>JAESVK010000101.1:1091116-1157045 GCA_017140935.1 Hamamelis virginiana
TCACTGTGGCATTTCCGCATAGGGGTAACCCTGTGTGGGGTGTTACACCATGGCCCCCCTTCCATTACATACAGTTCCACCACTGACTTTGGAAACTGGGTCTGGCCAGTTTTGACCTGTTTCTGTTATATGATTTTTATGTAAACCAGTTTATAGTTGGTTTGAAAAAAACTATGTTAATGTCCTATTTTATGGATATGATTGAACTTATCTATAAAAAAAAAATGTACTTACTTAACAATACTAAATAAAAATTAGACATGCTTATTCTCAGCTGGCCAGGTTCTTAAGTTTGTCAAACACTCCCTTAGATTAGCTGCTAGCTAGGAGTACTTGTGGTACTTTTATAGAAGAAGGCCTTCTCCAGTTTCCATTTTTAAAGTCCCTAAGGTTACTAATCATACCATGCCACAACATTGGATGGGACTATGGGAGAATATGTTCATTGTTCGAGGGCAAAGAATACTTCCTAAAGAGGGAAAAAAACGATTCCACCTATCTATAAGCGACACGTGGATCTCGCCCGATCTGAACTATAGTTAGCCGACCTGGTTATATGGATTCCCGATCTAGTTTCGTTACAGAAAGATCCAAATATGACCGAAAGACCGCCATATGATTCGGCGGTTCGGCACCAGCTGGATTGAAATGACATGCATTAACTTGATTAGACATAGATTTGAGCATTTTAAGGAATATCTGTTGTCAGGTGATAAAGATCATTTAATGCTCCTAGATGCCAAAAAATGATCTACAATGCTGCTCCGACGAGATATTTATGACAGTTCAAAAGATCATACTTGATCCCCAATGAAGAATCTACCTATTAAAAGGAAAAACCTTGATCGTGGAGAGGTAAGTAACAAAACACACAAAAATTGCACTCTTTCTATATGTTGTTAAAAATACTGATTTAGCCATTGGAGTTTTTCAGGTAAAACACAACACCGGTGTAAGTTAGCTGGAATTTCTCCAAAAGAGATCCCAGAATCATTTTTCCTTTCGTTCTTATTTACTTTCAACATCATCACTTCCTCTCTCTTTTTCTTTTCTTTTTTTTCCTTTATCTTCTTGCCAAATGATGGGATTCTATCATTAACCAAACCCTCCTTCCAGTATTAATAAATATTTATTAATGGGTATCGATGCCTTTTTATATGCTCAATTCTAATACCTACGAACTGAAAGTGGGGATACCTACAACTTTAGACTGGCAAGTTATCAACAAATATTTTTCTGTTAAAAAAAAATAAAAATAAAGAAATGAAAATACTGTTCTTAACCAATGGTACAGTGCAGTGCTGTGCTCATTGTTGAAGTTCGACCCTGCTATCCACTTAAATTGTGGGACGACTGACGTGGATGCTGTCCAAATCTTACAGCACCAAATGTGCAGCCCAAGGGCTCAAATTCTGAGTTAAGAAGGCTGGGTTTGGACTGGGCATGTCCTTCCAATGTGCAGCCCAAAATCAGATTATTCTCTTTTCTAATTTTTAACATATAGAAAGATTTGAACTTTTATAGTCTGTTCTATAATAGTTACAAGTTATCATTCAACCAAAGCAATTACGGGACAGTCTCTAAAAAGATTAAGTCGAGAATTATGATGGTTTTTGAGTCGATTGATCAAGAACTGGATGACGGATCACTCTCTCATTGGATTCTGAATACAAAATGAATTCATTGGGCCAAGCAACAGCCTAAGTCGCAGATACAAACAGTGTTGTAACGGAATGAATTGTAAAATGTGAGAGAGAGAGAGAGAGAGTAGCCCGTTTAAATAATGGGTTGGGCGGGAGAGAGAGGGCCTGAATTTCAGATTGGTTTCGTAGACAAGCAAGTAAGGCTTTAAGTGTGGGCCAAACCAATTGGAGAGACCATTAAGAGTAAGGCAAGCTTAGATGGGTCCAAGTCATCAAAAGTTAAGTGGAGGTGTCGGACCAACTCAATTGAGTTCTGTGCATCGTTTGGGACCAACTTCAAGATGGCCCGTTATTTAAATCTACCTCACAACCAAGTCAGCAAAACCCTTCTAAATTAAAGAATGAGTTAATTTGCACAAATGAAAATTTAACCTGTTGAAAATTAATCTCATCGGTTCATCTCTCACTATTTGCTAAATATTTTTGTTTTTAATAAATTTGCTATATATTGTACAGAGAATAAAACATAAATACAGTTTATCTGAATTTAACTGTAAACAGATTTATGAAAATATCAAATAGAAATAAAAGAGAGAACATAATTCCGCCCATAAAGAGTTTTCAAGAAGAGTGGACATAATTCTATTCCAGGAGTTTAAGACATAGAAGTTTGAATGATGAATTCAGGAGCTTAGCCTGCACAAAAATTAGGGTAAAACAACTTATGTATAGCTCCAACAACCAATTGTTCTTAACTCCTTTCAGGTTATTTATTACCCCTAAAAATCAGTTTACAAATTGCAAGGTAGATTAGGCAGCGGTCTTGTTTCAAAGAATGAGGAAAACGAGATAAAAAGTCATTCACCAGCAGATCTACGGAGAGAACCAGTAATATCCTACCATGTCATTATCTTTGTTGCCTTCTACTGGGTAATATATAAGCCACCCAAAATATATTTACAAAAATGCTATCTCACTCCTTTTTATTTTTCCTTTTTCCATATATATATATATATATATATATATAGTAATTTTCATATGAGAACTTTCTTATATGAGGATTTGGCTTTTTTGCCAATATAAAATGGGTTTTTTGAAAAACTGACCGTTGGATTTAATATTATTCCTATGTATGACAGACGTGCCAAAAATTAAAGTAATCGGACCACCGGTTTCTTAAATACAAACTGTTAAAAATTAAATACTTACATAATGCTTAACAGTCTGTATCTCATAAACCGGTGGTCCGATTACTGTGATTTTTGAT
Source organism: Hamamelis virginiana (assembly GCA_017140935.1). Taxonomy (NCBI): domain Eukaryota; kingdom Viridiplantae; phylum Streptophyta; class Magnoliopsida; order Saxifragales; family Hamamelidaceae; genus Hamamelis; species Hamamelis virginiana. The sequence continues at coordinate 1,094,027 of JAESVK010000101.1, forward strand.
ATGTCTATCATACATACGGAGAATATTAAATCCAACGGTCGGTTTTTCAAAATACTCATTTTACATTGACCAAAAGACCAAGTCCTCATAGGAACGGGACTCTCTCTCTCTCTCTCTCTCTCTCTCTCTCTCTCTCTATATATATATATATATATAGAGAGAGAGAGAGAGAGAGGCTGGTTCAAGTGAGCGACTCGCTCACTAAGCGCTAGCGCCAATCCCCAATGGCATTTCATCGGACGGTGGGTGTTAAGCGTACGGATAGCAGCAGCTGACAGCCCCTTATGCACTATCAGCGCATCGAGTGTGGATAAGAACCAACCATGGTTTCTTATTAGTGGTTGACACTTCACACTAATAAGGAACCAACCGCAAATTATAACTAGTGGCTGGTTCGAATTTATTTAAAACCAATTTTTAACCCATATGAAGATTTGTAAAACCAATTTTTTTCCCATCACGTGTTAAATTTGTAAAACCAAATTTTTGGGGTTTATGGTTAAAAATTGGTTTTTAAAAAATTCGGGCCAGCCACTAGTTATAATTTGCAGTTGGTTCCAGCTGAGTGTGAAGTGGCAGCCACTACATGTGTTTCAGCGGTTAGTATTTGGTTTATTATATTTGTCATGAATATGGGTCTTCTAACAAATGACACATAGTGACAAAAAAATTGGTTTTAAAATTCCGCCCAACCACTAGTTATAATTTGTGGTTGGTTCCTTATTAGTACGAAATGCCAGCCACTAATAAGAAGTTGCGGTTGGATCATTACCCACACCGACGCACCTCTCTGACAGTGCACAGAGGGTTGTCGGCTGTTGCTCTCCGTACGCTAAACACACACCATGGGATGAAGCGCACCTGAGGATTGATGTTGGTGCTTTTTGAGCGAGCATATATATATATATATATATATATATATATATATATATATATATCCATCCATTCTAATTGGCTTATATGAAAAATATCAATTAGGAGCTCTACTGTATTTTTCATCTACTAATTATATTTAACTTTATCAAATAAATTTGAAAAATTCTACTTCAAATACATATTTCATTTATCTTAAATTGTTTGTTTCTTGTGAACCAATCATCTTTATAATATTGAAAAAATAAAAATATTATTTTTATTGATATGAACAACAAATTGAAAATGATGGATTGCAGGTCGATCCGTGCCGATCATTGTTGTTCGTGGTGTGCACATCGTATGGACCGGTTCGCAACTGATCATTTGTCAATAACATATTATATGTCAATTAGGGTGAGTAAAGATATATAAGAGAAATAGAGGGATGGAATTCGGGGTGTTCACTCATCTAGTTTGAACGGTTTCGCCTTAATTTTAGAACCAAACAGAAAATTCCGATTTATATTTTTTATAAACCAGACCGGACCAATTAAAGTATTTAACCAAATCAAACCAAACCAATCATTCTAGTTTGGTTTGGGTGGTTTCACTAGTTTTAAAATTTTTTTTTTAATATTTTTTTTCCATTACTTTATTGCTTCTAACTTTCAATTTTAAACTCTTAACCATGTACAATGTAGACAATCAAATTCTTGTACCTTCAAAATGTAAAAAAAAAATATTTTTGGGACTTAATTTTGGCCACTAAACTTCTTGAAAGTCCTTATTTAGCTTATAGAAATATTAATTATATTATGTACTTCTTTAGTTTACAAAAATGTCAAATATTATTAAATATATGAAAAGTTGATATAGTTAAAATTATTCAGTTGTAAACAAAAAATCGAAAACACATCGTTTAAATTTTAAATGTTGTAAAAATATATATATTAGAACAATTTGATCCGATTTATAATTATTTGAAAATTACCTAAACCGGACTACACCAAACCAATTAAAAAATAATAATCAAACTAATCTAAATCAAATTACCAAAAAACCATACCAATCTTTTGGTTAGATTTTCTGGATTGGTTGATTTTTTGAACACCTATAAATGGAATAGCAGTGTTGAACAAATTTTAATTTAAATATTGGGAAATAGTAGAATCCTTGTATTTTCTTTTAAGTTTTCCGTTGCATGCGCACCAGCTACAGGGTATATTAAAAAAAACAAATGCCATGATCAAACCCAACATTTGAAAATTATAAATAAAGGAGTGAGGTGGAGGAGGCGGGACCCTTCATTTATCATCACACCAACCAGCAGTTTTGACTTTCCCTTCTCTTCCCCAATTTAGGTGCATCAGTAATGAGCAATCAAAAAAAGTCCATCTCTCTCTCTCTAGATTTTCTCTCGATTCTCTCCACTCCTTCCAATCCAACCATGATCGCAACATCCTTCTATCATAAATAAAGAAAACATTGATGAAAGAAAGATGAATCCAAACAGAAGCTGACACCACCTCCCCCAAAGTCCACTCTCTCCACCCAGTCATTATTTATTATTACCCCATTTCTCATCTTTAATAATTTCGACTCAGTCGTCAACCGTCCCAAACACGACACGTCCTTATTTTATTTATTAATTTATTTATTTATTTGGAAAATAGACACGACACGTCATCATCAATATTAAAGAACTCAAATTTCTTCTCTGCTCATTGACTCCTCTCCCCACACACACAACATAATCAAATATCAGCTTGAGTGGAAATTGGAACATCTGAAAGTGGGCATCCGCCATGAACCACCATTAATTTTATATATATATATATATATATATATATAATGCAAATTCTAATTCTAATCAATATATGTAGAACTTTGTAGCATGAAAAAAAAAAAAAACCCACTACTTTCATGATTCAACTCCCACCAAATCCATAATCTTCTCTCTCTTTCTCTCTCTTCTTCATTTCTTAACAGAATATAAAAAGGGTTTTTCAACGGGAACAAAAGAGAAAAGTAAACGAAGGAATCCCGTATTGTATAGGTCACTAATGTACCCACTAATCTTCTTCGAGACGGAGCCAAGCACCTTGTGTTGACTATCAAGCACCGTTCATTCATTCACAGCATCATCTCTCTCTCTCTCTCCCCTCTATCTGCGTTGGACGGCCGTGATTTGGTTGAGGATTGTTTTGAGCAGTGGAATTTGTGTCGGTCGTTGGATCGATTGATGATGATGGGGGACTAAGAAGATTCAAGGACGAGAGATGCAGTAGCGTCTGTGATGGAGTGAGCGTGATTGTGCTCGCCTTCGTAGGTGACGATCAGCATCGTTGGATCATCTAGAGCTCGCTCCACGTGTTTGCGCGCCGGGCACCCTCTTACGCTGCTGCACTTGTAGTATCCCCTGATATAGCATCAACACCAAAAATAAATTTAGAAAACTCGGATAGGACTGACTCATTGGACTCGGAAGCCTTGCTGAGTTAACCCAATAAGTAATGAACAACAGAGTTAACCCATTGTACACAGTTCATTAATTCATTAATTCATTAATTCAGGAACAGAAAGGCGTAACTAAATGGGCAATAGAGTACTACTTTGGACTTTCATAGTCAACGGCTTTTGATTTCTATTCAGAGTTAAAGAAACTTAATGAGTGACTCAACGAGTTAAAAAATCAAGTGAAAAGAGGATATAATTGAGATGCAGAAAGTAAAAGAAACAGAGGATGTAATTGAGCGATGAGATCACAAAGCAAACTATTCACCTTGGATGCGGAGACCCTTTGATGGGTTTCTGGCCATACTTTCTCCACGAGTAATCATCTGGTGGAATATCGGCCATCTTCATGCTAATTGCAGGAACCCTAACAACTCTCCTCACTCTCGATTTCCTGCTCAATCAATACACAAATCAAATCACAATCTAATTAATTCACAGATCAAAATTCAAAACCCACATCGCAAAACAACCAAATGATGAAGATAATGATGGGTACAAACCTTTTTTTGGAACAATGGCACCGCCCAGATGAAGCACCGCACTTACCGACCGCATCGTCCATGGAACTGCACTTTCTCTTCAACGACGACGAAGACAAAGGGGGTTTACCCGCCGACGAAACATTTGACATATGGTTAATCTGAAACCCCGCCGATAGCGAAGGCCTTACAGTATCAGTATCACCCGTTAACGATGATATGACTGAATTCGCTGCAGAAATCGGCGGCGAAGATGAGAAATTAATAGTGGCCGTCGAATCCTTCCTCTCTAACGACCCGTTCTTCGGCACCACCGCTAGATTGGGATTATTATTATTATTATGGTGGTGATGATTGTGAGGCAAAGGAGGGAATCGTTGAATAGGTGTAGGATAATAAACCCTAGAAGCAGCAGAACTCTGTTTCTCCTCTGTTTTTTCCCCTGTTTTCTGTTGTTGTTGAGGAGGAGCCACAGGAGCCCTTCTGAAGCGAGCGTGACCAGTTCTGGTTCGATCGAGTAATGAAATTACCTTTTTGAACTTGTTAACAGCTACATCTGCAACAGCCTTGTAATCCATCTCTATATCCATGGCGGCTCTAGGGTTTAAAGAAGAAGAAGAAGAATCGTGATACTGCTTCTGCTGCTGCTGTTGTTGCTCTTCTTGTTGCCTCTGAGATAACAATCTTATGAGCTTCTCAACGCTTTGAAGCCCAGCAGACGCCGCTTCTTGTACGGCATTTTCTTCAATTTTCGCTGCAAAATTCTCTCTTCCTCCGTAACCCCTCATGAGCTCCACAGCCATGTCTACAAAACACTCCTCAAAGAGTAAGAAAACAAGCCTCGAATCTCGATAGTTATAGAAGAGAGAGAAAGAGAGAAAATCTTGTAGCAGAAGAGAAGGAGAAGATGATGAGAAGAACAAAAAAATTTGATTTTTAAAAAGCAAAAGTAGAAAGATAAAGAAGGGGAAGAGAGATGATAAAAGGGATTCTTAGGTCAAACTGATGCCCTCGCAATGCAAGGCATCGGGTGACTGAGCTGTCGCTTCTGTGCATATGCCGTCAAAAGCATCACCAGTTATATTCCACCACGTGGCGTACATTGTCAGCAGATTGACCGTCTCTTTATGGTAGGGTCAAGGTAACGGGTAAAACCGGTTGGAGCGTGTGAAAGTTAGGAGAGAGAATAGAGGGTCAAAAGGTTCAAAACGAGCCGTTGGATTGATGACTCGGTAAAATCGGAGGGTGGATCGGCCGTTAGTTGGATCCAGTGAGGTAGAGTTGACCTTTTACAGCTTTTAATGCAGAGAAAAAAAAAAAGTCATCGAAGTTCCTTGAGTGGGGAGAGAAGGTGGGACCCACAAGGCTCGTCTTTTACTGGACACCGGAAGCTGCGTCAAAGTAGCATCCACAAGTCACATGGGATTCCTTCTTTGTCCTAGGGACGACTTGTTTGTTAATATCATAATTACCCCAACTCTTTTCTTTTTTATGTTTATACATACAGAATTTTTTTTTTTTTTTTATATAGTAGATACCAGAGCAAACATGGCCCCCAAACTTATCTATAAGGTCTCATCTAATTACTTTGATGTTGTTTTTGGTTCATTTCTTATTTCTCTTCATTAACAACTAATTATTAATCCTATTAACGTTTATCGTTTGAAAGAAATGAGAAAAAAAAAAAAAAAACATATCCACTAGAATTCTTACTTAAGTGGAAAGCCAATAGAGGAAACAAGGTTGGGGTTTGAAGATGAGATGGAGGCTAATGTTGGCTTAGCTAGGGATGGCGAGGTTTATGGGTTTGAAGGTCAAGGGAGATGTTGGTGAAGTTGCGAGTGAGTAGGTTGTGATGGTCGAGGATCAAATACGTTTGTCTAACATTTTGGATTGATGGTGTGAAAGTGGATGGTAAAGTATGGAAGTTGGTTTTTGTGGTGGGTTTATCACGGTGCTATTGTTTAGGTTACTAGAGAAAATGGCAAATAGCTAACAGCATTCTAGTTGCCGGCAATAATGATGGTGGCCAAAGAATATAGAATGTAGTAATGTTGGCGGCATTGTTCTTCTCTTACCTGAGCATGATGACAATGAACTTCAAGTAAAAAATTATTATAACTATTTGTAAGCCCACCTTTCTCTTCATCTCCTCTTTCTTTGTTCTTCTTTTTTATTTAAATATAAATTGTACATGTTAGGATTCAACTCTCTTCCCAATTCTAGTTTCTCACCATCCCTTTATTTTGGTTGGTTTGGACTTTGGACTTTGGACTCATAGTGACCTTTTGAAAGGTCACTGCATAAGCACAGTGAACTTGAAATCGTGGAAAACAGTATTATCATTCACGCATGCAACTATTTCAATACTTTGAGAAATAGTATTGTGCTTTTTTTTAAAAGAATTTTTACATTTTTATGCCATTGAAAATTTTGGGAGAGATTAGAATTTTTCAATGAAAGATATGAAATTTGAGCAAACATAATGAGAAGGAAGATTTTAAATATAAACAGAACATAAAGCAAAAGAGTTGTGATCATTTTTAGCATTGTCCAGTAAATGCCAAAAAGACTCCAACATGAAAGAAATATTTGCACGACTTTATGAGCCAAAAGTACTGTATCCAAATTATCCTTTTTCTTCTTCTTCTTCTTCATCTCCGGGAGATGATTGAATTAACAAATTAATAATTTGGGTGAAATTACACTCTTGCCTCGGATCAATGCAATTAACATCTTGGCTAAATTGACCCTCGTGCTCTCTTATTTTCTTTTTTTAATAAAAGAACTCATCGAAATGTAGCATTTTTTCTAACTTATTTAATAAACCATATTGCAAAATTTTTGACTTGTTTAACCAACCAAAACCTATCAGAACAGTTGAGATGATTATTTACCGCATCTCATGAAGCGAATTTTCTAGAATCAAATCTTGATATCCTGACTATTTGATTGATGGGGTTTATGGATATTCCTGGAGACTAGTTTAGGTCCAACCTTGAGGAAGAGTAGAATTAGAGAATCCTATATTGTCGGGCGGGGGGGGGGGGGAAGGAAAGAAAATTTTCAAAAGGCAATCATTTTGATCCATATTTTAACCAATAGAATGGAGGTCTCTACCATCAAATATAAAAAGTTAGGGAATGAAGTGTAATTTTTAAAATCTTAATAATTTTTCTCTATTCTTCAGAGACTTTGAAAGGAACAATAATTATCACACCATCACGTGTTAAAATTATGATCTATTTGCAGCCGTTGATGTGACGAGACTATATTTAGATAAGATGTAAGTTGACCCAGGAACAGAATTTGAATCACGTGATGCAGAAACCGTTTGACGAGAGAAATCAGGCCCACAAAAGGAATCATAAAACGGTGATGAAATTTGGGTTGAGTGTTTTGCCTTTTTGCATGAGTCCTTGAATGGGCAAACACAAACCACGTGACGACCACGTGATATTATCTGGACTGTAGCATGGAGAGAAGAAGAAAAACAAGTAAGTTGAGGTGAGCCCTGGAACATCCTCAAACGTATAAATGTAACAAACTGATTTAATTAAGAATGAATCCAAAACGTCAAAAGCTTACAAATTTTTATGGGATGCGTTAAAGAGCAATCATATCATATAAAGTAATTTATTAAGAATAACTTGACCTGTGACCATAAAATCTTAAAAGACAAGGAGTAAATAATAAATAGTGTGGTATATTGTAATAATTTAAAATAAAATTAACGTGACCTGTGACCCCATTTATTAAGTGGGCTGTTGATCATGTGCTCAGCACATTTTATCGTTTTGGAGGGAAAATATGACTCACTTGTCACGTAATACCATGTCATACCTTGTCTTTGCCACGTAGGACATCATGTGAGAGTTCCGTTAGTTTTTATGGACGGAGTTATGCGTTTGGTCTACATTGAAACCAAAATTTTTAATTTGGTACTAAATTGAGTCAATGTAAAATTCGTGGCCCACATTGAAACTGACCCAAAAGTTGATAGTACTAAAATACATTTAATCCTTTTTTTTTTTCTTCTTTTATTATGATCTTTTGATTCTTGAAAAGAGGTCAAATGGGCCCTTGGGCAACACTATCCAAGTGAGGCCTGTTGGAAACCCAAGGAAGGTTGGTTGGGACAGTCATTCCTTTTTCCTTGAACCCTTTCACCTTATGGTTTTTGACTATTTGAACTCAAGAAATCCTTCTAAGTCATAAAAAAATATGTAAATAAATTTTCAAAAAGAGAAACCGCTAGGCCACAATGGCATGTGATCTATAATCTTGGGAACTTGATATTTGAACAAGTACCTAAATTGTACGTGAGCAAAAATTCTCATTGCCAAATCAGTTTGTAGTGATTCCCACATCTTTAATTCTTGTAACTAACACCATTGTGGTATTTGTCGCGAAATTCAAACATTTAATTCAATTGAAAGAAAGATAAGATTTATTAATTACTTAGAGTAACTCCAACCATGCTCCCTAAAATTTTCACAAATGGCCCTCTATTTTAGCTAACCAAAGAATATTTCATTATTATTTTAAAATTTTACTTAAAGAATTAATATTAAATTAATTTAACAAAACTTGTATTATCACACACATTCTCCCAAAAAGATATTAAAATAAGGGAATATGGAGTGAGTTTGGCTCCCCACATGCATGGAGTCATTTAAGGAGAAGTTAAAATAAGGAGGGAGGTAGAGAGCCTGTTGGAGCATGATTTCTGTGTTTTGGCTCTCTACATAAACTAAGGAGCCAAAGTAGGGAGTCCCTTAGAGTTGCTCTTAGGATGAAATTGCAAACCTTTTACAATTGGATGGTAGGGCATCTATAGATTACTCGGATGCAAATGTAAAATTTAAAAATTCAAAATAAAGTGACATTTCTTGTACAAAGTAAAATTTTTGAAGATCTTTATTTGATTAGTATAAAGTAAAATTTTTATTTTGTAGCTCTAAGAATTCAAAATAAAGTGACATTTCTTGTACATATATATGATATGCTAAACACAATAATCGTGGCCATTTTGTGCCTCTATTTGTTGACTTTGGAGACTTCTATTTGTTGACTTTGGAGATTTCCTTGTCTAGAATCCCTTGATCGGTGCAAATATTCAAACAGGAACTTTCATCTGCATCCAATTCTAACGACAATTCTCTCTCTCTCTCTCTCTTTCCTCTTTTGTTTTCTTCTCTTGGAAATTTCTAACATGCTCGTACCAGACATTGACTGAGATGTGCCGCTCAAAAGTCCAACTCTGAAATTAGAAAACTAGTATGGACTTTAAGCCCATGTCCAGTCTATGCAACAAAGTTCATTTCTTTTATGGCCATGGCTGGCCCACTCTCAATAAAAGTAAGAGAGATTCATTGGGCCAACACATTAATAAGTTATAGCCCAATAAGCTAGACTCTGGCCTACATTATCAAACTGTTTTGGGATCCTCTGAAACACATTAATTACTCTCTCTCTCTCTCTCTCTCTGACATACATATGCTGTGAAAACTTAGGCAAATTAACTCAAGAGGGTAGCTCATGTGATTGGGATTCGGCATACCAAGTTCGAGGATCCTGTTTCGACTCTCCTGGATCACCTACCCAGAGTATTTGCCTTGCGTCTTACTCAGTATCCATGGTTAGTAGGATATTGCGGTCACCCGCAGGATTAGTTGAGGTGCGCGTAGGCTGGCCCGAACATCCTCGTCATAAAAATAAATTAAAAAAAAAAAAATGAAAACTTAGCCAAATCCTGATGGATCGGTTAATTAGAATAAATTTATTAAAAGGAACAAGCTAATTCAACGAACACAAATTTTTACACTACTTTTTAACAAAAGTCTTAATAATTTTTTGTGAAATTCACCATTGGATTATATGTTCTCCTCATACTTGTTATATTTATTAGGTATCAAGTTAATTAGATGTTAAAAATTGCACTATCCATAATTATATGTCAGAGCCACCTCAATATATGTAACTGTTCTCTTATTTATTCAATGAAAAACGTGTTAAACAAGAATTTGAACTAACTTGGTATTTGACATGTTTAATTAACCCGTTTTCCATGACTAAAAATATTCAAATTCCTATTTAACGTGTTTTTCATGGAATGTGACTTTGACATGTAATTATGGAACGCGCAATTTTTGATCTCTAATTTGATACTCCCTGCGTCCCACAAATATAGGCCAAAGTGGTCAAGGCATGCATTTTGAGGAAGCCGATTAAATATTTATTTGGTCATATTTTTCCATTTTTTTTTTAATACTATTCTAGTCTTATAGTAGTAGGGTATTTAAAAAAAATTAAAAAAATATGGCCAAATTAATATTTAATCGGCTTCCTCAAAATGCATGCCTTGACCACTTTGGCCTATACTTGTGGGACGGAGGGAGTATTTGATAGATATAGTAAATATGAGAGAAACATCTAATCCAACACTCATAAAAAGTATACTTCAAAATCTCACATTTTAAAACAAATTTCATGGTTTGTTTTTCAAGGTGGACCATTGTGAGAAGAGGCCCCCCCCCCCCAAAAAAAAAAAAAAATATGAGTTATACTAAGTGGACCAAATTTTATGTTGGAAGATCTATTCTGCTACCAAATCATTTGATTTAAAAAATCTGATCTATCTAACATTTTTCAATAGAAAAATGGAATATGAAGATTGAACAAATATTCATGAGGGTGCTTTTTGTTAATGTAAAGCACTAAAGTCTCAACGCTTAGGGCTTGTTTGGATAAAAGCTTCTACTTCCTATTTTTTTACTTTTAAAAGTAAAAAGATGAAATTTTTTAGTGCAAAAAAATTGATAATTACTTTAAAAAGTTGAGGTAGCAAGAAATTCTTGCTTACTCAACTTTTAAAAGTACCTACCAAAATTTTGCACTATATAAAATATAAAAAACTTTTATTTTTTTACTTTTAAAAGTAGAAAAACATAAAGTAGAAATTTATCCAAACGCACCCTTAATTGCCAAGAAAAAAAAAAAGAAAAAAGATAAGGCTAGAGAGAGAAACTAAACCTTTAGGCTTGAGTACACCACTCTGCATATGGCCGGATCTAGGGTTTCATTCACTTGAATGAATGAAGTCGGTTTATTGGATCAAGTAATAGGATAACTGTTGAAACTTGAAAGCTTCTGCAGAGTGGAAGTAAATAGAATTTATTGGGTGGCCCAAGTGAGATGCAAAGGGTGAGAGCTCCCAACACAAAAGAAAAGCCAAGCTTGACCAGTGAGCTTCATTACAATGGTGATATCTGTTGAAACTTGAAAGCTAGCTTCTGCAGATTGACCACAAATAGGATTTATGTAAAAAAAAAAAACAAAAAAACCCTGCCCTTTTGAGCTATTTATATACAATATCAAGTTGATAGGACTGACAGGGGGCGGAATCAGGAATCAGGACTTTGGTTTGGGGCCCGGGGGTCAATTTTTTTATCCACTTTTTCATGAAAATTATCAAATATTAAGCTTTAAAAGGCACATAAAATACACGTAACAAATACATGAATACTTATGAAATATGAAATTCAAAAGAAATGAACAAATGCAAGTGATATGGAATGACAGTCAAATCATATAGGAAAAGATCAAATACCAAAATATATATATCCCAAAATCTTATTTGGTCAAAATATCAAAAGGAAATTATGAACAAATGCAAGTCCATATATAGAAGTGGCTTGTGGCATTTTGAAAAAATTTCCTTCCCCCTCCCTGATAGCATCCGTGAGAGTATCTCGGCCACCCCTATGCAGTTGTTTGCTAACAGGGAGGAGAGATTGTCCTGGAAAGGCTCTAGGAATGGTGAGTTTTGTTGTAGAGCTACTTTTAAAACCCTCAATATATCCTGTAGTGAGCCTAGGCAAGCCCAGAAGTGGAAGTCTATATGGAGTTGTGATACTCTACCAAGAATCCATTCCTTTTTGTGGTTGTGCGTGCACAACAAACTTGCCTGTAGATCAGTTTTGTTTAAACAGCATATGGTTGACTCTGACTTATGCCCCATCTGCTTTTCCCATAGTGAAATTGTTGTTCATTGTCTGCGTGACTGTGAGTATGCTAGGGAATTTTGGTCCTCTATGTCCTTAAATCTTATCGGTGATATTAACCTTCCTGTTGATGAATGTCTGTCCAGTAATCTCTCCTCTAAAGCCACCTTCCATGATGGGTTAGCCCTCGCTGCTAGTCTTTTCGCCTTTGCCTGTTGGTCCTTGTGGATTAATAAAAACAATTTCGTATTTGAACAAAATATTCTTTCACTTTTGGATAACTGTGAGCGTACCCTGCAAAAAACCTTAGAATTTTGTCTTCTAGCGCGTAAGTCCAAGTCCCCTTGTAAGAACGTACAGGGAAGTGATTGTCAAGTGGAAACCCCCTTCCCACCCTTTTGTTAAGCTTAATACTGATGGCTCAGCTATTGGTTACCCTGGGAAAGCTGGCGCAGATGGTCTGATTAGAGATCACAATGGTAGATGGCTGATCGGTTTTGCTAGGAGTATTGGTTGGAGCGACAGTCTCACTGCTGAGCTGTGGGCTCTAAGGGATGGCTTGAAGATTGCTCTGGATATGAAATTCATGAACCTGGAGATCGATTTGGACTTTAGGGCAGCTATCGATCTTGTTTCTAAGGGTGTCTCTACATCCCACGATCTTAGCCCTCTTGTGCTTGATTGTAGGTGCCTCATGAAGTAGCTGGAAGGGATGATTACTAAACACACTTTCAGAGAAGGCAACCAGTGTGCCAATGCTCTTGTTAAGGATGGTTGCACTAATTTATCGGACTTCAATTTGTATTATGCTCCGCCTATTTGGCTTAACCTTTTTTTAGACTCGGATGCTCATGGCACTGCATTTTCTGGTTTCGTAATATAATTCAGCCTTGTTTACCAATATATATATACACACACACACACTAACAATCGTGGAGTCTCTTAATCTCTAAGATAGTGTTATCATCAAGTATACTATTTTTTCTCCCCAAAACCTGGGGGGGGGGGGGCATGGTGAAAAAAATGGGTCTCCTTCCCTATAACCTAGTTCTGCCCCTGATGACTAAGGACACATGATTCTTATATACTGATACATTGTATGCAAAATCTAATGTGGGATAGATAGGTATTTTGAGAAATTGCTTTTGGATTAGATGTTTAGTTTATATAAATCATGCACACCAAAAAGCACATTGATCGGACGACAATTTCTCCAAAAATACCACAATTTTGAGATAAACTACAAAAAATTGTGTCACTGTTAATTAATCACCATTGATATTTTGAAAACCACCTATTTAATCAATGTATAATTTTTGACATGCATTATTTGTATAAGACGATCATCTAATCTAACGGTCGATTTCTCAAAATATCTGTCTAGCTGTCTCATATTGAATTTTGCAAATCATGTATTAAACCATGACTAAAAACCATGTACGTGTCATCAGAATCAGACCCATTTAATTATACATACTACCATACTTTTGCAACATTCTTGTCCATAGAATCGTGAAATGTTATCCAAAGAAATCCAATTAAAGATGAAAATTTTATTAAATTTCTATAGATGGAGAAGGAATTCGAAGTATTGTATACAAGATTTAAAGTGTTGTATAAATCAAAGGAATGATGGAAAAAGTTATGAAGGAATGCCCTTGGCAATTGGCATCAGCATATGAGACAGAGTCAAGTTACATGTGGTGGTGCATTAATTAACTGTGACAACTGACAAAGCCCACTGCCCATTGTTTGTCAATCCGGATCCTATGCAGGGGTGTTATGTTATGGGAGTTGGTCAGTTTAACAAGAACCCTGCAACCGAAAACAAAATTCCAACTTGTACGTCTGCTTTACTCGTTCAGAATTGCAGATGGCATGCACGTTTGATTGAAGGAGAGAGAGAGAGAGAGAGAGAGAGAGACGTAAGGAGGACAACCTCTTGTGCAAATAGACCTTTGTTAGCATTAAGTGCAAGAAAATGCATACAAATTCTTGCACTCGTAATACTTTTCTTTTTAACTCCTTTTTTTATTATTATTTATAAATTCATGTGATGTAAATTATTTTACTCGGCCGCCGCATGAAATCATCCTACGTCAGTACTAAATTATTAAAGTGTATTCATCTTATTTTTATACATATGTTTATATTTCATTTTCAAAATACTATTTTGAGTGGAATATTTTGCAAAACTGATCATTAGATTAGATATTTTTCTTATATATGTCATATATGCAAAAAAATCGGAGTGATCGAATGGTCGGCTTTTGAAAAATATTATTGTAAAAAATTATTATATTTTTTTATTAATTAAAAACATCACAATTTTCAATAGTGATATTTTTAAAACCTAACTGTTGGACATATATATATGACATGCATAAGAAAGACATGGGTTCGTTAAAATATTCATCATAGATAGTGTTTTGAGAACGAGATGTAAACATATGTATCAAAATAGGGTTGTAGGGGAACCGTGACCCAAAACTATTTCCCCATTTGAAAAGATAGTAGTTTGAAAAATGAAGCACTTTTCAAATTGTTGTTTACATGGCTTTCACTTTGATTCAAGAGCCTTTGTTAGAATTGCGGTATATAATTTTGGAAAAAAAGAAAATAGTTTAATTAAAATTTAATTTAATTTCTAGTCCAGTTATTGGAACAATTTGGTCTTACTTGCATTTATTTATTGAATTTACAATGTTCTCGATTGGGCCAAGGAGTGAGATTGTTTCAATTCTTACTCAAATTCAAATTTGAATTAAACCCGAATTAAATCAGGCTCCAACCATGATATATTTATTCAAATAATTTGAATAAAAATGCGACTCAAATTTTAGTAAAATAGCATTTCAATCTTTGACTGAAACTCAACTTGGGTATTAGAGTGCTCTCCATCAAATTAAGCAATTACTCAAACTCGAGAATAAGCTGAAACTGAACTCAGTGGCATCATAGTCCAATCTCCACCAATGACTCCATCTACTCTGTTTAATTCCCAAACTAATTAATTGGATACACATGCAGTTGATCCCAAAACAAATGTTTATTTTTTTCATTTATTTTTTATTAGGAACTCTTAGACCTAATTTAATCATTACCATTTTTTCATGCACTCTCACCAATTGAACCAACTCTAGTAGCTTCAACAATTCAATTACTCATGCACACTGCTAATTAATGACCCAAACCCAATACGCACAGGGGCGGAACCACATGTATTCCAAGGGGGGCCATGCCCCCCCAACTTTTTTCAAATATATGTATTATACATATATATTATATATATTATAGTTAAAAAATTTCAAAAATACACTACATGGCCCTTCCAATATTCAAAGTCTAAAGCCTATAAGGCTTTGCCCCCCCCCCCCAAGATTTCATCCTGGTTCCGCCACTGAATACGCATAGAGATTCTAGGTTTCATTTCTCGATCATGGAGCAGCAAGATTGGCCCATTTATTACTCTCAGCCTTTTTAACAACTAACAACTAACCCTACTCATGTATATCGTTCGAAAATTATTAAAAAAAAAAAATACACATGGACCCACCAAGTTCCTAATGTTTAAGATATCAACAGCCAACAGATCTTTAACTATCAACCATGCACAAGTGGGGGGTGGGTTCCCCATTTTCTGCAATGACCAAAAATGGTGTGGACCCAATCCAAACTGCATGCATGTTCAGAAATTAAAATCAAATTTAAGTAACAAGTGGGAATACATAAGCTAGGTGGGTCCCATTCTTGCACTTTCACTCCATCGATCGAACACAATTGATGAATCTAGAAACGTAAAGAGATGGAGAGTTCCCTGCAGAGAGTTGCATGTGCATCTCACTGCGTTCAGATTGAGTAGAAATGGAAGAGTTTGGAGGTTTGTGAGTTATTGGGAGATCAGAGATGACATGCATCAGCTGGCCCATGTTCAACTGTTTTGGGTGGCTCATGGCTGATGGCTTGTTTCGGTTAATCATGCATTTGAAGCCCATTCCGGCCTTTCCCCATGCATGGTGGCTGTTTGTGCTTTTTCACATGGAGCCATGACCCAATACTATATCATCACCCATTTGGCCAGTTTTAAGAGATCCCACTTTTCCGAATTGGGTTGGAATCACAGTTATGTTCATTCTTTTGCTTTTGAATATAGAATGAATCGCATCTTTTGGATCCCTCTGCAACTTTTTTAGAATCTTAGCCTGCATTCTCTCTTTTTTTAATTAATTTTTATCTTATCCTCGTGCAATCAAAATTTATATGTTGGAAAGTAATGTATTTTGATTTATTGCAAAATATACATTGGGACGTGTTTCTTTACACATATTTCTACGCATAATTTTACACATGGTGTGAGTTGTATTTTGAAAAAGAGCAATGCTAGTAATTCCATCTACTATTTCCGATTTACACTCCCGTCCACGTTTTTAAGTGCAACATCAGCACAGTGAAAATATCCATGAGTGTATTTTTACTGTCCAGAGTGTATTTTTATTGTCTTGAATGCATTTTCACTGTTCTGATTACATTTTTACTATCGTTAGTATATTTTCACTGTATTTTTTTAATGTTTTTGTTGTATCTTTTGGATTTTCACTGTCTTTTTTTTAATATTTTCACTGTCTTTTGGATTTTCACAGTTATGTTCATTCTTTTGCTTATGAGTATAGAATGAATCGCATCTTTTGGATCCCTATGCAACTTTTTTAGAATCTTAGCCTGCATTCTCTCTTTTTTTAATTAATTTTTATCTTATCCTCGTGCAATCAAAATTTATATGTTGGAAAGTAATGTATTTTGATTTATTGCAAAATATACATTGGGACGTGTTTCTTTACACATATTTCTACGCATAATTTTACACATGGTGTGAGTTGTATTTTGAAAAAGAGCAATGCTAGTAATTCCATCTACTATTTCCGATTTACACTCCCGTCCACGTGTTTAAGTGCAACATCAGCACAGTGAAAATATCCATGAGTGTATTTTTACTGTCCAGAGTGTATTTTTATTGTCTTGAATGCATTTTCACTGTTTTGATTACATTTTTACTATCGTTAGTATATTTTCACTGTATTTTTTTAATGTTTTTGTTGTATCTTTTGGATTTTCACTGTCTTTTTTTAATATTTACTGTGGCTTTTTTTTTTTTTTTAACGGTAATTTTTTTTTTTTTTTTTTTTTTTTTTTTTTTTATTAAATAATAAAAAAAAAAATTTTTTTTTTTTTGGTTTTTATTGAAACTTTTTTTTTTTTCACAGTCTTTTTAAAATTTTTACTGTGCTCTTTTATTTTATTTTTTTTCATTGTCAGTCTCTTTTTCTTTCTTTTTTTTTTCTTTTTTTTTTGGGGTATTCATTGGCTGACAATAAAAATGAAGAATGAGTTTTTTTTTTACTATGGTTTTTTTTTTTTTCCCTGTGGTTTTTATTTATTTATTTTTTCTTTTTGGTTTTCATTGACTACTAAAAGAAGAAGAAGAGGAGGAGGAGGAAGACACGGAATAATATTACTGTTTTTTACGGTAAAAATAGCATATTCCTTTTTTTTTTTTTTGATAAAAAAAAAAAGTAAAAACCCACACACACACCCAAAAAAAAACACTGTGAAAATATAAAAAAGCACAATAAAAATGCATACAAATGAAATGAAAACTTAAAATAAACACAGTGAAAAAAAATATATAGTAAAAACCTAAAAATAGACAGTGAAAATACACTCATGATAGTGAAGATACTTCTGATAGCGTAAATACACCCAAAACACTGAAGATACAAGGACAGTGAAAATACACTTAAGGACAGTGAAAATACAATGACAATAAAAATACCCTTCAGGACAGTGAAAATAGAAGACAATAAAAATACACTCAGCTTTAGTAGGATAGTGAAAATGCAAGTCCACGTCAGATGAGCAGGATGCACGCGCGGGAATTCAAAGCAGTAACATTAGCTTTTTCCTTTAAGAAATCCACCCTTGGATTAAATGCTCTCTTTTCATACACATCATGTCTATAAAATATCAAGTCGATCGGAGATTAAGAGTTACTTCATCCATAGCTGTATATGAAAAAAAAATTTATATTTTTTATTGATTAGAAATGTGACCTTATGGATCAAATAATTGCTAGTGTCCAATTAATGTGATTTTAATTTGGTAAACATGATGTATATGATATGAGTATTTAATCCAACGGTGGATTTCTCAAAATATAACTCCCATGTTGGGTTTTGCACAAGTCACGAACGTCTGTAATGGTACAGGAACATCCCACACTAAATCAAAATTTATATATATTGTGTCCAAGTAACACTATAGCCTAAAGGTTTTTTTCTCTTTTTTACGAGAAAAGTTCTCAAATTTGAGCATGTGACTAGGAATGGAGTACCCTAGCCATTGATGTCTGGACTTTGTGTATTTATATGTTGTGCCCTAATACCATTATAACATAAAGGCATCTCTCCTCGTTTTATAAAAGTGGTCTCAAATCTTATAATTGTTAAATTATTTTATTTTATTTTATTTTTTATTTTTTAAAACTTATGTTGAAAAAAATAGAGAAATCATGATTTTTTAGGCTTTTGTTGAACTTTTTTAAAAGTATTTTTTTGCTTTTATAAAATTAGTAATATTTGTTTTTTTTTTGCAACAATTCATACATTGCTAATTTGAAAAAAAACAAAAAAAAAAATTCAAAAATTAATATTAATTTCTTTTAAAAGAGCCAAAAAAAAAAAAAAACCCTTATAAAAGGCAAATCCAAACGGTGCCATGGACTAGGGGTGTTCAAAAACCAAACCAAACCAACCCAAAAAGCTGGTTTGGTCTGGGTTTTTTTGTAATTTGGTTTGGGTTGGTTTAAATTTTTTTTTCCCTAGTTTGGGTTGGTCCGGTTTGTGCATATTCCAAACCAAATTAACCCAGACCAGACTGGTATAATATAATTATATATATAATATATAATATAGTATATAATATATAACTTATAAAGAGTATAAGACACGAAATGTCAAAGACTCAAAAAGTCAAAAACCTTAATACCCTAAATCCCTTATACCTAGATACCCTTCATTCCTATCTGCAAAGGTCTTTGTTTGTACAGTTTTTTAGTTTGAGTACACAATGATTTAAATAGCTCCAAATTTATGCAACAAGTTTGATTCATTATTCACTGTTTTAAGAATTTTTATATTAGATAAAATGGATTCATGTATATTTATTTGTTTAGATTGGATAAACCGGGATGATTGAATTTGTTAATTCTTAATTTTTTTGCTTTAACTGCTATATTAATTGACCTCCTATTTTATATTTTTGAGTACACACATACATATTTGAGAGCACTGTGGTGATTCTCACTACTTGTATCTATAAAATCTTGTGTAATACATTCCTTGATTATGTATTAAATTTGACAAGTCTATGCATGCAATGAGAGCCTTTTGTCCAATGTTATAATTAATTAATTATCAACTATTTGTTTTTCTTAATTTAGTACTTGTGCACTCCCACGACAGGTTATGTGTTTAGCACATTTAAGTATAGATATAGTCATTGTATTGTTAGATTAGAGGTATCACGAATATATAGATGTTCTATTTGGTGCTCTACTGCTGTACGCTTATACTTTACAGTCTTTACTAATTTTTTTTTTCTTTGTTTGGATGGCTGGATTTTTTTTTTCTTATGATTCAAGGTAAATAATATAAAGTGGGAAAAAAATAAAAATATATTTTTTTTCAAAACCAATCAAACCGGCCAAACCAAACCGCAATAATTGGTTTGGTTTGATTTGGTTTAATACTTCAATTGGTCCGGTCTGGGTTATGAAAAATACAAACCGCAACTATCGGTTTGGTCTCAAAATTAAGGCTAAACCGCCCAAATCGGATCGGTGAACAGCCCTACCAGGGACTTCGCAAAAGGATCCTCCTTAACACAACAAAAAAAAAAAAAAAAAAGGGAAAAAACATATCAATATATGCATGCCTAAATGTTGATGGCCAATTAGTGTAATGGCATGGCATATATTTTTATTTTTTTAAAAGCAAAATTTTGAATTTAAATATATACAATTACATCAATACCAATATAATATATAATAATATTGTGAGAAACTTGGAATAAGAGTAAATTTGTACCATTAGACAATATCCACATACAAACATGGAGAATCTTTCTTGAGTAAAGCTGCCAAAAAGATATGTTAATTATGTAAATGACAATCCTGGCCATCCCTCTATGAAAGGTTCGGGCTATAATAAATTATTAAGTGGAATCTTTGATATTACTTCTTTCAAAAATAAAAAAATAAAAAAAATAATTTGCCATGACTTTTGACCATTCGATTGCTTCTCCTTCCCACTTTTTACAAATTCATTATTTTCCAAAGATTTATAAATATTATAAAATTGACAAATTCATTACTATTATATTTACGGGCTTGGTTTGGCTGCGGCTCATGCATGGTGCGGATTTTTTTTTATTTGGCTTTTTGGCCAATATAAATAAGGTGTTTTGAAAAACTGACCGTTGGATTGAATATTATTCCTATGTTCTACTGGTATGCCAAAAATCACAGTGATCCGACAGTTGGTTTATGAGATACAGACTGTGAAAAATTTTAACAGTTTGTATACTGTATATAAACTGTTAAAATTTTTCACAGTCTGTTTCTCATAAATCGACCGTCAGATCACTGTGATTTTTGGCATGCCTGTAGTACATAGGAATAATATTCAATCCAACGGTCGGTTTTTCAAAACACCTGATTTACATTAGCCAAAAAGTCAAATAAAAAAAATCCATACCATACAAGAGCCGCAGCCAAACCAAAGTCTATATTTACAAGCAATGCACCAAGGTACCGTTTGGTTGCCCGTAATGGAAAGTAATTTAATGTGATTACGAGTGAATCACATTATTTGGGAGTGGAAATGTGTAATGTGATTGTCCTATACATATTTGGATATGTTGGGACATGGAGGTAATTATCATTTTTACAAGGGAAGGAAATATGGGCACGCTGGTCATTTTTAAATTCATTAAAGCTTTTACCTGTAATCAAGTTGGATTACCACGTTTAAATTGTAATGTGATTACATCTGGTATTCCACATTACGGGACTTTTGCAATGGCCAAACAAGATAATGCAATGTAATGTAATGTAATGTGATTACATTACATTACACGCAACCAAATGGTACCCAAGTGCGTTGCACCTGTAAATTTTTGTGAAAATTTTTTAATGAATGAAACATAATCTTGATAATATAAATAAAATGAAATGATTGAAAATCAAGTTATATAGGTATTTATAATAAATATAATTCCCGGCATTAAAACACATGCCGTGCGTATGCAATATTTTTTTAAAAAAGAATCAACTATATTATAAACAATACAACTAAAATAAATAGCTAATGTTTTTAAAAACTTTCATTTATATTGATTTTTAGAAATATAAAATTTTATAAAAATAATATTAAATTTAATAAATATGAATTCAGTATGTTACATAATTTTCATAGTAGAAATAAAACCAAATTGTTTGATAAATTCAGTAGCAAAATTGCATTTATTTTTTATTTTTTGAAAATATGAGATTGAATGTAAATTATATCATATTCAGTTATTTGACAACCAAGTTATATGGGTATTTATAAAAAAATTTAATTTGATTTAATTTTTTTTATATTTAAATTGGTGGTATTTTATGAAATAATACTTATTAATAGAATTTTGATTTAATTTAGAGTACCTTTATTGTAACTAATAAAAGGCAAATCTCTTTTTTTTTTTTTTTTATATATATAAAATTTCTTGTTATTTATTTATTTATTTTTAAATCTTCAAAACACTAAAAAAATATCAAACTTTACTGATAATTAAAAGTGTCATTAACATTTAGCACGAGAGCATTTTAGTCCATCAAAAAATTTTCCAACATTGAGACTTTTATAAGTAGTATAGATATAGATGTGTTTTCAATAAAGAAAAAAAAAATTCTTCATATTTTAGGTGAGACATCATCTAGAATCTTTATGCCCTTTGAAAATATCTCTACACCTCTCGTCAATAACCCACAAAATTGATCCAAGACAAAATTAACCATATGACTATTGTTGGCTTATCTTGCAAGAAAAATATACCCAAATGCAATTTATATATATATATATATTTTATTTTCTTATGGGAAAATATCTCGCTTTTCTTTCTAAACTTTGTAGTGGGGAAGTCCCTGTCGGATGTCTAATTTTCAAAAATAACCACAAAATGTATTATTCTGATTTAATCAGTTGTTGTTGTTATGGTTGTCATGTACCATCATTCCTTTGTCCCTTCTAAATTAATAATATGCGGAAAGATTCATAAGGATTCCAATGTGTGACCCACCTTGGCCATTATTTCAAAGTTCCATCATTTAATTTGTTCTCTAACACCCTGTTTGGTACCCAAATCAATTGAAAGCATCTATATATATATATATATATATAGAGAGAGAGAGAGAGAGAGAGAGAGAGAGAGAGATTACTTGTAATAATCTATAAATGAAATAATTATCTTTTGCTTGGTACTTGGGTGATATGTCATGATCTAGATTATCTACACATCACCCAAGTGAAAAACAAAGCATTCAGATTATGACACATCACCCAAGCATATCCAAGCCCGGATCCAGACTCGTTGTCTTAAAGTCTTTAATTATATGAAATAGAGGAAGCTGGAAGCATTATAAGAGTTTAGTTAAAAAAAAAAAAAACCTTTTTTGAATCTTAATATTCCTTTAAGCTTGTGAAAGGTGGATAACTGAACACTTGGAATGGTTTCATTCACACAACATAGACAGCAAATTTTGGACCACTTGACTTTTGTCAATTAATTCAGAAGACAAAATAAAAAACTATAAATTAGTCAAAAAATTACTAAAAATCTACTCAATGACACGCCATCATTATCAAAATAAATTTTAAACCTAAGTGCTAATGCTTAGTTTTAATTTAATTTTTCTAGGACATCCAGACACTACTTTAGGAAAGGTCCATATCCATCTCTGCTATAATGGATCTTTAAACCTTTTTAATTTAATTTGTAAAGTATTGAAAGGGAAAGATTTAGCAAAGGATGAAAAATCTGATTGGGCAATTCAGCCCTTGGATTTTCCCATTTATTGTCTTTGGGCCTTACATCATGATATCGCCATAGCATAGTGTGCTAACTGCCAACTGCCAAGCAAGTGGGACCGCGGTGGACCAGGGCATAATGGCTTAGTGCATTAAAAAAAAGTTGCCTTTTTTATTTTTAATTTCTTGTAATTTCAAGATTGTGCGAACCAACATTTTAGACCACCAGAAATACAAAGTCTAATAAGGCTACCAAAAGTCTAATAATTGACAATAAATAGTTGTGATATATGCGGGGTTATCAAATTCGTTTTCTTCTTTTCATCTTTAGATTAAGTTTTGGCAATTTTTGGGTTCACTTAGATTTTTTGTAAAATGGATTACGATGAATAGTATTAATGTTATTTGATATTTTAAATAAATCAATTTTTGGGTTCACTTAGTTTTGTTTACCCAAAAATTGTGCCATCTTTTTATTTTTATATTTTACCCAAAAGTCTTTTTTAATGAGAAATATATCAGTTTGTTCTTTAATTTTACAGAAACTAATTATTTTGTAAAAAACTGTTGCATAAATCAGTTTTTTTGGAAGTGTTTGGAAAACTGATGTGTAGATTAGTTTTTTGGAATTTTTTGAATTTTTTGGTAAAGAAAAACTTAAATTTGGACTTTTGGATAAAGTAAAAAAAAGATGTGACTTTTGGATAAAAAAAAAAAATACTCAAAATCGAACTTTTGGATAACTTTTCAAAAATTCATTTTATTTTTATCAATTGATCCAACCAACTCATGCCATCCCAAATGCGCGAGGAACTAGACCTTATGCAAAGCAACTTTTTCACATAGAGATGTTAAACCCTTTTTTATATTAATAAATGAATATATTTTTTTAATATTCAAACTTGAAATCCTAACCATTGCTCATAGCTCAGAAATTTGATTATTATTTTTTTATTTATTTATTAAAAACAAGACCTGATTTTATCAAGGGAAAAACCTTGGTAAGAAGAAAACAGTTATGCTTAGACTAAAAACGGCGTCGTCGCTGATATATATCACGTTCCGTGATACCCAGGGCCGCCTCGGTAAAATCGGCTCATGCGTTATTGAAGGGAAATAAGCGAGCGAAGAACAAGTTAGAACACGAGGTGAGTGATAGCCAATCACTGATAGCGAAGGGACCCGAAATTACTGATGCACGCAACAAAGAGAAGACTTCCCCTAACTTTTTGTGGGTCCTACTATTACTAAAAAGCAATAGGGGAGAGTCCCACTCTCCCACTTCTCTATACCTGCAATAATCACAAACCACGTGGCATTTCTCAATTCGCAACCAGAAAGGGCAGATAAAGATGACTACTTCCTCCTTCCTTCCTTCCACCTACGACCCACTTACTAAAAGAAGAATCCTACTAACCTCACAGATAATGTTTAATTCAAATATCACCCCCAGTTCTTCACCGTTGATTTAAATAAAAGACAATTCTTTAACAGGTGGAACCCATCTGTTTAACGTAAAAGCAGTCACAGTCACCACCGCCGTTGTAGTTTTATTTCCTTAAAATGAATATTATTTCCCAGCGGAGACGCGCGTGAAATGGCAGCGCATTCCCACACCCGCTCCTATTTCTTCGTTTCTGTCCCCTTTCTCTCTCCTCCCTCTCTTGTGCTTCTCGTTCCAGGCTTCCAGCCTATCAAATCTGATTCACATGGCTCTTAGTTGTACTCGTCATCTCTCGTAAATTGTATATATACAAAAAAAAGTAATAATCAATTAATCTTTTCCTACTCAAGGAAAGATTTTTTTTCTTTAATTTATTCTCTTAATTATTATATTAATATATTAATTACACCTCTCCTTTTGCCTTTATAAGACAACACACCCTCTCCTCTTCGCACAGACAATCACAATCCAACATCGTCTCTTCTTCTTTATCCTGTCAAAATGGGTATGCACGGATCATCTAAATCCATGGCTATCCTTCTTTTCATGCTTTTCGTTTCCTCATCGGCGTTAGACATGTCGATCATCAGCTACGATGAAACACACGCAGATAAATCGAGCTCGAGAACCGATAACGAAGTGATGGCTATATACGAGGCCTGGCTTGCACAGCACGGCAAGTCCTATAACGCCTTGGGTGAGAAGGACCGGAGGTTTCAGATCTTCAAGGATAACCTCCAGTTCATCGACGATCATAACGCCGGCAACCGGACCTACAAGGTTGGGTTGAACCGGTTCGCTGACCTTACTAACGATGAGTACCGGTCCATGTACTTGGGAGCCAGGACTGACGCTAAGAGGAGAGTTTCGAAGTTGTCGAAGCCGAAAAGCGATCGGTATGCTCCCCGTGTCGGCGATAGCTTGCCGGAGTTTGTTGATTGGAGGAAGGAAGGTGCCGTCGTTGATGTCAAAGATCAAGGAAGCTGTGGTATGATTCTTTTTTTTGAACTTTTCATTTTTTTATTATTTAATATTTATTTTATTTTATTTTAATTATGTTATCTTTTAATAATTTTAGAGGTAAAATAAAAAAGGGGGAAAAAGAAAGAAGTCGTGGTCTATTCTCTTTTCTTTGTGACAAAGTAAAGTTTGGGGGAATTTCAGTTGACCATAATACCCCTTACACTAATCCTTGGCTGCAGGATATATCCGTAATATTGACTGTTTATTCGGCTAATTTACTGTTTTACTAGGATTGATTTTTGCTAATTAATATAAATATAAAAATAAAAGAATTATTAAAAAAATTCTTAAATTTTAAACTTTCTGCTACAAAAGTTGAATTTTATAACAGGAACCTGCCTTAGTTTGTGTACTGACAAATTTGTCCCTATTGACTGTACTTTTGTGTTCCCAAAATACCCCTTGTGATGGTGGGGAATTGAATTAGAATTTTTTGATAACACGGGAATTGAATTATACTCATCAAATTTATGATACCTTTGGACTTTGTTTAGGAGATATGATATGAATTCTCAAGTATTTCGACGGTCCACGGCTCCCTAATACATATTAGATACGATCAGTAATTAGAGGGAAAAAGTTTTTAATCCATTTTGTTTGGCAGTGGACAAAATTGCAATTTTCTTTTTCTTTCTAAAGTTATATTTTAAGAAGGTTTTCCTTGTTATTGGGGAAGAATATTATTGTGTGTCAGACTGTCAGGCGTAGGATCCTTCCTTTGGATGGTTTTTTTGGATGATGTGGGTAAGGTTCACATGGTCGCCCTTCCTCTTTAGATTTATCGACCTTGGCCCTTGCGTGCGTCTTGCACTGATAACTATTGAATTAATTAATAACAAGATTCTCTTTCGGTGGGTGTGCCCCACCTACCACATGCAAGGCCTAGTTGGACCTAGCTGAATTTATGAGCATGGACCAATTTAACGATCATGGTATACCGAATAATTTTTTTTTTTATTTTTTTTTTATTTTTTTGAGGGTTTCAACCAATCTGCCGTGGTAGAATTAAAATTTTTAGGTGATTATATCTGAGTCTGGGATTGAATCCCCTTTATTACTATCGATAGTTATTGAAATTTTAAAAATAAAAATAAAAAGGACTTATTCTAAAAACAATGATATACATCGCTACAATGAATCACTACAAGTAACATTATAAGAAGAAAATGATGGTAATTTTAAGAAATTAATATTTTTAAAAATTCACTATCTTTCTTTTTTGTAACTGTATACTTATAATATATTGTTGTTGTGATGCATAATATTCCTATTCTAAGTGTGTAGCTCGTAAAATTCAAGTTGCCTCCTTTTAAGGATTATATATATATATATATAATTTTTTTATGTTTTATTTAAATTGAAATAAGGAAATAATTAATAGATATCCATCTTGGGTGGAAGAGGCCCCCGTCACCACATAGTTGGGCCCATCAGACCTGGCATAGGTCGGCTGGTTTGTGATGCCACCCCACGTGTCTAGCGGGCTCATGTAACTTGTCGGCGAGTTCATATGACACAGGCTCACATATGACTGGCTTACAGAATAATTCCTTCAATTTGGTAACTTTTTTTTTTTTTTTTTGGGCAATTTGAGAACTTTACTTTATTCAGGCCACTTCAGTACAAAAAATGGGTTAACAGCCAAACATCACCTGATGGGTTATATTTTAACTGCACCTAACCTGATTGGAGACTTTCAACCATCTTATATGCAAAAGTTTTCTGCAAGTAATTTCATTTCATTCAACGAATTTCAATCAAATTATATGATTAAAGTTCTTTTTTTTTTCTTTCGGATGAAAAAAAAAAAAATCTATTCAGTCAGAGGTATGCTTTTAATTGATGTAATAAATTTGGACCCACCAAATGGTGAGTTCTTAGTCTTGTGGGGTTCACTCGGCTGAGTGTAGACAAAACTTTTCATGTTTAGTACTCTGACAGTAGCTCACTACATCGAGCATCTTAAATTTTCTGAGACATAAAAGTATAAAACATGTTTAAGGTTTCCTGGAAAATTTTCCTATAAAACCAAGATTTAGCTGCTATAACTCATGAGGTGGTCTTAGAATTTACTATGTATAAATAGGTCACCAATTGAGAGAGATTTCTGACGGGAAATGATCTCCAGTGAAACAAAATGGAGCTCAGGACATAAGCATTTGTTTTTTACATGTTTGGTATTGTGATATGATAATTTTATTTATTGCATAATTTGAAATGATATGCAGGGAGTTGCTGGGCTTTCTCAACAATCGCTGCCGTGGAAGGAATAAACAAGATTGTGACGGGGGATTTGATCTCACTATCAGAGCAGGAACTAGTTGACTGTGATACATCTTATAATGAAGGATGCAATGGGGGTCTCATGGACTATGCCTTTGAGTTCATCATCAACAATGGTGGCATTGACAGTGAAGATGATTACCCTTACCTAGCTCGTGATAGCAGATGTGACCAGTATCGGGTTGGTATTCATTCCATAAAAATTTGAAACTTAAAAGAGAGAGAGCAATATTCTCATTCTTTTATCATTTATCTTCTGCAGAAAAATGCAAAGGTTGTCACGATTGATGATTATGAAGATGTTCCTACAAATGATGAGAATGCATTGAAAAAGGCAGTTGCAAATCAACCAGTGAGCGTTGCCATTGAAGGAGGTGGCCGGGAATTCCAATTATACCAATCGGTATTATTCTATCCATATCATCATGATTAAAGCCCCCAATTGTTTAGGTTTAGGATGGTGCTAATGATGTGTAAAGCCCCCAATTGTTTCTTCTAATGAGTGACCATATGCACTTCTATCCCAGCATTACTTGTATGATTTACAAGTATAACCAATGACAGCCCTTGTTTCCTCCAAAATTGTATGCTATGAAACGCCACATAAAACCCAATTCATTCGGCAGGGAATGGTTTGATGCATCAGTAGTACCCATTGTGCCTTCTTAACATTATATCATAATGGCTTCAAAACAAGACAATGAAGTAATTTGAGTTGACCAAGAACCACACAATTCTAATTCAATTAATTCCTTTTGTTCCCCAATCTCTTCAGGGTGTATTTACAGGAAGATGCGGAACAGCACTGGACCATGGCGTTGCTGCTGTTGGATATGGCACTGAAGATGGTGTGGATTACTGGCTTGTGAGGAACTCATGGGGTTCCAGCTGGGGAGAGAATGGCTATATTAAGATGGAGCGTAATGTAGATGGTACAGCTACAGGTAAATGTGGAATTGCAATGGAGGCTTCTTACCCTATCAAGAAAGGACAAAACCCCCCAAACCCTGGCCCATCTCCTCCATCTCCAATAACACCTCCAACCGTCTGCGATAGTTATTACTCTTGCCCGGAGAGCACCACCTGTTGCTGCGTCTATGAGTGGAGTAACTATTGTTTTTCATGGGGATGCTGCCCTCTCGAGGCCGCCACCTGCTGTGATGACCATGCTAGCTGCTGCCCCCACGAGTACCCTGTCTGCAATGTTGATGCAGGAACCTGCTTGACGGTAAGACAACTAAACTTTGCGTTTTAGTTATTCTAAGAGTAATACTTTTTGGAGCAATTGAACACCAAACTGAAATTCCCTTCACACAACATTTTACACTCAACCCATTGTATTTTTATAATTTGTTTTGAAACGAGTCTGTTTTGTTGCACGGATGGGATCATTTATAGATTTTTAACCAATGGTGGTTTTTTTTTTTTCCCCAAAAAAAAAAAAAAGGACTTTTTCCATTTTTATTTCTTGTGATTAATATGTTTTTCCAAGGTAAACTTTCTTTTTCTCTGTGATGCCTCCACTGAAAGGGATGGTCTTTTGCCTTCAAATGGCATGGGAAAAAAAAACCCTAATGATCTTATTTTCCATATAGATGCCTAAATGCCCACTTAATCTGTATTTGTCACTTTTTCTGATTGCTTATCTTTGTATTCCTTGATGCAACAGAGCAAGGGTAACCCATTGGGAGTAAGGGCGATGAAGCGCACTCCAGCTAAACCTCATTGGGCCTTTGCGAGCAGTGGCAAGGGCAGCAGTGCTTAAGAAAACAATGGGGCTTCTGAGCAGTGGAAGTAAATAGAGGATGAAGGAATTATCACAGTGCTTGATGATCGCCTCAGTTTTATTATACTGCATACCCTCATTTCCACCATTAAGTTTACAAACAGATGGATGGTCTATCAAAGTTCATTCAGATGCTAATTATGTATATAGTATTTCACATTTCTATGCTGCATTTGAGCAACAAACAACAAACCGATTGTTGTCAGTTTCCAATTTCCTCTGTAAATCCAGTTATCGTTTATTAGTGACCTTCGTGATTCCCAATTCTGCTTGGAGTTCACTTGAAACTTTTAGCAGTATCCATCTTTCATGTTCCTACAAATTTATCTAAAGAATGATTTGCTCCCTCATCTAATACTCAAATCATTAACTGCTAATAACCTTAGCTTTTTGGTGTCTTTAACTACTTCTAGGTGAATACTGAATAATACGTATTACATTGGTCATGATATTGTTCAATGCAGGCAGATTTAGGCACACTGACGAAATTTGGATTCCGAAGTCGATTCCAATGAAGTCCCTTTCCTCTCATGCTTAGTGCAAATATTGACGTTTAGTGTCCAAATTTTATAAATTTCAAATATGAAGGAATATATGGAAAACAGGCGCCATATACTTGATATATTCCATTCATAGTTTCATACTGTACCATGGATTGCTCCTTGGGTGTTTGGAAACAAGAAAAAAAATTTGCTGAGGTTCTGGGTATTTCTATGGAAAACAAAATAAAGAGAAGAAATACCAACATTATGATATGAGGAAGCAATGTCATTGAATAAGGCTGCTTGGTTAAGTTGCATCCCAAAAATAAATATGGCTGCCACTCCCCATCATTGTGTAGGAAGTATAGAATTGTCATCACCAATATTCCCTTAATGTCCATTCCCTGAGCACCAAACAAAGCCTTAAATAATAAACAGTTGAAGTGTACAAACCATGCAGTCATACCCTAAACAGGACACTTCTTTTCCTGATCCATGTTTCCATTGTGATAGACATACATGTTGTGCTGCTTAGCCAGAAATTGGTCACAAAGTAGTCTCATTAGGAAAAGTAAACCTCAGTTCTCAAGTTATGGGACAAACTTTGAATGCATATGAATTGTCAAACAATGTGAAGGCTTCAATGGCAGGTAGGGATCTCACCAAAATGATGGGCATTGAGCAGGTAGAGAGTAAGGAAGACAAATAGAGGTGAGACAGGACCTAATTCCAAAGACCAAGAGAGAGTCAAATTGGTTTCATCTACTCTTTGAATATGAGCACATTTAGGACCCATGTAATTTGATATGACCCCATTTCTCTGCTGCTTCTGTGATTTCAAGGGTTTCCTCAAGGGAAGCGGCAACAATCCCTCCCGCGCAACGATCCCATCCTGGGCTTCCTTTAGTGACATCCTTGTTTGTTGGAAAATGCTATATATTCCCCAAAAAAAATTGTTAGAATTCATTTGATAATAAATGAAGGATTAGAATTCATTTGGGATATTTTTTTTGGAATAATTTTTATGTATGTGTGAACTAGGGGGTGCAACGAACATGCATTATAATCATCGATGAGACAATAATTAGACCATAAATTATACAATCAAAGTTTTGCGAAATTAAAATTGTGGGTGCACCCAACAACCTTTTTAGCTACTTTCCTGCTTAGATTAATTCAATTAGAAATCTTAATTTATAGACTGAGAGCCATTAACACAACCATAACTACCACCACCACTATCTTTTTCTTTTCTTTTCTTTTCCTTTTTCTTTTTTGGTTACATTGGCAGGGATTCAATCCCTATACCTAGCCTAATCCTAACTCTTTTACCCTTACTGCGACTGGCCCCAGTGGCTAAACCACTACCACCACCACCACTATCTCCATTTTTGAGTTAGGTTGGAGCCATTTGTAAGAAAGTCAGTTGTGGTACTCTGAAGAGCAAACACAATAGCTTTTCCTTTTGTGAGAAGGAACCCAATTTCCCAAATAGGATTTGTATGGAAGTTGCAAACCAAATGGGTCCCTACTAGCTTTTCCCT
This sequence comes from Hamamelis virginiana, assembly GCA_017140935.1. NCBI lineage: Eukaryota > Viridiplantae > Streptophyta > Magnoliopsida > Saxifragales > Hamamelidaceae > Hamamelis > Hamamelis virginiana. Next base: position 1,125,569 of record JAESVK010000101.1, read on the forward strand.
ACTAGTGTAGACTGTATTTGTACATAAAATATAATAGAATTTTTAAATTATTTTTGAAATATTATTATTATTATTATTTTGTATCTTGTATTTTTTTTTTTTTTTTTTAAATGTGAAACTGTATGATCTACCCTCTCATTGTTCTAAGCTGTTCATTTAGTGAGGGTCCCTTGTTGAATGATTTAAACTAACTTTATATGCCTGCAGGAAAAACAGACAACCAAAATGGAATGGCAAACAAGGACAACACATTCCCCCCACCTCTAACTTTTTTTCTTTCAACAATGATAATGCCGGGAATGGTTTAGCCAAAAATAAAAAAAGAGGATAAAAAAATTATGTACATAATGGTTGGTGCAGTAAATTATCTAGAGTTCTAAAGTTTTGATTGGATAAATTTATTAATTGAGATAATATTTGCTATCTTTCTTTGAATTTAAAATAAAAAAGATTAATGTCAGCATTTGGTCATTCTATGTGAATTGAACAGTTTCATTATGTTTCTTTTAAATTAGAGCGTAAGAATGTCTTTGTGATTGAAAAAATTTGAGAAAATACTTATAACACTCATAATGGTGATAATTCTAATTCTTTTATATGGTCTTATTTAAGAAGAAGATAGATGTGTACCTTCAATACCGAGTTTTTTTTTTTAATAGTAACCTTTTAAAAAAAAATAGTTGTAGGAATAACGTCCAAAAATATATATTTGTAAGAATGACCTTCTGACTCGGTCAAACATGCCACATGGGCAAGTAGACCCTACTGTAACAACGGTTTATTGTTCCATGGTCACCCATCCATATTTGACCGAATCAATAAGGGTCATTCTTACAAATAATTGTTTGGAAGGTCATTTCTACAAATATTTTTTTAAAAGATTATTATTAAAAAAAAAATATTAAAAAAAAAATTCAAAATAAAAATAAATAATAAAAAAAAAAAAAAAAAAAAAAAAAAAAAAAAAACTCAGTACCATGTAATGACAAGTGAATCTATTCGAATAAGTCATAACTTTCTTATTAATTTTGTTAGGTAAAAAAAAGGTTAAGACAAACAACTATTTTACATTTCCATAATTATCTTTACTATACTAAGAATTACAATTAGAACCAATTGAAGTGTCAATACATTGAAATTGGATATTCTAAAAAAAAATGGGAATGATGGAATATCCAATTTCAAAAGGAAGAACAATCTAACTGTCTCGAGTAACTAACTATTGCTCTACAATATCATCGAGGAGAGAGGTCACATATTCAAGTCATGTTCCCAAAAACTTAAGAGGTTAATTACTATTGCTCGACAATATCATCAAGGGTAGAGGTCAAATTCAAGTCGACATGTTTCCAGAAATTTAAGAAGTTAATTATTTTTGCTCGACAGTATCATCAAGGGGAGAAGTCACAGATTCAGGTCCCGTTTCCAAAACTTAAGGGGTTAATTAAGTCATGTCGCATTCTTGTAACCAAAGGGAGTTACATCAATGTCCCGAAACATAGTCATAACTCATCGTCTTAATTTTATAACCACATCTACCAAAACAAAAATCAATAGTTTGAAGCTCGGGGACCATTCTTTGTGTCGGGTGATGGAAACTAAATGTTGCATACAGCATCTTTATCCAGCCTCATTTATCTCTGTTTTTTTTTTTTTTTTTTGCCATTTTGTTTTTAGGTACCAGAGCACGTTTGGTGGACTACCACTTCCCAAAGGGATGATGACCACAAGATTTTGAACCCCATTCTGCCATCCTACCCTAGCCCTCAAAGACTAGTTTCTTTCGTTGCTGTAATCCATGTTGTAGTGCTGCTATGATTATTAAAGCTGATTTTAACAAGTACATTTTCATCGCTGTCACCACCATCACTGTTTACGTTATATTCAGTTTCAAAGCTTTTTGTATATTGATGAAAAATCTAAAATATAGATGAAGTTAAGTCTACTCTCTTATAACACTATGATTTTATTATAATTGATTTTTAAAAAAAAATTGTAATTATTTATTATTTTCTGAAGAAGTCTGTATGGATTTACTTGGAAAAAAAAAAATACTGACCAAACAGTGCCAAAATAGGAGTGAGAATTTCTCTCATATTTGACAGCATTTTGCTTTAAATGGGAAGCTTTTATTTTTGTCTTTTCCACCTTTTTCTCTAATGGGTAGTTGAATTTTTGGAAGAAAATCTATGTAAAATCATTTGGGAGGAGACGAAAATATTTTAAAGATGGGAGGTATTATTGCCATTGTCACATTTGAGAGTCATGAATAATAGTCCATGGAAGGACATTTTTTACCTTACCTTTCAAATTTGACAATGGCAGTACCAAAAGGAAAACCCATTAAAAATGCTTTTAGCTGTATAGATTGGGGGCTAACTCATGGAAAGGTCAATTGAAGTGGGGAGCAGAGCTGCCATTGGGTGAAGTAGATCTGCAGGAGAGTAACCACAAAAATGTTATCCCCATTTGCACTTGTGCACTACCATTAAATTCCCACCATTATTGTCTCTACCACCATTATTTTGATTTGATGTAATCTTTCATTTCATAATTAAGAGGGTGGGAAAACAAAGGAGGGAAAAAATGATGAGAGATTACAATAATTACAGAATAAATAGTAATTATATTTCATTAATACTAATGTTTTATGAACAAATGGAGATTGGGGAACATTGCTAAGTTAGCTACCAACCAACCACCAAAAGCCAAAGTAGTCATAACCATCCCTTTTATGACAATCAATGCAAATTTGACACTTACATAATGAAATAAGATTTAGAGCACTGTCTACTTCCCTCACAGGTCCAAACCCTAATTCCACCACCACCCTCTCTTCTATTCTAAGCCTAAATTAGAGTGTAAAGATCTGGGTTTTTCTTCTTGACCTGCATCTAGTGGACATGATGATTCCACTTTTATATCACCAATCTGAGCTTCACTTAACCCACAAACACCACCATTATTAGCCTTCACTACTCTCTGGCTTGTACTCTCATTGTTGTTGCTGTTGCTGCTGTTATTAGCCAGAGCTATTTCAGGAGCTTCAATGGTGGTGTTATAGGATGGCATTACAGCAGGTAATTTTGATAATAGAGCTCCAAGGCTGCAAGACATGGTGGGCAAAAGAGGTGGAATAGACCAAATTGGTGGTCCTGCCAGCTGGCTGCTGTTTTGTGGGCTGTTCCAGCCTAAGTTGATGGATTTAATTGGTGCTTCTTCTTGTCTGTCATAGTATAATCTCTTGGCTCCTGTTAGTTGGCGCTTGTCATCAATTGAGTAGCCTGTTTGGCTACTTCCAATCATTTGGGAATTGGGTTTTGGGTGTTGGATTGGTAAGTATGGTCTTTGTACTGTGAAGACTCCTGGTATGCTCTGGAGGTAGCTGAATTTCCTCTGTATGCTGATCACCAGATTGAGATCTTCCATAATCTGAAGAACCCATCACACCCTTTAGTAAGATTTTAAGAGACAGAGAGAGAGAGAGAGAGAGAGAAAGACCTTATCAAATGATCCCAGTTGAATGATGCCTTCTCGTACAGAAATGATGGCAATTGTCTATAAAATGGAAGAAATTTACCAAATGCTTTAATGGGACTGAAGTGGGTAATTATATTGTGAAAGATATATTATACCAACCTGAATGCCTGAATTGAACTGAATTTCCCATGCCTTTGGTTGCTGTATACATGCATGAACAATTTTCAAGACAAAGTGAGAGATAAAATTGAAATTAAAAGCAGTGATCTTTATATAGTAGAGCATTGAAAGCAGAAGAGAAGAGAGGTATTCAAAAAACTTTTGATTTCCCTTACAGGGTCAATTGATACATTCCATGAGGAGATGAAGCTATGGTCATTCTCATTTGGGCTTTCTTTGAACACCCATTTGTGACTATTATCTGCTGCCACTTTTCCCACTAATCTGCAAACAAATGCCATCCAAACAGAACTTTGAATTCTTCCTTCACTCACAATTTTCTTACCCAAAAAAAAATTCCATAAATAATGGAGGACTGTGAATTTTCAGTACCCTTCACCATAATTGTAAACCTCGTGAGACATTTTGAAGAACACATCTGGTCCAAACCTCCCCTCTAAGTATCTACTTCCAGCTCGTTCACATTCATAAAAATCACAAAACCCATCTTCCCAAACAAGAATCCTGTAAGGAAAAATCCACTCAAGACCTCAAATTCAACAAGAATGAGAAATGTGATTTGTCATAATTGTAACTAATTAATGGTTACTTTTACCAGTTCCTTTTGTTTCCTTTGGAGCGATCCAGAGCACCTCCTCCATAATCCCACCTGCAACAAAGCAATGTACATATATATAAGCAAGGAATTAATAACTCATTTTCCTTTGTGATTTTTTGTATACATTCTGTAATTTGGGTATTAATTTTCTTACTTGGGTGGAGGGTAATTCCGAGGCAAGATCCTCCAAAAGACAGCGTACACCCATTTTGAAGAATTAGAAGAAGAATCTGAACATGAACATAGACTTCTCAGTGTGTGCTGTAAGAGACAATTAAGCATTGGAAGTCCACCTTCCATCTTCTAGTGAGAGAGAGAGAGAGAGAGAGTGTCCAAGCAACTGTAGTACTAGTTCTCGTCACAATTAAAAGGAAAAGAGGATACATATATATATATAGAGAGAGAATTTGCTCTGCCCACGCTTTACATTATAATCGTGGTTGACACGCACCAATAAACCCGATTGGAGAGTACTACTTTCAACGTGGGCGTCTGGGCGAAACCATTTTAGTACGTGTTTACAGCTTTGATTTGTTGCAGAGTTTTGCTACGCGTTCTTTTAAGCACGTCAGTGAAGCAAATAAGCTATCCTTCTGCTGACAAGGTCTCTAGGTTCTGTAAATCCCAACCAATTAACCTCTATTATTTGTGTTCCCAACTTGCAAAGCAATGTCTACTCTCTATTCACACGAGTTTGGTATAATTCCCGTAAAGCATCTACAAAAACATGTTTCATTTTTTATATTTTTTAAAAGCATGCTTTACTATTATTTTGTACCATTTGAAACACCTTCGGACTCCATTGTGTACTGCTCTAATTAAACGCAAGATTTCAATGCAATGGAACTTTTGCTTTAATTCAGTAGCGGTTCGTTTTTCTTTTATTTTTGGATGAGCATCTAGCAGCTAATTATTAACATACACACTGTATATATTTTGGCAAAAAAAAAAAAAAGATGTAATTTAATTAATAGAAGTAACATGGAAGCTATAATAAAAAATAAAAAAAAAATGAAATTTGATTTAGTGAAAATGAGCCTAATCAATTTTAGTTTTACCATTATTTTATAATCCTTTTTTTAATTTTTTAGTATAAAAAAAATAAAACAAATAAAACATTAACATAAATTTTTAAAATGTATTGTGAGTCGATTCATCTGAAAACTAAATAATTTGAAAGCGGTAGATCCAAAATAAGTCAATTTACAAAAAAAAAAAAAAAAAAAACCTAACCTGCCCAATTTTCAAATTAGCCTAGTATATGTTGATCAATTCCAACTTGGTTGAACTTAATAAAGTCTAAACCAAGCTCAAAATTTTAAAGAGAAAATTGCACTTTACCTTCTTCAAGTTCGAATTGTTTTCATTTTACCATCTTGTAACTTTTTTTTTTTTTCAATAAAATGCTTCATGTAATTTCATAATAGTATTATAACTAAAAAGAATAAAGTATAATTTTCAAATTATTAAAAAAATGGGATAAATTTATATATATATATATATATATGGAGACTGAATAATGAGCTTATCTAAAAAGAATGTCGGAATATTTTGTTAGAAAATAAAAAATAAAAAAAGCCAAAAGTGCAACATAAGTTTCACTTTCACTTGAAGGTGATTGAAAATTTAACCCAAATGATTATATGAGAAATTGAGAATAGAGTGTGGAAAAATAGATTATATAATTAATTAATATTTGAGTTCCATGAATAAACTGTGAATAGCAGGTGACGTCAGTACAGCGGTTTGTCTGAAGATTAATGCAGTGGTCCTCCAACGTTAATACGTGTTTTATGATCACTTCACACTGCACCAAACTTTGTCTCTACTACCCACACCCACGATATGTACCCCCCACTCTTTTATTCTCAGCTCATTTACATTCACATTCAAGAGGTATGCTATCATCACTCACTAACATTCAATCAAGAGTCACCTTTCTCCCAACACATGTACTTCTAATTTGTATAAACTTGTTTCATATATATATATATATATATATATATATATATATATATAGGTTTGATATTATCAGGCCGGCTGTAAGTTGTATGTTACGGTCGAATGCAAACACGGTCGTTTTTGTAAGCTGTGCACAAGACTCGATGAAAAAAAAAGAGGGAAATTGAAAAGCAATCTCAAGCCCTTACCTGCGAACAGCAAACAGAGCCCTTACCTGCGAACAGCGAACAGAGCCCCTCCCTGCGATCGAACCAGCCCCTCACCCCTCACCTGCGATCGAACCCCTCCCTCACCCCTCACCTGCTATCGAACCCCGCCCTCACCCCTCACCTGCTATCGTCGCTGCTGGAGCACGGCGGTAAGCCTCGTCTCTCTCTCTGTCATTCTTCTTCTTCTTCTTCTTACTTCTTCTTCTTCTCTCTCAGGTTTCTCACTCCCCGCCGTGAACCAGCCACCCCGCCGTGAACCGGACCCCGTGAGCTAGCCGCCGTGACCCACACGAGAAACTTAAGTATATTGATAAAATCTAAAATTACACAATACTTTTGTTATTACAGGAATCCTGTTGCTAGAATCTACCCAATAATAACAGTTCTGCACACCGAATCTGCACCAGAGATGGTAGTGTTTTCTTTGATGGGAACAAATATTGTAACTCCAGACATTATCAACGTAAGTCTTATAGGAATCTGATACATTCACAATTTTTCCTTCCACAGATGCATTAAATCAATCAAAATTAATGCTAGCAATCTTGTTTTTTTTTTTTGGTGTTCGTGCGCATGGGGGGTGTGTGTGTGGGGGAGGAGTATTGAAGAAAGCATTATTTCAATATTTTTTTATAAGTTAAAAAAAAATAAAAAAAAAACCTTAGCTCCACATATTTCTGCCTGACAACAAAAAGTCCATTGCAGCCCGATATAAAGGACCAAGAGTAAATATTTTGGCGGCATAGTCTCCAATAGCAACTAAAGCCACAGGTGAGTTGGTGCCAGTCATGTGTTACAGGTGTAGAAATAATGGCAAGCCAGTGGATTATCTTCTTCTTCAATGTATTTTTGCCACTGAGTTATGGGGATATTTTTTTGAGGCTATGGTGGGTTTTGTGGGTGATGTCAAGTATGGTTATGCAGTTTCTTCAAGAATGGGCTTTCAAGTCTGCAGGAAGGACTGTGGAAACTACTTGGAAAGGGGCATCCTTGTGTCTCTTTTGGTGTTTATGGAGGGAAAGGAGCAGTAGGGATTTTGGGGATACAAACATACAGTTTCAAGTTGTATTCTTGTTAAGGAGAGGTTTTTTATTACTCTTTTTCTGTGGGTTTCTCAGTATTGGTTAGGAGGAACCCCTTCTTTATTTATTTTTTAAAAATTTAGAAGAAGAAAAAACTGAAGTCACGGGTGAACAATCTGTCAATTACAATATAATCTCTGTTACCTTCATGTCTTGCCCATGTGTTTTTGCCGTGGCCACAATGTTAGAATCTTGCCAACCTTTTTGAAGCCTGGCAGCCATAACGTCTGCAACGGGGTCCGGTTCACGGCGGGGTGGCTGGTTCACGGCGGGGAGTGAGAAACCTGAGAGAGAAGAAGAAGTAAGAAGAAGAAGAAGAAGAATGACAGAGAGAGAGACGAGGCTTACCGCCGTGCTCCAGCAGCGACGATAGCAGGTGAGGGGTGAGGGCGGGGTTCGATAGCAGGTGAGGGGTGAGGGAGGGGTTCGATCGCAGGTGAGGGGTGAGGGGCTGGTTCGATCGCAGGGAGGGGCTCTGTTCGCTGTTCGCAGGTAAGGGCTCTGTTTGCTGTTCGCAGGTAAGGGCTTGAGATTGCTTTTCAATTTCCCTCTTTTTTTTTTCATCGAGTCTTGTGCACAGCTTACAAAAACGACCGCGTTTGCATTCGACCGTAACATACAACTTACAGCCGGCCTGATAATATCAAACCTGTATATATATATATATATATATATATATATATAAGTGATATAGTGAGCATATGCGCACTTTAACTAAAGTCAACAAATAACACAAGTCCTTGGATTCTCATTCACTTAATGGAAGATTCATCTCAAGATTCCAATACAGGGGTTTGTGTTCTTTGCTTACTTTAACTTAAAGTGCGCATATGCTCACTAGAGCATTTTTCTATATGTATATATATACTATGAATCTTGTACATTTTAAAATTAAATACGTACTTCCAAATTGAGAACAGGAGTCTTGTTAATTATGAGATGACATTGAGCAAGGAGATAATATTGAGTGATGAAATGGAAATAAAAGACATACACTTATCCTTAACACCACCTAAAATCCAACTCTAATACAATGTTAGAAATTAGAATCTAACTCAACAGTTTGAGCTATTACTTGGAGAGTCTCTACAATTCATTAATCAAATTTGGGCGGTTTGAAAACTAATGAAGGACAAGTCTCCAACTATATCCTTATATTCAATGTGCGAATGTATTTAATATGTCACTTACATAGTAAGAGACTATTTGGTAAACATTAAAATCTAGGAAAAATTACACTTTGTTCCCCCGTACTATCGGCCGTCTTCATGTTTGCCTCCTATAGTTTCGATTGCATCAATGTGCTCCCTGAACTATAAGCAATTTTCAAATTATCCCCTTCAGTGAATTTTTTTTACTGAAAAATGGTGTTAGACTCATTATTTTTTTATGCAGTATTTATCTTGGATTGCTATTGGGTCTATAGGCATATCGGTGAAATTTCATGATTTTTCTCAATATATTTTATTTATTATGAATTTTATTTGCTGAATGGAGAAAATAATTCATAAAAATTAAAATATATTAAGAAAAATCATGAAACTTCACCGATATACTTTGAATAAAACACTGCATAAAAAAATAAGTCTAACATCATTTTCCAATCAAATAAACAATTAGTTAGCTAGCAGAATGGAGTAATTTGATACAATCAAATAGTTCAGGAGTACATTGATGCAATCGAAACTACAGGGGGACAACGTGAAAACAGCCTATAGTTCAAGGAGACAGAATGTAATTTCTCCTAAAATCTAATTATTTGAAAATAAGTTGGACCGAAATGATTCTGATTTATTTATTTAATTTTTTTCAATCAATTGTAAATTAATAAATTTAAAAACAAATAATATTAGGTGTGGAGATCAAAGCATAGTAACACACACATTTTAACAAGGGTTGAATTATTGGTGTGGAGATGAAAGGGTGATTGTTACTTGCAAAGTTGCATCCATCCATGTACCTCATGGAGAGGTACACACAGGCTGGCTGGAGGTGCCGTGCTGGTTATGAAAATTGAAGGGTCTATCAGATGAATGTGAGTCCACCCAATGTCCCATGGATGCCGTGCATCGTATCCACCAATTCAATGCAGATCCCCGCGCGTGACTCCTTCTAAATGACCACGTCAACATCATCAGGACACTTGTCGAGCCCACTAGACTGCAATTACTCTCATTTGATTAAATCAAGTCGACCAAACAGACCCCACTCACTTGGATGATTTTAGTGCGTTTGTTTTCTGCAATTTTTAATAAATAATATTGGTAAAAGCTGTTCACTTCTTCTACCATTTAAAGAATTTAATTTAATTTAATTATAATTATAATTAAAAGGCCGAAAACATTATATTAGCAACTTTTTGTGCAATTATATCACTTAATTGGACCTATTGTATCGTGGGTCATAATTATTTTGATGTTGATGTTGCTCAATTATACCAAATCATTACTGTACAAGGCAAAGATTAAGAAGTCATCTACTTTAGTTAGGGCTTTCTTAGATGGTATATCAATTTTTGACTGTCCCAAACAATTTTATAAGGATTTCAATCTTCTGTAAGAAAAGCAACCATTAGGACTTTTTCATAGTTTCTCTAAACATTTTTCTTTCTACATATATCTCTAATGAAATACTAGAAAGTAAGGTGATGATAAGGGGAAGGAATGCCAGTTTTCTTGGAGCTTGGTTTGACTGCTTGTCATGTATGGTGCGGATTTTTTTTTATTTGGCCTTTTGGCCAACGTAAATCAGGTGTTTTGAAAAACTGACCGTTGGATTGAATATTATTCCTATGTACTACAGGCATGCCAAAAATCACAGTGATCCGACGGTCGTTTTATGTGATACAGACTGTGGAAATTTTAACAGTTTGTATACAGTATAACAAACTGTTAAAATTTCCACAGTCTGTATCACATAAATCGACCGTCAGATCACTGTGATTTTTGGCATGCCTGTAGTACATAGGAATAATATTCAATCCAACGGTCAGTTTTTCAAAACACATGATTTACGTTAGCCAAAAGGCCAAATAAAAAAAAAATCCGCACCATACATGACAAGCCGCCAAACTCTTGCCAGTCCATGAGACAGGACAGGCCTCTTGCCAAGTTGCAAGAGCACACAACTCTATGTCCAACCAAAGGGATATATATAGCTAATCTGCTATGCACCTTGTTCCACCGAGACTTCTGCTTTGTTTTCCAAAAAAAAAAAATTATTTTGCTGAGACACAATAGTGCCAAAATGCCTCTTCCACCAAACCAATTCTAACCATCCAATATAATTTTATCTATACATACATATCATAAAAGGGTGGATATGCAATCGATTGAGAATTGCAATTGGATTGCAGTTTTGACTGATTCCAATAAATTTAACCGATTTGGCTTCCAATTGCCTTCATTCTGTATCTCTCTCTCTCCTCACTATGGTAAAAGAGAAGATCCACATATTGCAATTTCTAATTTAATTGCAATTGCTGTTGTTTCCACTCCAATTTTTGCAATTTCTGCTACTTTCAGTCCAAATTTTACAATTTGTGCTATTTTCAATCAAATTGCAACCGGTGTGTCTTGTGATTTTTACTCTTTTCATTTTTTATATCCGGTAAGCACTATTGTAATCACTATTGTAATCGATTGGTGGACCAACAAAGAGAAAATCGATTGGCGGACCGACAAAGAAAAAAAAAAAGATAATACAGGAGTGCGTATGGCTCCATGCAAAACCCCCATGACATTTTCGATAGTAGAAAAACCTTTCTTAGAAGAGAGAAAATATTTTGCACAATTCGGTAGTTTGTAATTTGAACTTTGAAGGGCTTTTTACTGATAAAAATATCGATAAGACATTATGGCCATAAAACTCTAGCAGGCTTATATAGTTAAGTGATCACATTAAATTGTACTAAGTAATTTTGTATTTTTGTTATTAATTTATAAACCCATGAAAGATAACACATTTTGACCCCCCGTGCATAGCAGAGTGGAGATCTTCAGTCCCACTTGTATGTACCACATTCCTATTCCCTCTCACGAAAGTTCACATTGAAAATCTCACATTTTAATAAATATTCAAATTTAAATTTTTAAGATGAACTTTTGTGAGAGGGAACAGAAAAGTGGTACATAAAAGTAGGACAAAAAATATCTGCTATGCATAGCATGAGTAACTACACCTAGTAAACATAAAAGAATGTAATACTATAATTAAGCCAATACCTTGGATTGTTGTAAACTATCAACAACAGCCATTATGCCCTCAATAAGATACCAATGATGACGAACATAAATTTTATGCTTTAGGAACTATAATCACTCAAACATTAAACCTCAATTAGAGAGAGAGAGAGAGAGATAAATTTTATGCTATAGGAACTATAATCACTCAAACATTAAGCCACCATTTGAGAGAGAGAGAGAGAGAGAGAGAGAGAGAGAGAGAGCTTTAAAATGCTTAAAAAATAAATCCATTTTAATGTAATTTTTAATATTTTCTCTCCCTTTTTTTTTAACTTTATTTCTTCTAGACCTAAACAGAGATGAATTAAAACATTACTTACACATTAGAGAAACACAGATAATAGAAAAATAAAACAAGGTATTAAATTTTTCACTAAACAGACTATAAAAAATATTTAACTGACTAAAGTAGTTAATGATTTTATTTTATTTCATTTTGCTTTATTTTTTGTCAAACATAAGAACATCAAAATATCACAATACATTTACCAAGGAAACAATATAAGAGGCTGTCAACACTCCGAACCTAATAACTTAAGCAAATTGAACAAAGTCACAATTGGGACCACAAATCCCCCATCAATTTGCTACTAGCAACTGGTGATCCCAACAACTTGGTCCAAAGGGTCATGAATCCTGGATGGCTGTCGGCTATCGGTTAGAAGTGTGGAACACAAAAACCCCTCAGAAATTTTAAATATACCATACTAAAGGCTCGTTTGCATTAATTTTGAGTTCAAAATTTCATTTGATATAAGAAATTGAGCGAGTGATAATCACTTCTAAACAACTTGAGAGGTGATGGGATTATGAGAAAAGTTAGAGGGAATCAAAAGCTAGAGAACCATCCTAACTTTTGTCGCAATCACTTTTAGTATGAAAATTTTGTTGTTCATATACATGATTTGAAAAAGAACTCTAAAGAGTTATATGAAGAGATGGTTCTCCTAAAGTAAGTTTAGAAAAACCTAACAAAAATGGGCCCTAAGATGAACAGAATTAAACCTGTAACCTAAAGGGAAAAAAAAGATTACACAATTCTGAAATGGTGAGATGGTCTGTAGTGATTGGTATTAGCAAGATTTGTACAATAATAATAATGATAATGGAGATGATAATAATAATGGTACGTAGTAGTCATAGTAATAACAATAATAATTGCAGAAGATATTGGTCCAGTATGTAAAGCAGAAGGTGGGGATAACGCACCCCCCCTACAATGGAGGCAAGGACAGAGATTGACAGCTACATATCATAGGGCAAAAGAGCAACCCCAATCTTCCTAAAATGACACCTATGGCATGGCCCTCCCTGTCCTCTAATTACCACATTTCCTTCCTTTCTTATCTCTTTGAATATAACATTCTAATGGCCCTCCTTGCGCAACTACAGAACTACCTCTCATCTGAAAGGCATATCCATAGTTATTTTTATAAGCCTTCTTTTTGCTCTCTCAACTGTCCATTTTTAAGGACCCCTCCTCCGCAAAATTTTCACCACACAGCAGTGCCTAACATTCTAGTTCTGTACATATATTGCCTCAGCAAATTTTATACCCAGACCAGTTAATTAGCAATGTTGGTTGGATAAAAATCATGGCGAGTTGTTTACCGACTATCAACAGAACCACAATAAGTACTACGAACTTCCCTCGGGGAGTTCTAATTCTAGAGGCAGTACACCAAAGAGGAAGAGACAGCCATTATCATGCCAACATACTTGTCACAAAGGTAGTGTCTTCAAACCATGATCAGAAGGGCCCAACAAGGAGAGAACTCAACTATAAAATTTACAGTACTTGGAAAAAGGTCGTGGTAGCCAAACTCAACCTTCAATAAGAAATGCCACTGCACCTCTAAAAGAAAATGAGACTTATAGATTGAGAGAGCAAAAAATCATAAATTTGCATTAGTAGGATCCCTACAATAGATACACTGACAGAACAATTCATGCTATCAGCATTTACAGTGGCCCTGAATGGAGCAACTTTCTTCTATACCAAAAGGCAGATTAGTGAACAACAAACAATGGGGCATAAATGAACCATCTTACATTGCTCATCCCAATAAAGGAGTGCAAGGAGCTTTTCGAGAAAAATAATAAGGAAAGAAAGGGGAAAAAATGAGAGAAAAAATTCTCACATGGATCCAAGAATAATTTGCTCCCACGCGTCCTTAAAAGATAATCCCAAACAGAAACTTGGTTATCTTCATATTTACCGTTGTTGAATTGGTACCTTAGCATATGCATGTTTTCAGCAGTTGACGGTTCAACAAATCTGATGCCTCATTCTCTAGAGATGTTTGATTCATCGGCTGAAGCTGCTTTCTTTCCGTACCGCTGATAACAGATTTGAAATCACATATATCTCATAAGCTCTTATAAACATAATCACAATTAGAAAATATATTTATACAAAAAGATTCAGTAAAAGAAACGCAATGGATGGGTATTTCAAATACCTGCTTGCCAAATGAGAAGGGAACATATCTGTACTTGATCATGTGCATTATCTGCCTCTTCATGGTTGAAATGAACAGTATTAGCCAATAGAAGAATAGAATTGGCCAAAATACGGGCACATCAAACACACTGAAGAATGTCAGCACAAAAGCGAAGCAGAAAGCTTTTGTTATTGAATACCTGTCATTAAGAAATAAAAGAAGGATGTTCAATCCAAGCATGAAACAAGCTTCATTTTTCTTTCCTTCTTAATTAAAGCTTAGAACTAGCATTTGTGATGGATACTTGTTAGCCTTATGGCTTTCATCCTTGTTGGTTGATTTTGATGATAACAATCATTGCATTGTGATTCTATTTGATTTGCATCTTGTGTAAATTTGCTAGCATGAATTGTGGTAAAATTCATGATGATCTTTGTATCTTTGTATGATGAACTCTTTCTTGCATCATGGATTTGTTTTACCTAAAATATGCATATGTTTTTTTAGTAATGTTTTGCATATGTGCATAGGGGTGAGCATCGGCCGGTTCGGCCGGTTTTAAAAGATAATTTTGCACCAAACCGAAGTGATCGGTTCTAGCCATGAGAAGACCGAAGGGAACTGTAGGATGTAGCAAAACTGGCCAACGTGAAGTGCCCCTTTTCGGCTCGGTTGGCCGATTTTGTCAATTATAAAACACAAATTAGTGAGTCAAAATCACATATCAATGAATCACAAAATCAGTGAATCCCCATCAAACTAGCAAGCAAACAAATGCAGATTAGTGGATTACCACCAATCCATCAACATATTCACAAATTAAAACAAAATAAGAGAAACGAAAGTATAGGAGAACTTCGATAGCGATTCGCGGGATGTGACCGACGGCGAGAAACAGATAGAGAGATGCGGGATGGTGGCTGACGGTGACGAGAGAGAGATGGGGAGAGGGAGAGTATGGGAGCAAGAGGTTGCTGCCTTTGCAGTCTGTTGGACTAGGCTTTCTAGGATTTTTTTTGTTTTTTTTTTTTTGCATAGCAATAGAACAAAAGAAAAGGAGAATAGGGTGGCGACATGACCCATGGGTTGCTGACTTGCTGCAGAGTGTAGCCTGTAGGTTAGACTTTTTAGGTTGTTCTTTACTAAAATTATCATTTTATTATAATATAATATTACATTATATAATATATATTACTAATTTACTATATATATGTTTATATAATAATATATTCGGCCGGTTCGATTATGAGTTCAGTTATTTTGCTTAAAACCGCGCACCAAACCGTAAGTCCGGTTTTAAAATTTCTAAAACCGTTGGTGAACTGGGGATATAAAAAAAAAACGTCCAAATACGCCGGTTTGGTGCGGTTTGGCTCGGTTTTTGCTGAACCCTATATATGCAAATTGTTAGGGGGAGCCACAAATCATTGTTTGATTTATTTGTTTTATATGCAAATTATGCTCAATGTTTGTCATCAACAAAAAATGGGAGATTGTTAACCTTATGGCTTCAATCCAACTTTGTTGAATGATTTTTATGATAACAAACATTGTACTTTGTTTATTCAATTGTGCTTATGAATACTTTGTTATACACTCTTGTTAATTGTCAAACTTTATAGAGTGCTTATTTGGCTAATCTTGTTGATTCATTGACATTATCCTATAATTCTTATATATCCATTATAGTATATATATACTTATAAGAACATGATTCAAGTTGTCAATTGAAGAAGGCTCAACCATCATTAAAGCAAAGCTCAAGTGAACTTGTTGGACATTCACTAAAGAGCATAGAGCAAAGAACTACAACATTATTGAAGTCAAAGATGAAGCCTAGCACAAGCCAAGCACAAGGATCCTTTATGAAGATCTTGCTTTTTTTCTTGTGTGAGAGTGCTTGGGATTTATATTGTAAATCTCTGAACTATAATTGGCTCAATTGACTATGACTTAAAGACCATAGGTTTTAACTTTGGAAAATCACATTTTGGTCAAAAATTGATTCAAACTCATAGTGGGCTATATGGACTCAAAAGACAAAAATTTTTTTCACTTATTGTTTTTGAAATTCAAACTTATGCTGTTTTTACACTCCGATTTCGATGATCTTTATATGGCCGGAAAGCTTGAGAAGTCTAGTTTTTGAATATAGCTTTCTCAACTCAAGTAAAAATTGGAGTTAGTCGACTAGGACTGTTTTTCCAGTCGACTAAACATAGGTCGGTAGCCATGTTTTGTGAAAATATGTTTCTAGTCGACTAGGAGGCCTAGTTAGTCAACTAATCGACTCCGAAAACTTTTGCAAATGTATTTTAAACCTTCTAGTCGATTAATACTTGTGCCTAGTCGACTAAGAGACCTGACAGTTCATAACAGCTAGTTTTTAACAACTCCAAACGGCTCTATTTTGTCTCTAAACAACCATATTCTTTGATGGGTCTATATATACTCATTGTATGAGTCCTGAATCAACTAATGAACACACACAAACATATACCAATCTAGTATCCATCATTTTGTGTGATATTGGTCATTTAATTCATCATTCTTTCTTGAGCACAAATAGTTTAATCTTTGAGAGATATTAGTGTGAGCTTTCAATTGTATTTCATCTACTCTTGAGGAGTTATTCTTTGTACACATCTTTTGTACATCCTGTGAGATTGAAGAAGTGCTCTTAGTGAGCATTGAAGAGTTGCTCTTTGTGAGCATTGGCTAAGCGCTCTTGGTGAGGCTTGAAGGAGTATTCTTTGTCAGCACTGTTGTGTGTTCTTTGTGAGCACGTGTGAATGTTCTTTGTGAGCATTGGTGAGAGTCTTCCACCCGTGAAAGAAGGCTGTGTAAATGTTTTTCCACCTTGAAGAAGTAATCCTTAGTGGATTGTGGAATCCTTGGGCTGAGTGCTTAAGGCGTGGATGTAGGTGGAGTCCGAACCACATTAAATCGCGTGTTTGATTTCTTTCTCTCTCTCTCATTTCAATTAATTGCTTATATATTTGTACTTCTACTGAAATTAATTGAATCATAATTTTATTTGGTAATATTTAATCAAAGTTTACCATAAACCCTATTCTCCCCCCTCTAGGGTTATATATTTGGGACAACAATACTAACTAGAGGAGGGGAATCCGAAATATTAGTAGGAAAAAAAAAACATGAGAATGACTTCTTTCTAAATGAAACAAGTGTAAGAAAAAATCTAGAGAAAAGTCAAAACGGTTAACATAGACAAACAAAAAGGAAGAATGGAAGTCATTTCGTTGTGTATAATCAATAAAGGATAAAACCATACAGAAGATTATGGGACCCAAAAGTGTTTTGAACTAGCAAGTTAAGTATAAAAATGCAAAACTATGAGGAACTGCCCAATTCTTTAGAAATAATGTCTACAATGGACATTGCACAATTATATCAAGTCATTAGACAACTTGAAAAAAAAAAAAAAATCCCAGTAGGCGTTTCCAACATACTTCTTTTTAAAAACAAAAGCAAAGAACAGTAGGTGAAGGATAAATATTGCTTTCAGAATTACAAAAACCAGAAAAAAATAATGCTCAGGTACATGATTTCAACAGACGAAATTGTGAAATAAAAGACGGATCAAAAAGGCTGATCCAGGACATCAAAAAGCTGCTTGAGGGACCTAAGAGGATTTCTATTAGGTATATTTACAAAGCAACTAAATTGTTCAGCAGACGCTTTAGCAAGTTAGAGTCACAATATTCTAATGTTTATGATTGTGAAAACTACTTTCCTTCTTGTATGGGCAGAACTATTACTGGCGATGCTTGGGTTTGGTTGTTGTCTCATAATGTTCCAGTCTTTTAGTACTTGTTCATTTTCTATACCAATAAATAAATAAAAGATGGGTCCAAACACCCCTCAAGTAAGAATTATATAATTCTACGAAATTAACAACAATATAGATATCAAACAAATGCAGAAGAATGCAGTAGACCTTGTAGCTTCTCAAAATGCTTGGCTCAGTGCAATTTCCAGTTAAAAGTTAACGTAAATGATGAAAGTATCTAAATTGACATGTTTGACCACATGCAACACCCAGAACTTCCGGGCAAGCAAAGCAATGATATATTGTAGTGATTGGCACAGCTCGGTAATCAGTGCAATGCAAAAACTGCAAAAAACTAAGATGACTGACACGTCAATATTCTTATGTGCTAAGGTCCTGAACATGCAAATTGGCAAAGAGTGCTTTTAGTAACGATTCAGGAAAGTCGACATTCGACAATAGTTTTGGGCATCCTACTAGGTAGACAACACGAGGCTGCTTATTGATAACAATACCAAACTGAACAGCCCAACGCTCACGCACACAAGGTAGCCCTATTTTCACCCCAACTTCTGCATTGTCTTCATCATATGAATTTATACAAGTTTTAATCTCTCATAATGTGGTGTAGTGCAGCAAAGAGTGGTGTGGCCCAACACACACACACACACACACACACATGTATATACACGGTAGCCCATAGCCCTAATCAAAATAATTTAGTTTTACAGAACAATTACAGTATGTGAAATGGATTGTATATTTGTATAAGGATTATGAACATAATGATGTTGTCTTGCTCATTCACAAACTCTATGCAGTTACAAACATAGTTCGACTATACAATAATTTCTGTTTAATGATTCACAAAAACAAGAAGTAACTTTAAGGAGAACCGCAAAAGAACTATCAAAATTCGATATGTATACTCAACATGAATACTAGATCGTTTTCTAGAAATTCAAGTTAGCCTCATAGATTAAAATCCTTCTCTGGGCCAATAGAAGTCCCCATTTTTTTTTAGTTGGATGGTATTTTATAATGGATTAACCTTCAAGTCTCCAACCATCAGCCACAGCACTACTTGGTAACCATTTCCTATAGGAACTGCATCAATAAGCATCTCAAATAATGTTCCAGCATGCATAACTGGCTATTTTGAAGTCAAACCCGCTCGATATCAATAGGAGGGATTTTCATTCATATATCATACGAGCAGCACCTTAATTCCTAAAAAGACTGCAAGTTTGCAATGAATCATGGATATGAAACGAAATCCTGTTTTTAAGTTTCACAGTCAAATTATCCCATGACAGCTACATAATCAGCACCATTATGGTAAACAGACAAGGCTGCACTTTGCCGAATGGTCCATCAGCCTATGGATGCGGGCCACAAGCCTAGGGGGCTGTTTGCCTTCCCAAAAAACTGGGTCCACCTTGTTGTCAACAAAACAGGTTATCTGGTTTACATACAACGCAAGGTGTTGTTGGTAAACCAAACTATGCCCATTTTAAAACCGGACGCGTTATACGGGGCTGGCCAGTTTTGGAATACATTCGAAACTACCTCCGGGTCTAGGGATCAGAAAACCAAATCAGGTTAGGTTGACTTTCTTACTATCATCTACGGAGTAATTTCTATATATATATATTTATACATTATTTTCCATACAACCCTGGAACTTATATTTATAATAAATAAATTACAGTAACTGAAAATATTTTTTATATTTTATATTTTCTGTTTTTCAGATTCCACGATCCTCATTTATTTTTTGTTTTTATTACTTTTAAAAAATAATAAGTTAGCCAAACATATTTCTAAAAGTTTTTATTTTTTTTTTTGGATAATTATCTAAAAGTTTTTATTAGTTGTTTTGAATTCTGAATAACAAAGGCTGTGTTAGGTAATTTATTTATTTTTTATTTGTTTTCTGTTTTTCTAAACTCTAAAATACGCAATTACTTTCAGAATTCACGTCAAACATAGCATTAACTTATTTTCTTTTTCCAACCTTTGTCGGCAACCAAACAGAGCACGCGTAAAGAGAAATAAAAGAAAATAAGAGAACGCACCAGAACTTAAACTCAGGGAGTCGGCGAACGAAGGGGCGAAATTCGTCGGATCCACGGGTGGGTAGAGTGGGCCCATCGACGAGCCCTTGGATCTCAGGATCAACCTGTGGAGAGAGGAACGCGATGAAGAGTTGGAGAATATAGATGCCGAGTGCGTACGTTATGATGTAGAAACCTTGGAGTAGATACATGCGGACGGCATAGATGAAGGCGATGACGAAGAATGCGATCCAACGGCGGAGAACGAATAATGTCGATTTGTCGAGGAGGTGTTGGTAACGCCGAGAAACGGCGTAGGTCCATTGCGATATGAAGGAGGAGGAGAGATCTTCACCGACACCGCCTTGTCCATCACCGGGATTCATCTTCGTCTTCCTCTCTCTCTCTCTGAATTCCTTGTTTTCTTCGGCTTTTCAATTTCTATCGAGCAACATATGACGGAATCGTAGGCAGAGCCGTACCGAGACAGGAAGGGCTGGGAGGCTATTGGATATTGGGCCAGAATTTTAGATCTAGGGAATTTTGGTGGGCTTAGGTTTGAGTTGGGTTCATGATCCCCTCTGTCCGGCTCACTTTGATTTGTTTTTAAAATTTCAGCCAATAAAAACAAACTTAGCATAGTTAAATACTGCATGCTAAAATAATTGACCAGTGGAATGGTGAAAAGTAACTCAAATCAAATCTATGGGGATTGGGGGTGAATGTATGTGCAAAAAGTAAATAAAAGAAAAGAAAACTATAGGAATGTAATATGTAAATGATTTTTTTGCTTCTTTTTTTATATTATTATTATTAATCTTATTTGTTCATAACTAGCATTCAATCAGACAAATTTGATTTTTTTTTTTCTTTTAAATAAGAAAAAAGAGTCAAACTAAAAAAGAGTCATCTTCGATCTAACTAAAAATACATCAACGCCACTAAGCCCTATCCATTCTCACACTTGACACTGTCGCCCATTGCAGGTAACTAAGATACTAACACCTTCTATACTTTAAGGAAATGCTATACATCGCTACGAGATATCACTACAACAATAACTATAAGAGGCAAATGTTGTGAATTTTAAAATTATCCATTTGTGATTTTTCAAAACTACCCTCATTTATCTCTTGTAGTGATACTTGTAGCGATTCGTTGTAGCGATGTATAGCATTATTCATACTTTAATTGTAGTATGTAACACGTTGCCACATATATAAAGCTTTTTTGTTGCCTTTCAACTATGCCACTTTATTTTGTTGCCTACTAGGGGTGTGCGCGGGTTGGGGGGGGGCGAGTGAAGGGTAAAACCGCCAACCAACCCGCCCTTGGCGGGTGGCTAATCCTTTCACCCACCAACCAACCCGCCTACCTCAATAACCAGCGGGTTGGTTGAATATTTGGCAGGTTCTAACCGACAGGTTGGGCCGTTGAACCATTACTAATTTTTTTAATAAATACCTAAAGTCCCTAAAGCCTTTTTAAGAAGCAAAGACACTTCAAATTCATATCTAACAATGCAATATTGTGTTTTTTAATGGTTAAACTATAATCAAACAATTCTTTCAATAGTAATCATGATTGACCTATCAAGTAAAAAATAGACATAAAAAATAAAACAACTACACTAGTCATTTAGCACCACCCCCAAAAAGGCAATACAAAGTGCAGACCTTTATTCCTGCGACATGCCGGAATGGATGCAGATTGAAGGGAAATTACACTCCACAAGTAACTTGTTCAACTCAGCAGCTCTGTTCACACTTTTGACGAAGATTCCAATGCATCAAGGAGGTCATTTAATTTGCGGTTTTTCTCTAGCTCACTCAATTTGATGTAGTGTTGCCATGAAAAAATTTCATAGATAAATATTGACAGCCAAGGATGGCATAACAGAAAACCAACTTCACAAAAAATACCAGTACAAAACCGTGAAGCGTTAACTTGGCCTCATCATCTACATAAATTTCCATAGGCTGAAAGGAACAATGTCACAGTAAAGCATATTAGCGGGCTTCCTCAAGCTAATGGAATCCACTAATCCAATAGGAAATGAATGATGGATGCACATCCCTTGAATCAAGATTCTGGTCCATCTGATTTGTCACCTTGCAGATAACTTTTTTAAGTCACATCAAGTAAGTGCCACTGTCTCTCATAACTTGCTTATCATGAGGTGTCATCTTGAAAATCTCCTCCACATCTCTCCTCATGTCTACAGATCATATGGAATGAAAATAAATAAATAAACCTTCAACAAGAAACTGTAGCATTCTTAAGACCAAACATTTTGACAAATAAAGGTCTCGGACATCGTACCACGTGACTCAAGTATCTTGTCACATTCATCAAGGATAAAATGCCTCACATTTTTTTAAAGTAAGGTCCTTATCTCTTGCCAGCGCCAATATCCTTCCAGGAGTTCCAACAACAATATCTGGGCATTCATTTTTCAGAAGATCTTTATGGCTTTTGTCATTTTGATACTGACACCGCCATAGAAGACAGCAACCTTGATATCGGGCAAGTAAGTACCGAACCTCTCAAACTCATGACAGATCTGCAAAAATGATTATAAAAAAAAGGTATAAATAATTAAATAATGTCCTTGGACGGAGAGGACAGGCAAATATTCTAAATGATGAGTTTGACATAAAAAGACAAAATACCTGGTAAGCTAATTCCCTCGTATTACAAAGAACAAGTGCAGCTACTTGACCTGCAATTGGTTTAATCTGCTGTAAAGTTGACGGAACAAAAACAGCAGTCTTCCCCATTCCAGATTTGGCTTGACAAATGACATCCATGCCCAAGATAGCTTGAGGGATACACTCATGTTGCATGTTATTTGTTATTCAAAAATCTTACAAACTAGCATATCATCTCACATTCAAAAGAATCAAAAGTGCAAGCATATCCAACAAAGTAAGTGCATTTTCAAATTATCATGATAAAGATCTCTAAAGAAAGAAAAAAATACTCAACTTGCAAGCAATCCAAGCATATCCAATTAAGGTAAAAGACAAGGTAGTATCATGGCTGCCAAACCATTCATCAATCCACAATATTGCTCATTTGCTTGCATATCCCAATCCATGATGCCCTTCAAGTCTTCAACCTTATTTTCTTATGCAAAAAGATACAAAGGATAAAGTGTATAAGAAAATTTTTATCATTCAACACTTCATTTGGGTACAAATAATAAAATATGAAACAACAAGTAAAACCTATTGAGAAACTCAAATGATTTACCTGAACTATAGCTTGAGGCAACTGATTCACAACCAAGGCGATTCTCAACCGTCTAAGTCAAATATTGCATCATATAATGATATAATCTTCATAAAAAAATTAAAAAGCATAAGCAAGCATACCAATTTAGTTTAGGTGAAATAGACTAACAGACACTAAAGTCAAATACTAAAAGTAACATGTACATAGTATGAGCATAAGGAAATGAAGTAGCTAAGGTGATACACAAAATAGTCTAAATGACACAAAAATTGCTTAAATGACAGCAACAGCAGCATGGTTTCGCGGTGGCATAGTTTCAATCTTTCAATCAGTTGTCAACAAGATGAACTAATCCAACAGGAGGAGGTGATCCAGTGAATTCTGTAACATACAAAATAGTATTAGTATTGTTATTCAAATATTGTTGACATATTAGTATTAACAAATCACTTAAACCAAATTTAGCCAAAAAAAAAATGTTACCATGTTACATGATTCAATTTGTTCAAAGTTTTCAAGTTCATTCAATAATTCTTTGAGGTTGGTTGAATTCTTTGAAGACTACAATCATTTTGCTCACAAATAAGCACCTCCACTATCTTAGGAGTCAAAGAACTCCTAAATGGATCAAGTACATGACCACCAGTACTAAAAGCTAATTCAGAAGCCACTGTAGATACTGGGATAGCCAAGATATCTCTTGCTATTTGAGAGAGAATCCGATATCTGTGCCTATTAAGCTTCCACCAAGCCAAAATATATATCAAAGTTGGCAATGGATGGATCATCACAATCCTCTGCCAAAAACCTCTCCAACTCTGACTTATTTTGCATACTATTTTCCACCTCCAAATGTTTTTTATATTGAAAGGCCCAAAGTTTACTAGCATCTTCCTCATTCTCATCAATCTCCGTCTCTTGAGAAGCTTGACTTGCACCGGATGTTTCAACACTAGCACATGAGTTTTTTTTCACATAATGCTCATACAAACGAATCAATTTTAACTTAACCCTCTTCGTTAGTTCTTCAGCCATGATAGAATCATGCACTATAGCAAAAGAAAAACTGACATACCCCAACTTATAACGAGGGTCCAAGACAACAGCAACATATAACAAAAAATTTATACTATCAAGATTTTCCCAATATTTGTCATATTTTGTTTTCATGCTAATTGTCATATTACCCAACTCTGTATCCCCACTTTTAGTTAATGATGTCAACTTAGATTGCACCGACACAAGTTCATAGAAAAATGCATTGGATGTAACAAATAAAGAACCTGAGAACTTTAAAGTCACATTGTAAAAAAGCCTTAAAAAGCGAATAAATATTCTAACTTTGTCCCAATCATCCATTTTAAGGGGCCCATGGATTTTCCTCCCTTTCCCCTTCCCTTTTCCACCTTCATTCCCATTCCCATTCTCATTTTCAACTTCATCCTCCATAAAGTATAGAATATATCTTGGGTCATCTTCTTTAAGCCTCTCAAAAGCTTTTTGAAATTTTTTTGTTGTCTTCAACATTGTATAGGTTGAATTCCACCTAGTTGTAACATCTAGGCTTACTAAATTTTTATTAGAAATCTTCTCGTTTTGCACACAATCTTTAAAAGTTTGAAGCCTAGAAGGTGAAGACCTAACATACTTCAACGCATTTCGAATCTTGACAATTGACTCATTTTGTTCTTTCAAACCTTCACCCACATGAGATTCACAATATGTGCACAACACCTCATATGAATAAACTCATTGTCTAAGATACTGGAATTCCAATCTTTTGTTCTTCTCTTCAAATATCTGATAGCAGTGTCATTAGAGCTAGCATTATCAATAGTGATGGTGAAAATCCTATCAATCCCCCACTCTAACAAGCATTTTTCAATGTGTTTGCCTATTGTCTCACCTTTATGATTATGAACTTGACAAAAGTTTAGAATTCTTTTATTCAAGTTTCAATCATCATCAATTCAATGAGCAGTAAGGCACATATAGTTCAAATTTTGGATTGATGTCCAAGTGTCTGTGGTTAGGCAAACACGTTGCTTCTTTAAGACTTTATTTAATTTTTCATTCTCTTCACAAAAAAATAGACATGCAATCACGAGCAACAGTAGTGAGAGAAGGGATAGGAAACCTAGGCTCCATAATAGAGCAAAAATACCTAAAACCCTCATTCTCCACATGTCTAAAAGGCAACTCATCAACTATAATCAATTTAGAAAGTGAATTTCTACAAAGTTTTTTATTGTAATTAACTGCTTTAAGACTATCACTCATAGGACCATCATGTGTTTTCCTCTCCCCCTCATCTCTTTTAGAAAAACAAATAGTTTTTTGTTTTTGGTCCACAAGACTTTGTGCATTGGTCTTTAAGATGACCCCACAAATTACTTGTCCAATCCCGTTTTGAACGAGCCCCATATTTTGCACCACAGTAGTTACATAAAGCCTTACGGTTTTCCACAGTTGTATTTTCATCAATAATAAAATGTTTCCAAACTTCAGATTTTCTATTCTTATTCTTACATGCTTTAGGAAAGGGTGAAAGATTTTTATTACCTTGGGTTCCAGCTGGGGGCATGGGGGATTTTTCATTATCTCCAGCACCACTTAGAGTTTCAACGGGGCCATCCATAATCTATTTTAAACACAAGTAAAAAAAATATATATATAAAATGAGGTAAGGTTTGGGAAAACAACATATATATTATTATATAATAAACAGTAACAGAGCTGGTAATATACCACTTGTTGAGCATATTTTTGAAACTGACTGTTGGATTTGATGCTCATTTCAAGTATATCATGCCTGCCAAAAATCACAGTGATCCAACGGTTGGTTTCTGAAAAATGTAACTTTGAAAAACTGTGGCTTTTTTATTCTCTAAAATGTCACTATTTTTTCATAGTCGATTTTTTAAGAAACCAATAGTTGGATCACTGTGATTTTTAGTCGGCATGATATACATGAAAGGAGCATCAAATCCAACAGTCAGTTTTCAAAAATATGCTCATCAAGTGACTCTAGAAGATTCCACCTGATGCATCTTGCATCAAGTGCAACTTATATTTGAAGCTCTGTAAACAGTAATATATAATAAACATAGATTATTATATGAAAGTTAGTACATGTTATTATATTGTTATGCATGTGGGAAAACAACATATATAATAAACAAAGATTATAATATATAACATATATAAAGTTAGTACATGTATAATATATGACATGTATGTGAGGGAGTAAGAGGAAGAGAGATAGAGAGAGAGTCACTGTGATTGTGAGGGTCCGAGGGAGTGAGACTGTGAGAGAGTGAGAGGGAGACGGGGAAAGAGAGAGAGACGGTGACTGTGAGGAAGTGAGAGGGAGAGAGAGAGACAGTGATGCCGTGAGTCCGTGACTGAGTGAGTGAGAGAGAGAGTAAAAGGGAGAGAGAGAAACTGAAGGTGAGAGAGGGAAAGAGATCGGGGTCGGTGGGGATGGCTGATGACTGGTGAGAGAGAGAGAAAGAGTAAACCTGAGAAAGATTGGGGTGAGATCGGGGTCGCTGGGAAAAGGGATGATCGGCGCCTCGGCGGGGTGAGCTCGAGGTCGCTGGGAAGAGGGATGATCGGCAGGGTGAGCTCGGGGATGGCTGACTGTCCACTATTCCTTCGAGCTGCCCGCGGGGATGATCAGAGGGGTTGGTATTGCCAACAGTAAGAGGGATCGGCGGCGGCGCAATCGTGGGGATGATCGGGGTTTGAGCTCCGTAACTGCGTAAAGTCAAAATTTACAGTGTAAAGTGTAAATCGTAAAGTATAAAGTGGAAAAAGGGTTTACTTATTACTTTACTTTTACCCTCCTACATCTTCAGCCCCTTTAATATATATATATATATAAATCAAAACAAAAATAAAAAAGTATACATTTAAGTAATGGGCGGGTTGGGTCTATATGATTTTTGAGGCCTTTACCCGCCACTCAACCCCAACCGCAAAAAAAATGTATTATCTCGGCTCGACCCCACCCGCCAAAGAGCTTATATTCGCGGGTGGCAGGTCGGGTGGGTTTCGCGGGTCGGGCAGATTTTTACATACCTCTATTGCCTACTTATTTGCTATCGCGTAAGGGCGTGTGCTTATGAGATATTTCTAAACAAATAAACTCACTTAGTTGGTGCCATCGAAGTTAAGTGCCATGTGGTCTTTGTCTAGTGAAACAAGTAGCCTCTGACAGCTTCATTCTTTTATCAAATTTCAAAGTGAGCATCCCAAACTTGAAATGAAACTACAAAATTGATGTTGCACGTATACACAACACTTTATCAAAATACACAACTATGCAATAAAAAATTAAGAATGCAAAATAGTTACCTTATGTCATTATATATTATATATCCTTTTATGTTAATTCATAAAAGTATAATTGTGCATTTTGGTAATGCATCGCGTATCAATATCATACCAACCAACCAACCGCATGCTCGTTTTTTAAATATCAACATCAAATTTGAAGTCCTTTGTACCTGAAAGCTATTTGTGCAGTACTAAAAAAATACAAAAAAAAAAAAAAAAAAAAGTAGTTAACCAATAAATTTAGAAAAAATTCTCCAATAAAAAGAGAAAAACCGCATTGAGAAGAAATAAACAATAAAGCGAAATAAAAGCAATGCTGTAGATGGTTCATTGACGTCCATTGAAGCTAAACATAAAGGAACTGGATTGTCATTTTCAGATTAAGATAGGCTGATTTTCGTTCCAAATTATAAAGTAGTGAATGTATATTTCTACACTAAGTACACCAAATATACTGTTAGACTGTATATATATAGTTCAGTTTTTCAGCTCATTTGATATATGAATTATTATAACTATATGACTGTCATTCTAAATTATATATATATTGCAGGTTGAATATGTAAAGGATGAGACAGCTAGCTATGGAGGCAGAAAGCAATGACGTTGATCCATTTGATTAGACAGTCTCAAATATATGTAAAATTAGTTAAGTTAATTGTGACAATTGTACGGTATAACAGTATACAATAAAAAATTATTTCATGGGATTGAATGTATTGTTTAAACAATTTGATGCAAATGTATTGATTTAGATTTTAGCAAATTTGATTTAAGTTTTAATGTGTAATTACTAGCTTGTCATTTAATTTTGCGAAAAAAAAAAAATTAATGAATTATTTTTTTTTTAATACAAAATAACAAAGAGAACAGTTAATAACCGTTTTCTATTTTTATTTTATTTTTTTTTTTTGTAATTTTTCGGACTAACAAAGAGAATGGTTAAAAGTCATTCTGTTTTTAGGGTCAAAGAGAACGGCTAGTAGCCGTTCTCTTTGTTTGATGAACGAGAACGGCTAGTAGTTGTTCTCTTTGACCCCTCTACTAGAGCACGCATGGAGAGAACAACTTTTAAAGCCATTCTCTTTGCTAATAGAGAACGGCTAATAGCCGTTCTTGTAGGCATTTTTCTTTGTAGTGGACCATTGAAGCCAAACATAAAGGAACCGATCTTGGTGGCATTTGGTGTAACTTCCTGTAAATATAAATGATTTTAAAGAAATAATTTATGAGATTAACTTTCTAAATAATCATTAAAAAAAAAAATAAAAGAAACTGTATGTCAAATGCAGATTCTAAAAATTCTTTTATATCAAAGTGTGAAAGTTATTCTTACACGGATTTTCAAAAGCACTTCTAAATTTTCAAAAATTTTCAAAGCCTGACTTCTTCTAAGCACCACCCGGATGTTCTCGCCTTGCACAAGCAAATAAAAGCGTAGTGTCATGTCGGGTCAGGGCATTTTTGATCCATATACAGCAATGGAGTTTTTTGGTGTGGATTTCAGTTGTGCATACGAATCGCTTCGCAATGGTAACTTACCTTACAAAGACTGTTTGCTTCCCCTCTTATCGAAGATTCTTGGCTACTGTATCGTTGCCGCTTCCACCACCGTCAAAGTCCCCCAGGTAAGTTTTATTCAATCCTAGGGTTTCTTTACCTACACCGTTGAGAATTTGCTATATTGTACATTGATTATCATGTTCTTGATCCGTTTATATTTAGCTTAAAATTATCTTGTTGTATGTCTGATCCTTGCTTCTATTTTTGTGAATTTTCTATATTGTTGTATGTCACATATAACCCTAATGCCACTTTCTAGAAAATTGACTGGGTATGAATATACCTGATATTATTGCTTATCAAAATTGATTTGCATTCTGAACGTGCATTTTTTTGCCTTTTTGTGCAAAAATCAATGCAATTCTTTGCTTTCAAAAGCAATAGAAGTATTTCCAAATCAAAAACCAAGTCATGCCTTAGTTTACCGACATACTGATCGTATCCTAGGTTCGTTCTCCATGTTTTACTAGTGATAAGCAGTAAAGGATCATATGGGTCTTTAGTTGTGGAAATACCCATATTCATGAAAATGAGATCATCTGCAGAATCCATGCAAAAGTGCTATGTGGTTAAAACATGAGTGGTGAGGCTCAAAGGTGCAGGTTAGCTTGGTTTGTAAAGACTGCAAGTGGGCATTTTACCATTGGACTTTGAAACCCTTGTTCACGTACTTCTTGCCCAGCGAAAAAGAAAAAAAAAATTGTGATGGAACTTGAATGCACACCTCTACTGTATGATCAGAGTGCTTTTTGGGCAAAAACACACATACACAAGACATAGGGTCTTGTTGACCAAGGGTGAGTTTTTCTAAAGTGTACTCTATAATTGAACCTTGAAGTCTTGTTGAGATTGGTCAATTGTGCTTGGAGCCTCTAGCTTTTCAGAAACTTCCCCAATTACATATCTTTTACAGGCTTCATTTCAGGACTTACAAGGATTCACTTTTGGGTGACAAAAAATGAGATTCATACTCTTTGCGTACCTAGCTTCTTTGGTGATGCCCATAATTCAATTGTTAAAGATCAAAAGATAGAGATCATGAAAGGTTTAAAACCTGATGGATGTATAAATGATAGAAAAAGATACCTCTTTCAACAATTGGACTGGCCATAACAACTAGCCACCGACTCACGCGATGCATGTGCAATGGTATGCCAACATGTTCACATCTGTTCAAGGTAAATTTATGCACACTAATTAACATAAAAACTTTCCAATGGCCGTAGTTTAGTGGCTATCTTGGGTTTGAGTATATAGAAGTGCATGAATATCCATTTGTTAATATTGGGCATTTGGAGATATGGGTCCCTCTATCGTTCGAAAAAAAAATTTTAAAAATTGCAACTCGCCAAATAATAAACTGTGAGACCAAAAAACATCATTGAATTTTGCATAATATATAATTGAATATTATTTGTTGCTCCACTAATCAAAACATAGGCTTGATGCAACCCAAAACTTTTACTCCATTAGATGAACAGAAATAAAATTCGAAGTCAACTCATAATATGTTTGATGCAACCCAGGCAAGGATTGCGAGGAAAAAGGGGTCTGGAAACCGCTTACTACATCGGATGCATTCACCCATAGTCAAGAAGAACCAAAAAAATAGTAAAGAGGAGGAAAGTATTCAACATACCTCCCAATTATGCAAGTCCTGGTGAAGTTGAAATTGCAAAAGTGGAGAGAGAAAAATAAATGCAAGAAAACAACCAAAACCGAATAAAAAAAGGAAAAAGAAGAGAATTGGACTTTGAATAGAAAGTTACAGCAGTTGAAAAAATTCTACTGAAGAGAAGGATAAAGAGAAAGATGGATAAGGAGATAAAAGAGGAAGTAACTGTTGTTGGGGGAGGGAGAGAAGAAGTGGTATGCATTTTCAAATTCCAAAAAGATAGGGAGATATGGGGAGAGTAACATTGATGTAAATAACTTATAGTTGACAGTTAAAAGACACATATGTCCTCATAGTAAGTGATATAAAAAGTAAATTTTTAATGGATAATTTGGGTATATAAAATTGAGGACACAAACTCTGGAGTTCGCTTTATATATTAGTATAGATGTTGACAGTGGCAATTTGGTACAATTACTACAGTGATAAAAGGGATGGAGGGATGCCTATGAGATCTTGGTTTCCCAACGCCCCCATTTTCACACATACTCCATTAGTTGACTGTCACCAGTCACCACCCACCTCCCACCCTTAAGCCCAGGACTAGTAGGCATTTCATAACAGTGCTCCAAGGTATTCAAATGTGTGTTTTCACATAATCTGGGGGGGGGG
>JAESVK010000101.1:1157145-1212280 GCA_017140935.1 Hamamelis virginiana
TCCTGCTTCAAGGGATGTTAACATAAGAATTTAATTGTTTGTGGTATAAACTAATTAATAACTTTGTTACCCCCCTCCCCTCTCCCCCCGGTGGTATCCCTTATTTTTTCATAAGATTGAAACAATGATTTGATTTTTAAGTTGCAATAGTTCTGTGAATATTAAAGTTCGCAATTGTATTCTTCCACTCACAATTAAATTCTTATGTTAACATCCCTTGAAGCAGGAGCATCTCCCAGTTTACTCGTGAGACAGTATGTTAAATATATGAAGTGTATTAACATATGAAGTTTAATCACTTATTATTTCCTTGCTCTTTATTATGTCATAGGATTGTGCTCTGCTTTCAGCATAGTAAAACCTTCACAGTTGCTTTTATATGTGGTTGAATGAGTTTCAGCATGTTGTATGACATTTGCAATTGATTTGTAATTGTCTGTAATATGATGCTTTTGTTCTCTATTTGCAGATTTTAAAAATTCTGAAACATGGAAGTGTCAGAGGGCTTAGTGTTCTAGCCTTTGAGCTTGAAGTTGCTGGTTATACTATTGGGTTGGCATATTGTCTTCACAAAGAGTTGCTGTTTTCGGCTTACGGGGAGTTGGCATTTCTTTTGACCCAAAGTACATTAAGCTGCACCTTCTTGTATTTGTTGTTATCTATTAGCGTAACGTTTGGAAGGGAAATGCTACGTGGTAATGTGAGGTGTAAAGATCCTACCCAAAAAAAAAAAACATTTGTGGTGGAAAGAAACAAAATATAAATTTTAATATTTTTGTCTATAGTATTTATTTGGTGGTCAGAAAAAGAAGGTGAAAGAAGGAAATGGAAAGGCATATTCAAGGAATTCAAGTTTATGGATTAGGTGTTTTTGCTGGTTCTTATCTATAATGGTATTTGGCGATAGAAGATAAAAGGGAAGGAAGAGTCGTGATCTGAGCAGTCAAGCTCATGGGTTAGATGGTTATGTTCATCTGATCAGGTCAACAATCCATCCTAGAAGTTTATTTTTTGATGCAGACCCATAAGGTGGTCGTGATCTAGGAAACTGGGGAGAAGTTCGTTCTGGGTTGGACAATGGGCAGGTTCTTTGACTAGTTGCCTAACTCAGACCTGGATTTTGGACACTGAAACTAATCTAAATAAATTTGGATCATTCAAATCTGATATCCTTTTGTCTAAATTACATTAACTATATCATATTTTATATACTATATTTGTCATACATATGTGGATAATTGCATATATCTTACATATTTGATAAATGAAGAAAAACTTATTAATTTGCTTGAGTTGGCAAACTCAAACCAGCCCTTGTATCATACAACAATCTGGATCTTAGGAAAATAAATCTCTATCTAACCTTGTTTAATCTCGGTCTACAGCGCTAGCAGCTCAGGTGCGCTAGCAGCTCAGGTTGGATGATGTATTGCTATTACTAATTCTGTAATTTGAACATTTAGTGGTCTTGGTGCTTTGAAAGTGTTATATCACAGTGTTAAATATCTAACATACTTCCTCTTTTGCTTGTCTGTTACAGCTATAATTTTGGTTGCTGTAATATACTACTATTCTCAACCTCTGGGAACTAAGGCATGGATCAGGCCGTTGCTGTATCCTGCTTACTTGTTGAAGTAGATTGATGTTGGCATCATTTTGAAATTTCTCTCTGTTATGATAGGATCTATGGTCAGCCTTTTCTTTAATAATGCCTTTTCCAGATACTGTGCTGTAGCACCCACTATTTTATCTGGCCAAATAGATCCTGTTCTCTTTGAAGCTCTATACGTGAGTAGCAACCTTTGCAGTACAGTCTGCACTTAGCACATGTGGTTGGAGTTTGTTGCAGTTATCATTTTCTGTCTGTCTTTTGTTCTCATTATTTTTATGGTGATTTTTATGTATGTGCATATTCAAATATTATGACATTTTCTTTTACCTTCTTCAAATTCACAAGTTTCTGTATATTTGAAGCACTTATATGTGAAATCATCTTTTACAGGCATCCCAGCATGTAATCTTTTTCTTTGCCAGGGTCCCACAGATATGGGAGAACTTTACTGTAAGTTGAATGTTGAAGGTTCTATTATGCTGTTAATGGATTGTGTGTGAACTTTAATGGAACATTGGTACAATATGTTAATTACAATTCCTAATTCTCTACATGGGAAGAATTCAAGAAACTCCCTCATTAAATTACTTGACATAAAAGGACATAAGGCCACTCTTTTCCTGAAATCCAATAAAGTTCTTCTTTCTTTCTGACTAATTCTTAAAATGTATACAACTAAACTATTTTTGTACGTTTGTGCGTGTGTTCACGCATATACATATACACATACAAACTTAAAAGGTGTCACTTATGATGCATGTGATGCTGTAAGACACAAGTGTACATTTCCCCCCTCCCCCCTGAAGAAGAGCAGTGCATATATTTATTTTGTTTTTGGTTCCCCCTTTAGAAGAATGATGCATGTATCGTAGTGAGGTGACTGAGAGTTAGAGTTGAAGTAGGTGGTCATTCTGTTAAGGTAGTATCAAGGTGGGTTATTAATTGACTTAATCCACATGGGAGGGGTAGGTGGTTATAACATTGTGGTAGGGAGAGGAGGTTGTTTTGTAAGGCAATAAAAGTTTGAAGCAAATTGAGGGTGGGAATTGATTACATGTACACTAACAAAATTTTACATTATCTTTCTGAAATATTTTTTTATTGGATTAATGATATAATAAATGTTTCACAAACTGTAATTTTACAATCAACCATTCCTGCCACATCATTTCAGATAACAAGCGCCTTTTTAAAAAAAAAAAATATTTCATTTTATCACCTTCTAGAAGAGGGTAATTTTTTTCTCATTTTATTTATGCCTTGTTTGCTCATTTAGAAGTCATGCAATCTTTGGTTATTACTTTTTTTTTTACTTTGGAGTATTTATGCAATGTTTTTAGCTATCAATTTCATGTGAATGATGAATAACAACTCTTTGAGCAGAACAAGAGTACAGGAGAACTCAGCTTCTTAACATGTTTGATGAATTTTGGAGGTTCCATGGGTGAGTTTCCATTCTTAGTTGTGCTACTGCTGGCAAAGTTTACTATGCTTTAAGGCAGTTAAAGACTTTCAATTCTTTGTTTTGTAGTAAGAGTTTTCACTGGCATCCAGGAAAAGGCTCCAACAAGTGGTATCCTTGTCTCCTTTTCTCAATTAGGATTTGAGTTTCATATACTCAGTGTTCACAAAATCATGTTTGAAAGGTAACATGTTGTGTATGACAAATTTGAAATCGTTTTGGTTTTTAGCTATGGGGAGGCTTATCCTATGTACTCCTACAACTCATTAATTATTTAAAGTAATGAAATTATTCAAAGAAGCCCTAATATTGTAAAATTGGGAAGACTTGAACACTAGCAGGATATTGAGACTCGATTTCTGGACATCCCTAACAGGGACGTGACTGATACCACTAGGCTACAAAACCATGTGGTTGATAAACGTAACACTTTTGAAAGAGATATTTTTCAGGTAATCTACATTAGTGCTTGTTTCACTTTTTATCTCCTCATTTTTCTATTTCTTATCCCTCTTTTCAAGGAAATATCTTTCCTTACTGTTATTTTCCCCTTCCAGTTTCCTAATAGATGTATTTTCCCATAAAAAGTTATTAATTTCTAGATTTAATTATGCCAAAAAAGGTACTACAATCATGAGGGGGAGCGCAAAGAGGGGCATGGTTGAGGTAGTGAGAAGACATGATGACCTATGATGCAACAGAAAATATGACCCTAGATATAGACTATAACAGAAAAACTTGGTTTTTGTTGCTGATCCAAATATAGAGCTTTAGGCTTTTGAGTTGTCTGCACTAAGGTCATAAAAACTTAGTCATAATCCTAGTATGTAATTCATTTTAATTAAATATACAGGCTATCTTATACCAACTCTGTGAACTTTTGAAACTCCATGTATGCTGTACTTTTCATTGACTGTTTTTCTATATCATGTATAAGTTGTACAAAGCTAGTTTGCTCACATATCACGTATATTCTGAAGCATTTGTCATCCTTGATCCGGTCGAAGTTGTTTTTGGCTCTGTAATTGGTATCGTGATGAATGGTACCCTCCTTAGTCAGATAATTATATACCAGAAGCCAAGCCCAAAGAAAGGGAAGAAAGTGGAGTAGAAGAATGAGACCAGTATGTGGGTAGGCTCTGCGTCAATTCAAGGTTCAAGAGGTGCTGCAAGTGGGCCTGCATGTTATGGTCATCATTTCATTAAGGAAAGGCAAGATTATTCATCTCTTTGATTAACTTTTTAGATTTTCTTAAATTCTAGGTTCAACAGGCACTGCAAGTAGACCAGCTTGCCATGGACATCAATGCATAAAGGAAAGGTGACGCATGTTATATATTTCACCAATTTTCAAGATGCAGTTTAAGCAGAAATGATCATTTAAGGACCGATCCTTAAATTAATTTAAGGACCACTCACCATTTTCTCACACAGGATAGGTATTTTGAAAAACCAGCCATTGGATTAGATAATCTTCTTATGTAAGTCATGTATGCCAAAAATCATAGTGATATGATCATCTGTTTTCAAAATACAGTTCGTGAAACACTTTAACAGTGTTTATCATTGGATGCTGTAACAATTGTTTAACAGTTTGTATTTTGAAAACCGACCATTGGATCACTGTGATTTTTTTGCAAACATTACATAGATAAAAAGATTATCTGATCCAGCGGTCAGTTTTTTAAAATACTTATCCTAATGGTGAGTGGTCCTTTAATTTAATTTAAGTTTCGGTCCTTACTTGATCATTTCTGGCAGTTTTAGATTTGGTATATGAAAGTTTATTTGATATTCTCCTTTTTTCAATCCATTTCACCAAGGTAAAATTCCACCATCTACATATTATTGTGCTATTTTGGATCTTGATGATATGGACCCTATTTCTTTTTGTAAGTGATGCACGCATAACAGGATGATTTTGTGATGCAAGGGGATGATACCCTTTTTGAACTTAAAAATGTTCACTGCAATAAAAATGTTCACTGCCACTTGCTGTTGCAGTGTACCCCACAGCTCTGCGCCAGGCGATGCAGTATGCACACAGAGTAAGGTCTGTGACAATCTTTTGTTCCCCCACCCCTTTCTTTCTCTTTATCGTTACTTTAATTATTAATTATATATATATACATACTACCCATATTTGTGGGCTGGGTCTTAGAGAAATAATTTCGACACTAGGGAATTTTTTTGTTTGGGGAAATGACTCCGTATTGCTTGACTATGTTTGTAAACACTCTGCACCCGTGATCTTCTCTGTTGGTTAGCAGCTAAAAGTTTGAACAGTAAATCACTCGTGATTATTTAGGGCGCGTTTAGATAAACTTTTACTTCTTATTTTTCTACTTTTAAAAGTAAAAAAATGAGAGTTTTTAATATTTTCTATAGTGCAAAATTTTGATAGTTACTTTTAAAAGTTGAGGAAGCAAGAATTTTTTACTACCTCAACTTTTTAAACTACGAAATTTTTTGTACTCAAAACTTTGATCTTTTTTATTTTAAAAAATTAAAAAAAAAAGGAAGTAGAAGTTAATCCAAACAGGCCGTTAAGCATTGTTTTGATTCCATTATCTTAGTTTAAAAGCTATTGAAAATAAATACATTTGTCAATAAAAAGTTAAAATAATGCTAAATTGGTCATGTAGGTGGTACGCAGTTACTGTCCAAAATTTTAATTGCTGACCAATGAATGAAAAATAGTTGGTGTCCCATGTGATTGAAAAAAATTATTAAATGTCTGAAGCATCTTTGAATTAAAGTCCGGCCCCATATGTAATTTTTTCATTTAAAAGGAAATAAAAACAAAACCTTTTTCAATAAAGACTGGCAGTGAGATTTGCTAATTTAGATAGTTTTGAATTAAATGTTTGTATTTATTTGTAAGTCTAGGACTCTAGGTTCATGGTCTGGCTCCTTATTAAGTTGTTGCATTCACTACCCTGTAACCAATGCTAGTAGGTGATGAACCTTAAAGATCTTAGATCTTTAATCATTTTCTTCTTCGTCCCCCTTTTTTTTGTGCATTGTTAAATATCCATGAGGACGATTAAGGTAGGTATGAAAATATGTTGATATTTATTTATTAATATTGAGGTTGGATGATGGGTGTAGGTATTTGTTGTTGGACCAAAAAATTAAAAAATTCCAATGGCATCCAATTTAAATTACCATTACCAAAATTTATTATATTAACATTATCCCCCTCTCATCACTTTTTTAATTGAATTGAATGGCGCCTACCTTATTTACTGTCAAATCAAATATGTGTGATCAGCAATGGAATTTACATACGATACATCAACATTGGAATATATTTAATTGAATTCAAAAATTATATAAACCATTGACGAGGAAAGGCCGCTTTAACCATATGCATTAAGGAGTATTGACAAGACAATCTGCACACTTTTCTATGCTTTGTTTTCCCCGGCCTCTACTACTTCCTTCAAACCAACGCAATCCCGTACAAGCAACAATCATACCTTTCCCACTCTTTTCACTAAAAGACAAACTGGAAAAACAAAATAATGACGACATTCATTTTGAATATTCCTCAGAGGTTTCTTTCTGCAATCTTATCTCCCAAAATTCCACCAAAACCTCCCATTTCTTATCATCTAAAATATTCATTCTCTTCACTACTTCTATTAAATTAATTAAAAATTTTAAAACAATTATTATAGAAAAATTATACTTTGCCAACTTGAACTATAAACCGATTTCACGTTAACCCATCAATGTGCCCTCTAAACTATTAGCAATTTTTAAATTATCTATTTTTCTAAATTTTTATGACTGAAAAAATCAAAATGGTATTAGACCTAGTATTTTCTTATACAGTATTTATCCTGAATTACTAATGGATCTATGAACATATTGGTAAAATTTCATAATTTTTCTCAATATATTTTATATATTATAAATTTATTTACTGTATGAAGAAAATAATTCATGAAAATTAAAATATATTGAGAAAAATTATGAAACTTCACCGATATGTTTATAGACACATTAGCAGTTTAGAATAAATTCTGCATAAAAAAATAACAAGTTTAATATTATTTTTCAGTCAAAAAAACAATTGGCTAATTGATAAAAGAATGTAATTTGATGAAATTGAAACGAGAGAGGCCAACATGAAAGCAGTACAAAATCGGATCTGGATTTGCTAGTGAGCTCAACCTAAATCAGTAGGTAGTGATCATTCTGGTGTGGTCAATATTACAGTAAGAC
The DNA here is from genome assembly GCA_017140935.1 of Hamamelis virginiana. Classification (NCBI taxonomy): domain Eukaryota; kingdom Viridiplantae; phylum Streptophyta; class Magnoliopsida; order Saxifragales; family Hamamelidaceae; genus Hamamelis; species Hamamelis virginiana. The sequence goes on from JAESVK010000101.1 coordinate 1,164,453, forward strand.
TACACTAAAAAGTAAAAATATCTTAACCAATATTAGAAATAACAAAAATACTGAAATGCTAATAGATCTCAATATGACGAGCTGCAAAATAAATTTTAAAAAATTGACATTGGATTAGAGACCCATCTTATGTATATAAGGCCTGCTAAATACCACAGTGATTCTATAGTTAGTTTCTAGGGAAAATAAATAAAAAAAAAAAAAAAAACTACTATTTACTGGGAAAAAACGACGTTACTTTGAATAACAGAATAGCCACTGCTTTTTACAACTTTTTTAAAAAAAAATTGGCCGTTGGATCACTATGATTATTGCTCAAAAAATGAGTGAAAAATATAGAATAATTGGTAAAAATATTTGTCTTTCAGTACCCAAGTTAAGACAAATAAATAAAGAGCCTCAAGGCCTTATGTGGCGTCATCTCAACCACAAATCACTACCTAGTGATCTCCATTTATATCACTAGCAATTCTGGATCCCACAAAATCCAAATATAAAACATAAGAAGTCATAAATTTAATCATATCATCTCCCGCTGTCAATTTTCCCGACAACAAATCTTTAAACCTAAACAAGGGTGGATCAATGATCTGAAGAATTACACGTCTAAAAATAAGAGGTTTTGAATTCTGCTTTCCACTCGCCGTTAAAGGTCGGCCACCGACCAAATTTATTATACTGAATGGGTCATAACCTTACATGTGGCCGGAGAAATAATTCACCCAAAAGGGCGAAAAGATCAGGACACCACGTAAAACTACAAAATCTTTTATTCATCTAGTTTAATAGGCTCATTCATATCCATCCACATCTTTCTTTCTTAAATTCCGGATTTAATATCACCCTTTAAACAACATTCCTACTCAATTCTCCACATAAATTCATCATGCATTAATAAGTCATGGAGGCCATCACGCTAGCAATAAAAATAAATAAGAGCTAATTAATTGCTTTCTGATGGAAAAGGTCCGTCTTCTCCAATTCCTTCCAAATCAGTCTTGCAAAATATTTTAGGCTCCATTATGGGTTTAACCAACCAAACGGACTAAACTTTAACAAGAATGATCCTAAACACTTCCCATGTACTCATTATGCCCTACTAGATTACCTTGAATTTCTGCTGCAAATGTTTGTTCTTAGCCATTGACGTCCATACTCTCCAAGGAGAACCCTCAATGCTTTCAATGATAAGTTAGATCCACTGTTATTACTACCTCTTGAGATGTTACTGTTATGAGCCAGAATTGGACCACTTCCTGAGTGCAGTTAGGTTCTGCAGCGCCAAATTAGGTGCGCTGCATCCAAGGAGGGAATCCCAGCTGTTTATTGAAATCATTCCTAATGCTGCCTTACTACCGGATCATTAGTTTGGCATACCAAAATTGAGCTTCCACACACCCTCTTTGAAACATCTGAAGACAAAGGCCACAAATAAGATAGTTAAAAATGTGTAAAAACAGATTTACGTGTGCCCGTGCAGGGTAGCAAGGAAATGTATGGCAATTTTCAACATTGCAGAGGAAGTATTGTCAACTTAGCATAAAAGGTATCAGCGACACCCTGCAACTGGAAAAGACACGAGACTTTCTATCAAAGACTAATACAAGACAAACACTTATCTCAGCTTTTCATCCATCCATGAGCTAACATCCGCAAGAAAAATATACTCAAAAAATAAGTTGAAAATTGCAAGAATAAAGCAGTAATGTAGCCCATAGATAAGGAGAATGAAAAGATTTAAGATAGAACTATCATTCTATCAGTTACTGATTTAGCATTATTGCTGCAAAATGAATCCTCTGGAAATAAATTTGCAACCTGAGAAACACAGTCATAGTAACACTGGGAATCTTGGTGTCTGAATTTTCTTATTATATGAGAAAACAAATAAACCAAGAATTGAACACTAGAGATGACGGCAAAGATTTTATCTAATTCAAGCCCAGGATCAAATGTAAAAGAGAAATGTAAGCCAAGCCTAAAAGTGAAATGAATATATAACTTTCCACAAATAGATCAAACCATAAAAACATCCGGACAAAACATTAAGAGAGCGAGACAGACAGACAGATAGGGAACGATAGTCTTTACCCAAAAGAAATATCAAAGCCTGTCCAAGCAACATGCATCCCTGGTTTGTAGATCCATATCCTTGAGAAGCCATGGGTTCAGCCAAAGTTCATTGATTCAAAAAAGTGCGAAACCAAGAAGGAAATTTCCCATACACGGAAGGAAAAATATCCTTTAAGGTTAATATTCCAACAGATAATGAGAAAGTTTTTTGATCTACCCTTCATGTGTTCACAATGAAAACAACTCAAATAGAAGCAGAAATAATGAGTAATTACATTCATTAGCAATGGAACACTCAGCGTGCCAAAGAGGGCCATGCACCCCTCTCCCCACTCTCCTCTTTAAAAACAAGAAACGCACACACACACAAATGAAATTCCTAGGTCCATTCTTACGAATTGGTAAGTATATACCATATTCAAGCTAATGTTTTCAATGACAAAACAAAAATATTACTCCGTATATAAAATGAGAAGGAAATTTTAACCATTAACTTCAATTTGAATTCATTCCATAAAATAGCTGATAATTCAATCAGGCCACAACATTCAATTCTATCACATATCAATAAACTGAATAATTCAGGATTTAAACAGATAAAATTTACAAACTGAATAAATAAGTCAGCGTGTTCATTAAGATTCCTAGTCAGTCTCAATCAATATACCAGCAAACTCAAAAGTGAATACAAAATGACCAAGTTCAGTACATCCAAATGAAACACCACAAATTATCAGAATATCAAGGCTGGCTGTGCATGTGCGCGAGCGCGAGCGCGAGCGCGAGCGCGAGCGCGAGCGCGAGCGCGAGCGCGAGTGCGAGTGCGAGTGTCTATTTCCCAATTTAGGTAACTAAAAGGAAATCAAGATTGGGACTCTTCCCTTTTCCATTATGTTGATTAAGAAAGAAGTGCAAGGAACAAAGGCCGCCGGGTGATGAAGTATTAAAAGGACTAAAGAATTGGTCATTGATTCAGCTTATACCTAACCTGATATGACTTGGCCCCAACTTTGCAGTGTGACTTAAGTTGGCTGAGTCACTGTCATATGTTGATAAAATTTACCATAAAGATATGTCCAATATTTATTCATTATCCAACGCAACTGAGACAACTCAATCAGCAAAATCCAGGTTCAACCATCTAATTAACCACATCAGCTGTTCTCCGTAAATTTCCTAATACAGCATCTAACTTCTCACTAAAAAGGGACGGTTATTTTTAAATGCATAAGAATAGAAACCGTAATGAATCTCTTAAACAAAGCAAACATACATATAACAGGACATCGAAACTTGCAACTATTACAAACTATGAAGTACATAGTATAAATGAATTCTGTAAACTTCTTATTACAACACCCATTCCCAATAATATAAGAGCTAGTCAAGTGCTCATACCATGTTTCCATCAAATAAAATCAGTAGGAAAACGTAATAGTAAAATTAAAGATTTTTTTTTCTTGTTCTAACACTAAATAATCAAACCTTGGAAATTATATATAGGATTTCATATCGAGCAGTTTCAAATTTTCAATCTGTAGATGTGTATGAGTTTGTCTCGCTGTTGTGGCACTACAAATACCTCTCTGACAAATTTTACCTAGATGCTTTCATTTGACACTTTTGCACTTGTTTAGAACCAATTTTAAAAGAGGAAGTTATGATAATGAAGCAGGAATTAGGATAAACAAGAGAGATAAGTAAACTATAGATAACCAAGGGAAGAAAAAAATGCCTTGCAATCATAACTCCAAAAGTGAAATTCAATTTCAAAGGCAATAAACAACACACAATGTTAAATACAAGAAAGATAGAAACAGATAATACAACGAAATATGATGTAAACAGACCAAGAGTTTTTTGTTTCCCCAAGTTTTTGTTCAGTTCAATTTCTAATTACTGCGTGAACTGTTGTTAAAGCTTGACCACCTTCTCAGAGTGCAGGCTAAATTCCTCCCAGTTAAAAGGCCTAACCTTGCCTTGAACGATGTTGATCGACTGGTACTGCCTGATGCAATATTAGCAGTTGCAATTTCACTCACCGGGGGTGGGGGTGGGGGTGGTAACTCGACACCAATTTCCTGTGCTGCACCATCACTGGCGTTCGCATCCTGATGTTCAGTTTCGCCATTGTCTAAATTAACAGCCAGCGATTCCCTACTTTCCCTCAACAAATCTGCACCCTCACATGTTACTCCCCTACACTTCTTGACCTTAACCTTCACCAAATTAGGGCAACCGCCTGCGAGAGCTTTCATACCATTATCCGAAACGGGACAACTCTTAATACAGAGCTTCTTCAATGAAATGCATTTGGCAGCAATGCAAGAAATCTCCGCATCACCCACCGTCTCACTCCCACAAAGTGCCAACCGCTCTAGATTCTGACAATTTGATGCTAGCAACTCCAAACTCAGCTTTGTGGGATTCACACCAATAAGAACTAGTTCTTGAAGATTAGGGCAACATTTTGCAACAGCAATTAAACCTTCATCGCCTATCCGATTCGCCTTCCATCCGTCAATGTGAAGCTTTCGTAAGAGCTTGCAGCGTTCGGAGACCGACGCGAGCCCCGCATTTGAGCATTCCGGGGTCTTGACAAGATGTAAAATCTCGAGATCCTGACAACTAGAGATCGCCGCAAGGCCGATATCGCTAACCTGAATCCTCTCGAGATGAATTTCAACCATACCGGTTACTCGATCCGCGATTACTTGGAGAAGCTTATCCCAATCGCCTGAGCACCTGTATAGCTTTAGCGTTTGAAGATTATTTGATCCGGTAATAAGCGGCCCGAAACACTGCCCGTTGTACAGCTCCTTTAAGCATATAGTTTTGAGAGACGATGCGGCTACACCAGGACCAATCGGCTCCGCAGCTGCTCCATCAGTAAGGCCACGCAATCGCTTTACCGACAATTCTTCGAGAGCCGAGCAGTGATCGAGCAGGGCGTTCATCCCCTTAGACCCGAACGTGCAAGATCCGCAGGAGAGCTTCTTCAAACCCTTGCAAGTCTTCGCAAAATCCGCCATGCCGGCATCGGTCAATTCACGGCAAGCCCGAAGCTTGAGGCGGGTGAGGTTTCGGCAGCGAAGCGAGATGAGTTTAAGCGCTTCGTCGCCGATGCTAGGTAATTTGCGGTCGCATTTTAAAGCGAGTTTCGTTACCGAATCGAATCGAGAAAATAAGTTAGGGATCATAGGGAGTAGATCTGATTGAGCGTTGAGAGAGAGACGGTGACGGCTCTGTCCCTCGATCTGGAGCCATCGACGGCAGACGAGTGAACAGCGTTTCCGATCGCTTGATCCAAGGTACTGGAAAATACAGGCCAGACATTCATCAGGTAGAACGGATATATAGTCGGAGACTTCATCGACGTCGACCCAAAGGATCTTGTCCTCTTCTTCAGCGTGCATCGGAGAGATCAGAGCCGTTGATTTGTTCTTGGAACGATGACTGTGACTGATGTCGCGGCGGCTTGAGCCTGATGAGACAGCGGCCGTCGATGCTGACTGGCCCATCCACGGTGGCCGGAGTACGGCGGGCTCACCAGCGCAAACCTCACCTTTCTTATCGTATACACCACCGTAGCAGAAATGGAGCTACTACTTCGGTCACGAAACTCCTGTTGCTCCGTCGAAATGCGCAGCAGCTGCCGGACTTGAAATGGGTTTTCATTTGGCTTTTGCTGGGTTTGTTGCTGTTGTTGCTTTTTATCATCTTTTTAAGAAATGTCTTCTCCATTTTGAGTAAAGTTAATGAGCGGGCGACCTCATGTGGTTGATATGAGCTCGCAACATTTCTGGTATGAGTTTCATCACATGCACTTGACACGTACGTCTGGGAGTCCAAATGTTGGTTTCGTTAACCTGAAATTAAAAACCGTGATTTAATAAGTGTGTGAAAAACAGAGGGAAGTATGTTGAAGGGGAGATCTCAACACTCAAAGTATGATATATCATGACGGTTTTTAATTTTGGATTAAAGTGTTTGGTGCTATAGTATTTTTCTTTTTATCCATGTGCTTTATAGCTCTTCCAACATTTATTTATTTATGGGCCCGCAAATTGGTGCGGATCTTATCAATAAAATTTTATCTAATTAATTAAAATTGTATAAAGAGGATTTTCTTTCAATATTTTACTAGTTTGCAAAATTACCTACATGAATCTATGTTTTCAAAATTTATCAAAATATTTTTTTTGTACCAAAATGCCATTCACATAACATAATCCTGAACTTTACATTGATATCCCAATTTTTTTAATAATCTCAATCCCCCAAATTGCATACAATCCCTGTTTAGAATATAATTCTCAATTTTAGTAATTTCAAATCACATTAATTATGTCATGATTATATCACAATATAAATCTTTTAAAAAAATAATGAAAATTGGGGATTATACAAATTTTTTAGAGATTATGAACAAAATTTCCATATTGAGGATTTTGTGTTAATTTGAGGATTATAATTTAATATGGGTGTTTACTGTAAAAAATGCCACGTGGGCATTATTAAAAATTGCCACGTAGGCATATAGGAATGAATAGAGTGGTGCCACGTGCAAAGCTGAAATAAGCTTTTAGAGTATGAAAAATTAGCCACGTGGCAACTTGGCATGAGGCACATAGCGGTTAAACATAGAAGAAGTGGGCTGAAGTGGCATGTACTGGGCAGTTTCTGGAAATGGGCATTCCATCATGGGATCATGGGCCATCAAATAAGGAACATGGGAGAAATGGGCTCTAGCGGTTAACAACCCAGCCTTCTATATATATGAAGCAGCAGCGACAAGAAGATGACACACACAACTCAATCCAAAATCAGCCTATGGCAATTCTCTTTAAAATTTCATTTCGTTTCTTAGTTTAAATGCTCTAGTTTTAGTTTTCAATTCAAGCAGCAACAGTTTAGCATTAATTTCCAGTAGCAGTTTAGCATTTTCAAAGCAATTTCCAATCTTCATCTACAGTAGTTAATCAACGTCTCTAGTAGCAGTCCATTTATCTTCAGTAGCAGTAATCTGTCCACCTTCGGTTAGTTTGTAATTGAATCATTTGTTTTCCAATTTCATAGTTTAATCTTACTTTTGTTATCAATGGAGTTTATTTCTCATTTTGTTCATTTAAGTATTACAAGTATTTCTTTTGTATTTCAATTCTATTTAGTTTAATTTAAATTAATGAGTTCCTTTATATCTAATTTATTTTCCTTATTTCAAGTCATTGTCTTTTGAAGTTTTTTAGATTTCTAACACTAGAACCCAAGAGGATTAACCTCTGATTTTCGTCAATCGCCTGATTTTTAATTTCAATTCTAATCTCAATTCCAAAGTGACCGAGTAGGCATCTAAGGCCTTTCTTAGATTCTCGGCCTAGAAGGTGCTAGAAGTCGTGTTCACACGATCTTTAGGCTTTTGAGCCCTGGCACGCCCACGCATCAAGACCTTACACCAAAGGTCTCGAGACCGTCGCTTTTCACCGGGAACAATGGGGATTGGGGATCATAAATTAATTTGAAAATTATGTATGATTTAGGGTATTCAGCACTTTTTTTGAATTTGATAGGAGATGTAATGTTATGATTTGATGTAAAAAAGTAAGCAACAATTTTGAAAATGAATAATTATTTGTATTAAAAATACTCTCTATTACTTTGAAGCATATAATCTTTTGTCATTCTGAGCTAAGTTAAACAAAAAACACACATACATTTTTACAAAATTACTTAATTTTTAGAACATTACAAAAATGGCCTTGAAAATTTGACAATCATTGTTTTAGTTTAAACTAATTACTTTTTTAAAATTATACCTAAAAAAAACTTTTTGTGAAAATAAATTTATGAATTTCATATATAATATAAGTAAGGAAAATGATATGATTCTTGAATGATGACTCCATTTACAGGAATCCCAATATTACTCTCTGTAAATAATTTTATAGTGATAAATAAGTGAGAATAGACAATTCTCACCCATAGAGTTATGATTTTATTTTTATTTTTATTTTTTGAGAAAAAAAAAAGTATGAAATTAAATTCTTGGGTTACATGGGAATTGAGGCCTTCATGAGAGTTGTAACTCCCACAAAATTTGTCAAGCAAATATTTGAACTTTCATCAATTATAAAATTATCGAGAATGTAAAAGTCCCAACTTAAATTTTTAAATAACGAACAAACTTAGTAGAGATTGACCGAGTGAAACTATGAGAAGGTTACAAGAGAAAAAGATAAATATTATTACAAAAAGATTATACGCTTATACATCGTAGGAAAAAAAAATGGCAAAAATAAAAATTCATTGTGGGTTCAAAATGATAGAATAGAAATTAAATAAGAATACATTAATGGGGTAAATTTATAGTGGGAAAAAATGCACCTTACACAATATTACAAAGTGCACCTGTGTATGACCAATTGCATGGCATATTTTGAAAAATTAACAATTGGATTAGATCGTCTTCATAGTATGACATGCATGACATTCTTCAAAAAAATGCGGATATTTCAAATAATAAAAAAGTCATAATTTTTTTGCAGCGACATTTTTCAAAAATTAATCGTTAGATTATTATCACTTTTGACATATATGACATACTTAAGAGGAATATCTAAATAAACAATTAATTTTTTTAATTTATTTTTGCACTTGGTCTTTTAACTCTGCACAAGATGCATCTTATGATATATACTCTATGTTCATTGGTGTATCAAATCTTTTACAATGCAATATTTATTTATTAATTTTTCTTCCTTATCATAATGTTTCTTGTAACCATGCCTCCCCCGGCTTTTAATTTTTAAAATTAGATGATTGTACTACTGAAACTTTAATTAATATAACACCTTCTACGCACATGGATGCTTGTACCACTACAAATTAAAATCTCACATAAATCAAAGAAAATACTCCGTTATGATTTCAATCTCCAATTTTGAATTTATTTTGACTATTTACTCGCCGCAAGGGTTTTATCGGCGCCCTTTAAATAGTCAAATAAGACATTGTCTTATTAAATTTGAAATTACGAAAATTAATTCTCATACGTTCAGCAAGTAAATAGCATTGTTTTAAAATTCGGACAGTTCATCGAACCGGAAAAATTACCTGGTTAAGGGTCAATCGGTTGAACCATGACGTCATAAATATATTATTTATTTATTTATTTATTAGAATAAAAACTATAAATGATTCAAAATATAATTTTTTTTAAATGTTTGAAGAATCAATTCATATATTTGAATTTATGTGCAGTCATCGAAATTGAAAATTGATAATTACTATTGATCAATCTTTATTATATATATTTTTTAAAATATAAGATAAGAATATTGTATTTTTAAATTAGGTGCTTTGGTTTATTTTTGTTATTTAGAATTTTTTAAGACTAATTTGTCATTTTAGCCTTCTTGGCTTTAAGAGATTTTAAAAATATTGAGACTATTTTAGTCATTTAGCACCTTAAATAAATAAATAAAAACGGGTTAACTGGTTTTTTAACGGTTGAACTGCCGGATTGAACGGTTTATTTAAAAATGAGTTTTTGTGGGTTAAACCAGCCGGAGAGGAGACCAATTCCCGATCCAACCGGTTGAACCGGCCGGTCCGGTCCGGGTTTAATAACAATGGTAAATGGTGCTTAATACAAAAGAGTGGATGAGAAATCAGAAAAGTGTAAAAACGAAACATGAAGCTTGCCAGCTTGGCTCCCAAATGTGCACAATAATTTCGGTAGGTAAGACACATTTTCCAACCTTAGAAACTTATGATAGTCCTACAATCATATAAGGGGCCCATGCAAGTGAGCATCGTTAGGGACATAGAGTTACTTAAAAAAATCGAAAAATGATCCAAAAAATCCTAAAAATAATTTTTATTATCACCGAGTTCAAATGATAAAATCCCTTATTGAGAGGTCCATCCTTGCCAAAATTGAAATAAACTAATAAAAAGAGGGACCTCTCAAGTCAAAATTGAAATCAACTAATAAAAAGAAATTGACTAATATTCTCTTTCTGTCTTTTCTTATTCTTTCCATATTTTTATCTAGCATTAAGATATTATATTATTTTTTATATTTAATCTTCTTAATTTTTGGAAGTTATTCAAACCTAAACAGATTAAAATTTGACATTTTTTTTTGAATTTGAAATTCATTCATCACATAACATATTTCCATCAAAGATATATGATCCTACTTACAATGAAGCCACATGTCAAGTTTCCACTTCAAACCAAACAACTGATATAAAAACAAAAAAATAAAATAAAATAATAACAAAAACTATATATATATATATATATATATATGACCACCTTTTTTTTTTTTTTTTTTTTTTTTTTGACTTTGAACACAAGGTGTATGTTCACTCACGGCAACTATCTAATCCAAATTCAAATTCTCATAACCTCCTAATTTTCTTCCCATATCTCCATCCTCCAGCTGCTCAACCATTTCTAAACTCTTTCTCTTATACGGATCATGATGCTTACCAACCTTTATCTTCATCTAAAACTGATATGGCCACTTCAACTCAAAAAATGTTTTTTTAAACACAAGGTCATGTATCTTTGGTTTCTTATTTATTTTTATTTATTTTAATTTTTTTTCCCACTCGAGTTTCGCATTTCAAACCAAACAACCAATACAAAATAACTAGAGATACATGATCCGGTGTTAAAAATAAAATAAAAATACCAAGTTTCCTACTTCAAACCAAAAAAATAAATAAATAAATAAACCAGAGATACATGACACTGTCCACTTGATTTCTCTAAACATTATATCATGTATGTTTAACATTATGTTCGTTTACAAAGATACATAACTCAAAGACATACTAGACTAAATATACAAGTCTAATACACCCCACTCAAATACCCATCTTTCCGAGTTTAGAAACAAGTAATAAAAAATATAAAAAAGAGCTTCATGAATATGAGAAGCATGTTTACATACAAAACCCAAATAACCAAACTTTTCAAACTCCATTGACACTTTCTTTTTTTTTCCACTCATTCCCCATGTAATAACATGTTTAAACCCAAACAAATGGTAAACAATTTGAAACTTACTCGTTTTCCTCGTGGATGCCACCGATTGTTTTTTCACTACAAAAAAAATGACCAATTGCAACGGCTATTCCCGTCGCAACTAAGGTAAATTCCCGTCGCAAGAAGGTTTTTGCAACGGAATTTCCCGTCGCAATTCCGTCGCAATTGCTATAGTTGCAAAAAAATCCCGTCGCGATTCCCATTGCAACGGCTTTTTCTGTTGCAAAAAAATGTAGTAACGGCCATTTTCCGTCGCAATTGCTTAAATTGAATATACGGTATTTTATACGATTTTTGCAACGGGAATTGCCGTTGCAAGTGTTCCATTCGGTTTTATTATTATTTTATAATTTTTGCAAGGGCATTTGCCGTTGCAAGATGAAAAATAGGTTAAAAAAAATATTTTTGCAAGGGAAATTGCCGTTGCAAGATGAAAAATAAGCAAAAAAAAAAATATTTTAAAAAACCTAAAACTACAAAACAGGATGGCTATAGACAACACAGAGATGGCTATGATCCTCCCTCGTTTCCTCACATTGGAAGCAACTTTTATCTTCGCATTGTCCCCTTGATCTTGACATAAGGCAATTAAAAGCATGAAAACTAGTGAGTTAGAAAGCAGAAAATAAAAAATAACTAAGCAAAATGAGGAAAGGCCTGCTAAGTATGGCTCCAACTCAGGCAATGCTAACCCAAGCACAACCTAAAGGATTTCTAACACCAGATTAACCCTGCAGGATAATGATAAAACTCATCACCCAGCCAGATTACCCCATTTTTGAAACAACTGGTTCAGCCATAATTGTGTTAGACAGAATTTTACAAAACCATATTCAGGTAATAATCATGTCTGGTTCAGTTAGCAGGTTGATTAGCCCAATAAATTGACTGTACTACTAAGAACAGTGTCATAGCTGCCAAGCTTAAACAGATATATTAAAAAAGATAGTTCAAAATTTTTATTTTTTATTTTTACATATCATAATCATTTGATGTTGTAATTCTAAAAGAAATGGTGAGTCCTATCAATTAATATTGTCACGTATAATGCATCTTAGCCAAAATCAAAAGTCATATTGTCTCACCTCCTCAAAATGGGTGAGTTTAAAATATTTCTTCCCAATTTCAGTCCTCCTTACTCGGTCAAAGCCTTTTCCATCTGTCTCCACAAATCTGGAATAAACAGACAAATGAAACAAGAATTTAAACAGCTAAAAAAGGAATAGCCTCCACATATGAACAAACAAGATGACGGTAAAAACAGACCTAAAATATGAGAGTTTGTACATAAGGCAATTTAGCATGGTTGTTGTGGCTTGAGAATCAATCCGGTACTGACCATCTCTCTTTAAGACAGCAAGAAAAGGTCCAAAATAATTAAAGTTGAAAAACATTAACAAACGAGATAAAAATATTAGGAAAACTAGGATGCCACCTACATCTATTTAGCCAGATTATAAAATATCCAAATAGAATGGTAAGATAATTAAAGATAAGCCCATGAACATTCAAACCATATAAATATGTATGAGGTTTATAAAGCACAAGTTACTACTTCCATTTTCACTGTACAAAATAATCCATAAATAAATCTGAGTTTTTTTTTTTTGCTAGATCTATAGCAGGGACCATGTATATATAAAAAATCATCAAGTATCATCTAACCAAATGTACTCATACTCATGTCAAACTCTAACAGAGCATAAGTTTTAATCTGGTGCAGCAACACTTTCTACCATCATCTATGTGGCCTATGTAAATGTGGTCTAAATCGAAGTGTTTGTGATTAATCAAATGGGAAAAATTCTGAAAAGCATCGACTATGTAAAGATAACTCTACAAAATAGCGGTGTGCAAGCAATGACTTGTACACCCTCTCCAATTTTGTGTTCAATGATAAACTGATAATTAAAGCAAAGAAAAATCAACAATTAAGTTGTGTTTAGTGATAAACTGGTAATTAAAGCAGATAAAAATAATAAACTACCTTCAGTTTTCAATGAGAAAGAGAGGAATGAAGGATAGAAAAGCAATTAGTACTTCTAATTGTAGAATAACTGTTAGGCTTACTTTGTCTTTACAACTTCTTGGATCTCAACTAATCATGGAGGAAATGTTCAGTTTCTCTACTGATATGGGTGGCCCTCAATCCATATTTCTTCTGTATACTATCATGCTTCAAAAAAGTAAGGAACTGCAGGAGTCATCCTAAAAAGTAAACTTGCATGTGTAGGCAGCAATCATACTAGTCAACTGAGTTATTGGATCTTTATGATCAAGAAGCTAAAACCAGAAGAAACTAATCAAATATAAGTTCTACGTGTACAATCCATATCCAAATCCACAAAAACTGACCTGCTCACTATGACCCTGTTGGAAATAAACAACACGGCTTCCAATAGCAGGTAGAGAAATAAGAGGACCCACACAGGCGTGACAAAGTTCATAATTCAGACATCTTTTCTCTCCTGCAAATTTTATTTTATAAGCAAGTAAATTCTCAAGAAGAAATACACTCTTGGGTTTAAAAGTTTGATTAATAAACCACCAATTAATAAAACCCACATCTACAAAGATGCCATCTTTGCTGATTAAAGAACTTTTATTTGAATATGGCTTTCTGTCAGCTATCTCATTACTTGAAGCTACAAAAATTACGGTGAATCTATCATGTGAGGCTGATTGCATAATGTACACACCCAGGCAATACCTTTTCAGCCATCTCAAAACCAGATGCAAGCAATTTGACCTCATCCATTGCAAGGCAACAAGTGAACCCTTGTTTAGGCAGAGCTCTACGTTCTTTTGCACAGGAAAGAACACATTGAGGACCTGCCCAACAACAAAAATGCATATTAAAATTGACAACATTTAACCAGCAAGAAATTCCACAATAACAGGTCTCCTATACAGAACACAAACATTAGAGCATTAATATGTCATTTTGCAAAGTTCATGATTCCAGGATATAACCCTTGATTCAAGGGTCCATTTGGGCATTGCCATATATGTTCTGAGATTACAATCTAGTATACAAAGCAACATAACAAACAATTAGCACATCCAGAAGTATTTACATATTTTCATTGACATTTCATTATATATATATATATATACACACACACACACACAAGCATATACATATACAAACACAAGTGCTGGTATATGGCAAACCTTTTTTATTCATATACTCTTTCAGATTACGAACAATCGTCTCGCTTGGATTCTCCAAAACTCCATGGAATTTCTTAAAACCGGTCACATGGATTGTCACAGCTGGAGGCCCTTCAGACCCCATTTACCAATAATTGTGATGTAATGAGCAATATGTTATCACATCAAAACAGGAATTAAAATCACATATCCTACAATGAACGAGAAAATGAATTAAGAAGGAAGTTATACAGCTACAAACAGATAAATATGATGAGATTGAAAGTTATTAAATCTAACATCAATAAACTCCCTCTTACAATTCATGGAACATTATTTTTCAGAATATACACTTTTAATATTTTACTTCTCTTGAAGAAATGCTTTCAATAGATACTCAGACTTTGCAAGGTGTTAAGTTATTACAAAAGAAACCCAAACTTTACATGAGAAAACATTGAAGAAATAAGAAAATTGAAAAAATTGACAAACCCAATAGCCTAAGTAACAGATAAGAGCGTAATAACAGAAGGAATGACACTGTCGGCGCATGTGTAAGAATAGAAAACAAGCTGAGAAACACATAACCCAATAAAACCAGCTAAAGATAAATTCAAAACTGATAATCTGATCCAAAATCCAAGACTTAGAAAAACAAACTAAACCCATCAAAGAATCACTGAGTTTCAAAGCCAATAACCCCAATTAATCACTCGATTAGAGTCAACCCATCAAAAATCAAAGCTTAAAACTTAAACCCAGATTTAAATTTAATCTAATCAACCACTCAAATGATAACAGATATCAAAAACCCAGAAACCTACCCATACAAAATATAAAGAAATGCAGGATTTGTCCAAAGTGCCAATAACCCCAAAATAGCCCCCTTGAAACAGAGCAATATATGCACATAGAAAGAAATATAGCAGGAGCTGCTGGAAAAGTCTGCAGATTACAAAATTAAACTAACAAAATCCATTCCAAGTCAATCATAATTCATGCAATATTCCATGCAAATAAGATTTACCTAGTAATTTCAGGATCATATCCAATCACATTATATGTAACTGCCATTTGTGCTTCAGTTTGGGCAACATTTATTCCAACCTTTGTAGTTTATTTTATTTAGCTAAGTTTTGTCCTTGGTATATATTTATGCAATTCAAACGAAGACTAGAATAAGGAAATATTTTAACTTCCACCCTTCCTTTAAAAGATTCTAAATTTATTATAAGATATAAAATATTTTATAAAAAAAGTAGAGAAGGAAAATGCACAAGGAAATGGAGAGACTTACTCCTAAAGTAGAGTGAGAGTACTATAAAAATAACATGAAGGAAGACAAAGGATAGAAACAACAAAAGCTACAGAAGCTCATACAGGTCCCTAGAATTAACATCATTCACACCTCAAATTCGTCAAAGAAATGCCCACTTGCTAGAGATTTATGCAAATAATAGAACATAGATGCAACGTCAAAGATAAATAAATAATATCTAAACCAGTGAGGCATCTTCAAGGACTAAGAGATGAAAATAAAATAAAATAAAATAAACTAAAATTTGTCTAAAGCTGATTTTAGGTATTATTATGACAAAATTGGGGGACTCTCACAAGAGAACCATGTGCCTTACAAGCTCCTAAACAAGAAGTGCAGAAACATAAATTTGAAGTGGAAGATCCACCTAATTAAATACAAATGCTTAGAAGAGGTTCTCTGTGCTCAAAATTATGAAAATATAAGAACTAAAAATAAAAAAAAATAAAAAATAAATTGAACCTTGTTGATTCTCTGTTCGTCTTCAATGGTTCGCAGTAGGGTTGACCTCTACCTCATTCCAGGGATGGGTGGGGTTAGGGTTTGAGAGAGGGTTCGGGGAGATGGTTCGTAGCAGGGCTACAGAGGTGTCAGCGTTAAGCGATGTGAGGGTTTAGGGTTTGAGCCCCTGCACAATGGAGAGAGAAGGTCTGGGGCTGCACGAATAGGGGGAATAGAGATAGAGATAGAGAGAGAGAGAGAGTGGGGGAAGATTGCGGTGGAGATGCCCAAACACCGACGGTCAGAACGATTAAGAACCTGATATGGCTGATCGGTGGTGGCTGAGTTCCATCGAAACCCTGTTCCGTGTCGTGCACAGAGAAAGATAGAGAGAGAGGGGGGGGGGGACGCCCCGGGGGGCGGGGGGGCCCCCCTCCCTTGGGCGGGAGGGGTATATTGGGGGGAAACATTACAACTGCATTTCCCGTCGCAATTAAAGGTATATTTGTATTAAACTAATATTTTTAATTCCGATTGACCGTATATAATAATATAAATATTCAGTTTTAATTTTGTGAGGGTTAATCCCGTTGCAATGAATACAAAAAATAAAAAAAAAATAAAAAAAAATTTATACTTTGTGCAAGATTGCGACGGCGGAACAAAAAGTCATGGATTTGGCATATTGATTTAGTTCCGACGGCTTTTTCCATTGCAAAAACTAAATTCTTGCAACGGCCCCCTATTCCGTTGCAAAATTCCGTTGCAATTGCTTGTTTTTCTTGTAGTGTTTGGGCGGCATGCCGGAGAAGACAATCGGAATGGAATGGGTATTGCCTGTGCACGTCGAACATAAAGCACAAGCCTCCTCGCGAACGTTTCGTCAAATTTGGAAAATGGGTTGACTTTACACCCACGGTAACTTTGGTATACGATAAATAAGACTTAATTTCGGGAATATGATATTTTTGCTTATTAGCGTGCCATATTTGGAATATGTTTTTGGGTTTAATGGAGGGCAATTCTGACCATTATTTTTCAATTCTACAAGTTCATGTATCATCAAAAAACAAATGGGCCTTATGGTATAAGCCTTTTATACCAGGGTCCTATTGATATAAACCCAAAAAAAAAAAAAAAAAAATTTAGTACCTTCAATTTTGGGGTGAATATTAATGTAGTCCTTAAATTTTATTTTTACTTGATTTAGTTCAAAAATTTTAAAAGTTGTTCCAATATTGAATATTAACTGACGGAATTAATATTTCATCCGTTAAAATTGATGGCTGCTTACTCAGCTGCGAGTCAAGTAATGTTAATTTCGTCAACAACACAGTTAGCAACCATGAATTTTAACGCACGAAAATAATATTAATTAAATCAGTAAATATCTCACATTAGTATAACTTTTAAAAAATTTAGATTAAATCAAGCAAATAATTTCAATTAATGTCCAAAATTCGTATAACTTTTAAAATATTTAAACTAAATGAAGGAAAAGTAAAATTTAGATATTAATAAAGGTACAGAAATGTCACTTTCCAAAAAGTTAATTACCATTTTCAGCGTCCAGTTCAATAATGTGAGTGATGCCTAAACTGTCTCCTAGAGCCCAGAGCTCTCGTAGCTGTGCCTATGGTTCAGTATTAGCTTATACCAACCATCTTTCAGGACAATCTATTCCTCGTAGCTCTAATGTTAAGAATTTTTATTGTAATTAGAGGTGCTAGGTGGCACAATTCCATTAGTTCAGCACACAATACGAGCTTAAGCCACTTGGTATGCCAGATACATTAATTAATTTATCCTATTATATAGTTATTACCTCAAAAATTCACACTTTTATTTTTTATTTTTTATTTTTGGCGATTTTTGACATTAAGCAAACACGTACGTAAATGGCCAAATTTCTTTCTAGATGGAGTGGAGTGTTAGATTGAACAACGGATGACGATAATTGAATTGTGGAAGTAAGGTAGCTTAAATATATTTTTATTTAGATATTTTAATTAATTTGATTAAAAAATCTAGAGCTGATGATGTGAAAGTTTCAAAATGGTCGACCTTATACTCATAAAATCGAATTGATAAAATTGGCCCTTAATTAGTACAAAACCAAAAAATAAAAAAATAAAATTCAATAATCCAAGAATTAGAAAATTTATGAATTAAAAAGTAAAAGGTAATGTTTGATTTTTTGGGGGGCTTGTTAGGATAAGTTTTTACTTTTTGTTTTTCTACTATTAAAAGTATAAAAATGAAAGTTTTTTATATTTTTTTTGGTGTAAAATTTTGGTAATTATTTTTAAAAGTTGGAGAAGTATGAATTTCTTGCTATCTCAAATTTTTAAAGTAATTACCAAATTTTTTGCACTAAAAAATTTCATTTTTTTACTTTTAAAAGTAAAAAAAAGAAAGTAGAAATTTATCCAAACGGGTCTAGAAATCAAATATTGCTATTTAAAAAAAATGTGAAATTTTTTTTTTCCAACCAAAGTGGTAGTTTTCTTTTGTTGGAGGAAAGTGTTTGTTTGAACTTTGAAACGTATGGGTAGGGTACACGCAATAATACCCCAACAAAGGGCTAAAACAAGAATAAACTTTTACAGTCCGATGGGTCTCACTATCAAAGTGGGGGGCACTATAATTGAACAAATTTTTATGATTAACAGTCTTTTTCATTATTTTTGTTTGTTTTGTGTGTATTTTTTTGCCCTTTCTATGCTGTCTTTTCCCTAGTCATTTGAATTAGTTTGGCTCACCAACTTGAAGCCTAAATGAGATTTTCCCCTCCTTCATATAAGGGTAGGCTTGAGATTCAAAAATTAATCCCACTAAACATTACAATTAATTGGATAAAGGGATGTGAGGGGCCTACTTAAAGTTTTGTTTTGAAGTGGGGTGGTTGGGGAATTTACAAAAGATAAAAAAGTTTCCCTTCATCAACTTATGGTCAAAATATCTTTTAATTTTTAGGGCTATATACCCATAAGTCCCTCACATGAACATTTTATACCACTAAGTCCAAAAGTCTTTTTAACATAACAAATAGACAAGAAAATTTGAAAATATGAAGGATCTCATGGTATAAAATTGGACTTCGTAGTATAGAGTTCCAAACTTGAGGGACTTTTTGATAATTTTTTATAATTTTTACCATATCTTTCAAAAGGTTAAAAATAATAAATTTAGAAGTTTGTTTTTAAAAAAAAAAAAAAAAAAAAAAAACCTTATATATGTCAACCCATCTTACCTTCATCTATATCCTAGGAATTAGGTGTGCTCATATTTGCTTCCTATAAATACCCTCTACAAAAATAATATTTACTATTATTCAAAAAGATAATTTTATAAAAATAAAAAAGATATAGATGAAATTTCCATATTACCCACTACTGTTATGATTGCTCTATTCCATACGTGCACGAACCCACGCTATGCGCGGGACTCGTCAATGGGATTTTATCTAATAAATTATAATTGTATAAAATAGTTATTTTGATCCAATGATTTTGACCATTTGATCTAGCTTAGTTAAATTTATAGAGTTACAGAGATGGGAGAAAATTAATTTGGATGTATTATTAAAAAAAAAAAATATATGATAGAGAAAATAATAAGTGAAGTGGAATCAATTTTATAAATAAAAATGAAATATAATTAAGAAGATAGATGGGGAGAAGTGGATGAGATCCACAAACATATATATATATATATATGGAAAGAGAAAGGACCAAAACTAATAAAAACGAAAGAAGTAAGAAAATTAATGAGAGAAGAGAATGAAGGAGGGAAGCAATACGAAGCATATCACATGCATACTGCTCTTTATATAATAGATAGATTATCTTCTAACCTTCTAACAACACCTTTTTTAAATTCAAGTTTATACATCCACTTATTTTTTTCAATTTTCTTAAACTATTGTTTTTATGTTTTTGTTTTTTTTTTCAAAAATGTCCTATTCATATCCTCTAATATTTTAATAACCACTTTTTTAACTTCAAGTTTTTATATCCAATTATTTTTTGGAAAAATAACCCAGAAGTCCTCAATTCATTGAGTGTATACCAATAAGTCTATGGATGTACCACTAAATCTTGACAATTGAAATTATTGTTCTAAGGCAAAAATGCCATTTTTTCCTCTCTCTCCTTCGTTTGGGTGTTCTCATTCACGGCAGTTGCACATCATCTCTGTTTTCTCTCTCCCTTCTTTGCAGATTTGTTTTGTTTTTCTCTCCATCGACACAAACCTCACCTTGTAACATGAATGTCACTACCTATCACATTTCTTATTATATTTGTTGATGTTGAAAATTTTTACCATAGTTGTTTTCATGTATTTTGGATTACCTATAAAAATATAAGGGGTATTTCAAAATGCATCCGATTAGGGATGTCAATGGGATGGGTTAAAAGGGTAACCCGCCCCGCCCCGCCCCTATTGGGAAGGGTTTGGGAAATAGTTTTGAAAACCCTATAGGGTTTGGGAAAAAAATTAAAAACCCTATAGGGTTTGGGACGGGAATGGGATATGGCTTCTCCAACCCGCCCCGCCCCGAATATCTATGCATATATAATTATACTAAAATCTCTTCTATTTATTTATAATATTTAGTGTTTTAAGATTTTTATCAACTCTATTTTTTTCTATTCTTTTTACTAAGTTAGTGTGTATAAATATATATTTTAACTACTAATAGTTATAATTTAAGATAAAAATCAAAATTTGTTGAGATTATGGTTAGGATTCATTCCAAAATAAAATAAAATTGAAGTTTAAAAAATATTTTAATTATTTTTCAAACCCGATGGGAAAACCCGCCCCGCCCCGCATAATTCTCGCCCCGCCCCGTCCCGTTTATAGTTGGGATTGGGACGGGTTTGGGAAATGATTTTTATTCATGGGACGGGATTGGGAAAGCAAAAACCCGCCCCGCCCCGCCCCGTTGACATCCCTACATCCGATTAGACAGGTTACTTGACTTATTGGGCTGGTGGGCCCTTTAACAGGCCTGACCCAGTTCATCCATTGGTTTGAGTGGCCCGATAAGTTAACGGACCAACTTAACAGGCCCGATCTAGTCCACTATATTGATCTGATTGACTCGTTAAGTTAACGGACCAGGCTGGCTCGATCCATTCATTTTGAATTTAGGGATGTTAATGGGATGGGTTAAAAGGACAACCCGTCCCGCCCCACCCCGCCCCCTATTGGGGAGGGTTTGGGAAATAAATTTGAAAATCCTATAGAGTTTGGGAAAAAAATTAAAAACCCTATAGGGTTTGGAAAGGGAATGAGATATGGCTTCTCCAACCTGTCCCGCCCCGAATATTTATGTTACTATGTATATATATTTATACTAAAATATTTTTCATTTATTTATAATATTAAGTGTTTTAAGAATTTTAACTTTTTTATTTTTTTCTATTCTTTTCAACAAGTTAGTGTGTATAAATATATATTTTAACTACAAGTACTTATAATTTAAGATAGAAATCAAAATTAGTTGAGATTATGGTTAGGATTCATTCTAAAATAAAATAAAATTAAAATTTTAAAATTTTTTTAATTATTTTCTCAAACCCGTTAGAAAAATCCGCCCCGTCCCGCCTAATTCTTTTCCCGTCCTGTCCTGTTTTTAGTTGGAATTGGGACGGATTTGAAAAATAATTTTTATTCACTGAACGGAATTGAAAAAAATGGTACTGAGAAAGCAAAAACCCAACCCGCCCGTCCGGTTGACATCCCTAATTTTGATAAAGTGGGCTAGCCATCTCAAGTAAATTCCTCGACGTCGTACCTTATCATTCCAAAAACACCCCCAGCGTGTTCGCCATGACCAACCATAGACTCCCCCCTCCGTTTATCGACGCAAACAAACGATGGCAGCTCCTCTGCTTTGCAGAGCCATTCCGCTCCACCGTATCCGACTCCAACACCACAGGCTCGCCGTCGGATTTTTCACTCTTACTCGCTGGCCGTGGTCCACGGCTTCCGAGTCTAATCGGCCGGACGAGACGCTATCCTCTGCGGGCAAGCACACCGCAGTTCAAAGTGCCAAGGATCCACCCAAGTACCCTAGATGGGACGATCCTGATTTCAGGAAGTGGAAGGATGAAGAAGCTGAGATTCTTCGAGATATCGAGCCTATCACTTTGCTTACCAAAGAAATTCTTCACTCAGACAGGTCAGTATATTAAATCTGAATGTTTTGTGATTTAAGTTTCATTAACTTTCTGTTTGGTTACTGAGAAAATGTTGGAAAAGAAAAGGAATTAGGTTTGGTGTCCTAGATGTTTCAGAAATTGGGACACCATGAGAATAAAAATTCATTGAACTGTGAGCATAACGCAACTATTTGGCATAGTTGAGTTGAGTTTAACTAAAACAACCTGGAGCATACAATTCAAAATTTTCTTTTCTTTTTCTCACCAACCAAACGGTGCACTACGGATATTTAGTAGTCTGTTTTCTTTTTGGTTAAAACTTTTGTATTGCATGTTTTCTTGTTTATGGCCTAGAAGTAGAACCTGGGGTATATCTGTTTTAGGAGCGGTAAAGAGGCTCTATTAGGCTGTAGGGTTATAAGGCATGAATATCGTATACTGTAATCTTCACTGCGGGAACTTCTCCTTGGATGTTCTTTCACCGGTGGTCGAAGTCAGGCAGTCAGCAAGTGAGAAAACACATGTGAATGGATTCACAACGAAATATCTAATTTCAAAACAAAATTTCTACTTCAACTTCCATAAGTTGTCTCACATGTGAATAGATTGACAACGAAATATCTAATTTCAACTTAACTTTCAAAAATTGTATACAGTAACGCAATAACCGTATAAACACCTAGGTTGGCATTTCTTATTTTGGACTTGAATTCCTAAAATGCTGATAATTCTAATACAATTCAGATTAGAATGAGGCTAATAACAAATTAGAAAACTGTAAATCATCTATAAGGAATAGCTTTCTTAGAGCATCTCCAATGCATGGGGCAAACAACCAACCATGGCCATTTTTTGGCTGCAACTCCCACAAACCACTCTGCAACGCATCAGCCAAACTTTGGCTGAGCGAAAAGTTCAGCTAAATTTTGCAAAAGTTTTAGCTCCACCCAAATACTGCCATGTCACCATTTGAAGGCATTTTTCCCACCAAGTTTCCAATTGACCAAACAGTATAAAACTGAAAAATGAAGAAGCCATAGCTCTACCTACTTTGCCCCATTTCTAGCCACATGCTCTGACGAGGTGAATCCTATTTCCAATAACACGTTCCAATGAGGACTTCACCGGCAACGTTACAACATTGTCTGAATCTCACATACACCCCATTTCAACAGATTACCTATGGCTTCATCAGACCATGAATCCCACATATGAGATTTTGCAAACCATTAACCCATATCACAAAACCCAAATACCCAAAAAAATGACAAATATACATAGTGAAAGAGAGAGAAGCATATGATTTTTGAGAGAGGGAGAGAGATTGTCGGAAATTGCAAAGGAATGTGCTGTTGGCACATTATACCAAATGAAACCCACAAATCACTACATAGGGTGTGCTTCGGCAAATCGCCAAATAGATACGCAACAATTCTTTTTAAAGGATGAAATGAAAAGAAAGATTGAGCCATATGGATAAAAAAAAAAAAAATGAAAATCTGGAAATGGTTAAAATTGGGTTTTTGATATGGGTTTTTTTTTTTTTTTTTTTTTTTTTTAGAAGGGGTAAAATGGATCATGAGTATATGTTTACCATATCCCCTCTTTCAATTTTCTTTGCCAATAGCTATTTTTTATTTTAAAATTTTATTTCTATATTGGAATGATGGTGGTTGGAGATGGAGGAATGATAAAATGTGTGCTTCAATAGCTAGATGTGCTCCAATGGGGTATCCTCCATTTAAAAAAAAAAAATTTATTATTAGCTTTTTTAATGCAGACCAATTCTAAGCCATTCATACCTAAAAATTAAAGTTATAATATTGACATCCATTTAAACGATGCATAAGATCAAAGTCATGACAAAAATTTGAATTTCTAAAAACATTGCTTGATAGGTTTTCATGTCAGCATACCCAACTACTTGAACCATACCTATACATCTTAGATACTTTCACACTCTGTATATGTAAAATTGCAAGCAAAAAATACATATGATTTGAAGGCATTTTTCCCACCAAGTTTCCAACTGACCAAACAGTGTAAAACTGAAATGGTGACGTGACAGCATTTGGCTAGAGCTAAAACTTTAGCCAAATTTGGCTGAAGTTTTAGCACAACCAAATTTTGCCTGCTTGTTTGGCTGATGGGTTGGAGAGTGATTTGTGAGAGTTGCAGCCAAAAAATGGCTATGATTGGTTGTTTGCCTCATGCGTTGGAGATGCTCTAAGAGTAACTCCAATGCATCAACCAAAGGGAGGAGCCAGAGCCATTTTTTGGGTAAAACTTCCAAATTGCATACTCGAATGCATCATCCAAAGGGCCATCCAAAATTTGGATTAGTCAAAAGTTTATTTAAATTTGGCTATACTTTTGGCTCTTTGGCTCTAGCTATTTATCTCCAAGACACATAGAATGCATGGGAAATTGTGCTTGGTTGCAAGGGAAGAGAAAGATAGAGGGAGAGGAAAAAATAGCTCTTATACATTAGAGCATCTCTAACCAAATGGCTAATCATTTTTACTGTCGCTAGCCAAAAATGGCTTTTAGCAGTGGAGATGCTCTAAGGCATCATCTGGTAAGCATTTCCGAAGCAGGTACTTTGATTGCTTTTGAAAGCATAATTTGCACTAATATTTGCTTAAAAGAAGCAGGTAATTTTTTTCAAATTCTAACTAAATAATACTTAAGGCATATCATTTGGCTTGCATTTTGAAAGTACTTTTATGGCTTTTGAAAGCAAAATTTGCTTTAGTATACTAAAAATGCAAGAAAAGCACTTTTAAAAATGCTAACCAAACAGTTCTTAAAACATTCTTGAAGTTAGTTTGAAATTTGTTAGTGGATCAAAACTTCTTAAAAGAAACAAAATGACTTAATTCTCTAACGTAATAACTTTCTTGTAAGGTCCATAGGCAATATATTTTATAGAGCTGAAACCTCTTGAGTCTCAACCATGCATAATTGTAAATCGTCATGACCTATAAAATTTATATTCAAATCGCACAATCTTGGGAATGCTGGATAGTTAATTGAGTAAGCTTTAGGACAACCTCATTCAACGCTTCTGGGCACTTTTTGACTTATGAATGTTTCGTCTAAAAAGGAATTATGCAATTCCTTTCTTATATTCATTTTTTGAGCTATGTTGATCATAAAGTACATGAGCACCAAAAAATCCCACACATATTGGAACCCATTAGCACTAAACCTTGGAAGAAAGACAATTAGGGCTCAAAGTGAGCTAAATTCTTGAGTGGCAAAACACCCAATCATTCTTTTTTGAGAACTGGAGCAGTTACGTCCACTTTGCTGGTTTCTTGTTTCAGTGCTTTTTTGTTTTTATGGGTGCTGGTTTCATGCTTGAGTGCTTGCAGCTTGTACTTTTGCCATTGTATTCTTAATTTTCTGCTTGTGGGGAAAACCTTAATTTAGCCACTGAACGGTATCTGTGGTCTAATGGCCAAAGTGCAATGACATCCATGGGCACACTCGGTTAGGTTTCTGCAACAGATCTCATCTGGTGTGAGCAGCAATGTATGTTGTATAACAGCTAAATATTGTTCTTCTCAACTTAGAAGACACAATACAGAGTAACTTTTGGATGGATTGTAGTTTGCATGAGTGTGATTCATGCTGTTTTTGATTCTCATTTAAGGAGTTTTTTGTTTTTTTGTTTGGTTTTTTGAAAATTTTTTATGATAATTTTTTTTTTCTTGTTGTGTTTTTAATTTATGGGACCATATATAATTTGTTACCTTTTTCATCTCCCAAATGGAAGCATAGTGCTTTCCTGCTTAACCCCTTAACGAAACCGATTAGTTTCTTAATGCAGCCTGTGAGACTGTTTTGGATTTCAAAATGAGGATTACTAAGGACCTAACAACTCTAAAATGTTTCTCTAATTGTGGGCTATTTGGTACATCACATGCTTTTACCTTCCTATGTGGACAAGTTTAATCATTGTACGACATAGCTTCTCAAATATTATGTGATGGGGATGGTATTGATTTCATTGATTGAAGAGGGCTTAGTAAGTTTGTGTCATCATCCATTCCATACACCTGTCATTGCCATTTTGGGAAGCGCTATGAAATTAATAAGGTTTGGGCCTTCTATCATCTTACTAGTATTGTTTCCTGCTTCCTCTAGATCCTCTAGGAAGATGAGTTTAGTTCCTTTGTTTCAATTCCCCCAGCCCCCCACCCCCTAAAAAAAAACTGCCACAAAAGTTTGGCACTTCAAATAAGTCAACTTATTCATCCTATTTGTAAAACTGTCATTTTGAGGAGCAAAATATGTCCTTTACTTCAAGAGTATATGAATTATTTGGGCACATTGTATTGGAGAAAACTGAAGTTGTTTTCAATTATATATATGTACACACACACATAGTGAAATGATCTTGTCAGCATTTGCTGACTTTAATCAGCAAATGCTAACAGGGTCATTACTTTATATATATAACTTGTTTGACTAAAAATTTCACTATTTGTTTACAATGCCTAAGTAATAAATAAGGAGCTAATACATGGCAACCTAATTTGGTGACACGTGGCACCTAATGTTACCTAGTCTCTCTCCTTTAATAGGAGTTTATATGGGCGTAAGGCTTTCCTTTCGGCTTGGGCTTGAGGTAATCTGACACCTCATAGACCCATCATTTGCACCCCGATACTTAATGCATGCTTTGGCTAATGGCAGTATTGCGAAAGGTATTAAATAGGGCTAAATGCCAGTCGGGATGCTGAAACAAGCCACCCTGGTCCATTCTATTGCGATAGCTTGAGGGTCTTGTATTGATGGCTAAAGTAAGAGTTAACTGAGTTAGTTAGTGGCCTACCCCAAAACCAGGACAGCAGCCTTGGTCATTATGGGGAAACAAGGTCATTGTTTGCTATGATCAATTAAACTATATATATATGTATGTATATATATGAATTGCACGCGCGCGCGTGCACACACACACACACACACACACACACACACAGAGTTCAATAATAGCCCTTTGAGAATCAAAGCACTAGACCCAGAGGAAGAAAATACATTTAATTAGGCTGAACTTTTGGGGCCATTAAAAATATGGTGGATGACAATGCAGAACCTAATTGGTCATGGCTGTAGTGTGTGGCATTAGATGTGTCCCTGTGCAAGCCATGGTACTGCCACATTGCCTTGTGCAATTTTATTCTAGCCAAAGCTGTATTAGGATTTCTGTACTATATTTTCTCAAATTGCAGTGATTGTAAGATAGTCTTCTCTATTTGACCAATTTTCTTGCTTCCAGGTATATGGATGGGGAACGTCTAACAGCTGAAGATGAGAAAGCAGTGGTGGAGAAGCTTCTCGCTTATCATCCACATTCTGAAGATAAAATTGGATGTGGACTTGATTCTATTATGGTGAGTTGCATTTTGCATAATTTTGTATGGGATTGTTGAGTGATTTGGTTGAACTGCTGGATTCCTTGAGTTGTTTTACTGTTGAACATACATCCTCGCAAATTTACATGGGCTTCCCACATTTATTTTCAATCTACTTTTAAGCCAACTCAAAAATTGTGTAAGGTGATGAACACCTATCAACATCAACATGCCCCTCCCCCCCTCCCAAAGAACAAAAAAAAAATAAAAAAATGCTTTGCGGTTTGCTACATGAATCCATTTTTTCCATTTCTCTCAACTTAGGACTGTATTTTGTCTGACATATCATATACCATCTTGCTTTCTTTCATGCTCTTAACCCAATTTTCTTTGGTCTTTCCACTCTTCTGGAAGAACCTTTAACCTGAACCATATCACTCCTTACCGGTGCATCTGTTGGTTTTTGTTGCACATTATTTATCCGTTTCAGTTATTTCCTTATTCTTTTCCTCATTTGGTCCAAATATACAATACATTTATGCGATAGATCTGCAAAACTATTTTGGTAGTAAGGTTTTATCCTGTGTTCTATCGTAATTGGTGGCCAAAGTTCTCTCGCATAGCTTTTGTCAGCTCTTTATCCTAGGAACATGTGTTTTTTTCAGGAAAAAAAAAATTGACTATTTCCATTACAGTACTTTGCCTAAATCAGAGTGTATTCTTGGCATTTAGTGTTGGATGTTCAACTTATGAAACTCCTCCAGTTTCTTTGTGAGTCAAATATGAATCTTTTGCGGTCACCCGGAGGATTAGTCGAGGTGCGCGCAAGCTGGCCCGGACACCCTTGTCATAAAAAAAAAAAAAAAAAAAAGAATCTTTTGCATTTAGTACTTTGTACTAAAAGAAAGGTTACTGATGAGCTTTATTATTCTTTAATTGTTTAATTGCTGAAACGGTGTAATCTATAATGGTTCAAATTAAACAATAATGATCTATATTGTTGTTTCTTCCCAATGCTAAACTGCTTGTTTGGCGGCCCACTTGCAGGTGAAGAACTATAAATAGATGCACCGTTTTGTGTGTATGTCTCTGTCAATTTGTTGGGTTTTAACCTCTGATCACTTTTGTGTAACTATTAGCTTGTACGTGGTGCATTAAACCAATTTTAGTAGTAACCAAGAGGTTTAACATAACTTAATTGCTTCCAAAGGAGTTACCAACCATGTGACAAGGAGGCTACTTGAGTTGTCCCCCTTAAGTCTTGTTGACCAAAGACATGAAGGAGCATATTGGTGATGGAGTTGCAAACTAAAGTAGAAGAATGATTTTCATCCTGAAAAAAAAAAGTCAAAACAGTTTGAGTTTTTCAATATTTTTAAAATTTAGCAAAAAGTTTGGAAGAATAATTAAGAATTTTTGAGGAAATTTAATGAATAATTAAAACTAAAAAAAAAAAAAACCATCGCTTTTAGAATCATAAAACCATCAAGCTACCTCCTCCACTGTGAAAAAGGGTTTAGTTGTCAAGTATTCATAGAATGAATGTCAGATGTTCCAAATCAAAACCACTTCCTATGGTGGAGGAAATTTAATGGTTTATAATTCTTGAATTGGTGGTCAATTTTTTTCACCTTTCAATTATTCACCTTTTTTTAAAATGAATTTATGAATCCTTCTCCCAAACTTTTAGCTAAATAATTTTTTTTTTTATAAATGTAGTGGTTACTTTTCCAAAAATTTTCCCTGAAATTTCCATATTATTCATCTACTTAGTTTGCAACTGGATCATCAGTCTTATGCGCCTTTAGGTTTGTGGTCATCCAACAAGGTTTAAGGAAGCTACTCTACAAGTGCGGCTTTTCCTCGTAAACAAATTGGTAAACTAACTCCTTTTGTAGCAATTATTTTCTGTTAAATTTCTTGGTTGCCATTTGAATTGGCTTAATGCATCGATATTTGCCTGCACATGTTTAAATTAAAAGCTAAAAAATAAACACACACAACGAGGCATCTAGTTATGGTGCTTCAGCCACAAGTAGGCTGCCAAAGCATCCTTCAACACAATACCAAACAATTTGGGGCTGACTGCCCAATTTTTTCTCGCCATTATGCTCTAATATATTATGATTTAAAATGGTGGATTGTTCTTGTTGTACACCATTTTCAAGTTATATTAGCTGGCTGCATCATGTTTCTTGTTTCTCATAATTTTCCTTTCATGCATTGGACTGACATTTGTAAAATAATATACCTGTATATGAAGCCTGCCAAACTCATCAGTGAGAACAAAAATGGTCATATTAAATGTAAAAATGATTTAGACAGATCATATGAAAGTAGACATGTCCCAAGCTATTGAGGCACATCCAGGCACTTTAGATCCATAACCCAGTTTGATTCTTCATCCTTGACTTTTTGGGGTTCTTTGTCTTTGAATTATTTACAACTACTTTTAATTCTTTTTCATCTTTCATTATAATGGATGACCACGGCATCAATTGACAGATGCATCTGTCTCACGGGTTTTTCTTGCTTTTTCTTCACATGCACTTTTTGTCTTGGAGATCTGGTGGGTGTTTGGCCCACATTGCTTTCATGTAAATCTTTCTCTGCTAGTTTTTTGGCATGTAGATCGGTAGATAAAACTTTTTGACCATTGCTACCATTACCTCCAATGTCTTTGTCCCATGGAATCCTCTTCTTTCTTTTCTTTTTCTTTCCGTTCCCTAGTCTTCATGACACATTTTGATATCAATAGAACTGATTACTGACAATTTGTTTTGCACTGTAATTTAAATGGTCTTCATGTTAGGGATAGTAGGGTGTAAATGATTAACTCAAAAAAATTTCCCCTTTCCAATGTTATATGAAATGTTTGAGGTAGCTGTTGTGTTGGTCTATGCTGGACAAACTAACAGACTCTTTAACTTGATGAAGGTCGACCGACATCCCCAATTTAGACATTCAAGGTGCCTGTTTGTCGTAAGAACTGATGGTGGATGGATTGACTTCTCCTATCAGAAATGTCTTCGAGCATACATTCGAGATAAGTACCCATCTTCTGCAGAAAGATTCATTCGGGAACATTATAAACGTAGTAGTGTGTATTAGAGAGTTGGGTGAGTATTTTTGGTATCACTGGAGCTTTCTTGGTTGGGCCTAGTAGAATATTGTTATGACTTTTGTCACGGATTTTGGTTTTGGGCAGATATACTGCCAATTGGGTTCAGTGACCTACATACAGCCTAGATGTATCAATTGTCAATGTAGTAGATATAATCCTTGACTGGCACTTCATTTGTTTTATTTATTATAGTAGGTGGGACAGTGAAATTGATTGAAGTGAACAATGAACATCAATTTGTTTGACTTGAATTTTGTCTATATTTGTTGGCTTTGCTCAGATTGCTGATTGGCTTAGGAAAGGTCATAGGGATTTCCAGATGACTTGACTTTTGGTTCCAAACATGTTTTTCGGTTCCGGGCATGTTTGGAAACTTCAAAAATTGAATTAGGTTAGTTCCAATTTCTTACTAGTATCTCGTTTTTATATAAACTAGTTTATAGTTATCATATTTTCTACTCTGTATATAAAGCTGAATAGATTTACAGAAAAATAAATTTATCAAATAATATTGGAATAAAAACGAGTGAGATGCATCCTCAGCTGCCACTGCCAAATAGTCCCTAAAGGCCTAAAGTTTGTTTGGGATACAGAGTTGGTTCTCTCCTGTCCCGGGTAAGAAGTTGATTATTTGGATTTTGGAAGGTTAAGCAGTGTTATTTTGACTTATTTCCTAGAAATTTAAAGAGACTCAAAATGGTGACATGAAGCACTAAGTTGAAAAGGTAGATTCCAGCTAATGGGTAATGGGGAATGTGGTGGTGATGATCAAAGGTCTCTGTCCCATTATGGAATCTCCAAAGGCAAAAAAAAAGAGTGATATATGGCATCTGATATGGCTGTCGCCACCTGATCTTGTGACTTTTTGTTTGACCTCCAAAACAAAGGTTCACATCAGAGGAAGGGCAATACCACATTCAAAAAACGGTGCGAATTCGAACTCAATTGGCTGAATCTGAAAAAATAAAAATAAAAATTAGCTGGCTCTGAAAGTGTTCAAATAAATGTGCTTGCAATGGAACTCGTAAAAATACACCACCGGCTTTTGCGAATGGTAGTGATTTCAGAGCTGGGTTAGAACATGAATTATGGTAAGTTTAGAAGTCATATATTCTCATCTCTCCAATGTATGTATAGTTTTAGCAAAACTGAGGTTTGCTTGATTTTGAGATATCAACTTATAGGGATTGGTATGATTTTTGGCATGCATGATGCATGATACATATAAGCAGAACATGTAATCCAATGGTCAATTTCTCAAAATACCTATCCAACATTCGCCAGATGCATCAGAAAGGATAAAAAGGAAGAAAGAATAGAATTGTTGTTTTTTTAATTACTGTCGCTAACGGTACTCAAAATGTGCGGGTTACTTGTTAAGACTCTAGCTACACTCCCAAGGGATTAAGCCTGGCTTAATGGCTTTAACTGCCATGCAATAGAACTTATCTTTAATTGAACTTCATTAATACTAATAAATAGGTATTAATGTGCTTTTATATATTAGAATCTACAAATTCTCTCCAAAAACTATTGATTATGTTCTACTTAAAATGGAGTTTGGATTTGTTTCTTATGAATAGAAATATTAGCATCTCCTAATATGTAATCCAACAGCTGAAATCAATTTATAGGACAATCCAACTGCTAAAATCAAAATACACTCATAAATTCATGTAAATTTGTGTTTGATTTTAGCTGTTGAATTGCCTTATAAGCTAATTTCAGTGGTTGGATTACACATTATGAGGTGCTAATATTTTCACTCAACAGGAGCAAATTTAGATTCCTTAAAATGTATATTTCACCAAGTGAGCATTTATGAGCTTACTTGCATGTTTCGTCAAGGCAAAGATTACATACATGAAACTTTTCTTATTTTTAAAAATAAGAAAAATAATTTTATTTTTTTTTTTTGTTAGCAGTACTGAGATTGTAAGAAATCCTTTACTGTTTCAACTATTAAAAGTAACTATCAATATTTTCCATACTTAAAATTTTTACTTTTTTCGATTTTAAAAATTAAAGAAAAAAAAAGGGTAACTAATCAGAACGGGGCCTATGACTCCTATTTAAATATCAGAACGAATGAACAGGAACACAAATGAAAATGTCTTATTCCAAATAATAATAATAATAATAATTTGAGAATGTTGAAATTTGCTTATAAATAAATTCATCTCCAAAGAAATTGTAGTCTTTTATTTTTTTTGTCTTTTATTATTTATTTTTTTTCAAATTTCAAACATAGGCTACTAATACTAAAAATAATAAAACTCCTATTTATTACAACTAAGTTGAAGCAATTTGGTGCCAATTTAACAGCCAAAGGAATATGCAGCCATATTCAATGGTACATGGTGGCTGACTAATTGGCTTGGGAAGGAAGCTTCATGTCTCAAGTGCCTCTTCAGTGAAGATTCAATAATAATAATAATAAAAAGATTTAAATCATAGATTTGATCTTAATTCATTGTAATTTTTATTTTTTTTTAAGTACTTAGTGGGTATTTTAGTGGTTAAGCAAGTAGGGCTAAGGGCGTATTAAGCCCCTTGGTCTTAGATTCGACTCCCACTAACTACTAATATTTCGGACCACGAACAGCAAGACGCAAGCCTTGTATTAAAAGTCTTGTTCGGGTGCAAAATTTAGTCCGCATACCTGTATAGTTAAAAAAAAAAAAATTGAAAAAAAATTAGATGGCCGACTTAATTTCGGCCCATTATTTAAAGAAAAAGGTGAATGAAGAAAGAAAAGTTGCAGGTCGTGGGCAGTAAGAAGTCAACTCTTCCTCATGATCATCATCATCATCTTACAAACTCTACACTTGCTCCAGTAGTTACAATCAAATAATGGAATGAACCAAGTTCTCTGTAAGCTAATGCTATAATTACGGGACAAGCATGATCATTAAGCTCAGACTATTTCACAGGTGGGGGCCCATCTTACAAGAGATCTCATGCTCATGCACACACAGCTGGAAGAAATCCAGGTGGGGCCCAATACCCCCCACCCCCACACACACACACAGTTGGGAGGCCCACATATATATACTACATATATAGATATATAATCATGAATTTCTTGATACACATGGGCTAAAATAATTTGACGAATACTGAAAAAGAAATGGGTGATGGAGATCTTGGTTCCCTACTTTGAAGGGCTGTGATCATTAGAGTGGTCCCATCAGATTAAACAGTACGGTCTACGGATGGATGGGGGTGGTGGGTATATAAATTGTAATGGGAGATGATTGATGAGTTCCAATAAAGGGTTTTGCTTTCTGATGTTGTGAAGAATTTGAACTGCTTTCTCAGCCTGAACTAGAGAGTGGGCTTAGCTCACTTTGACCAAAATGATGAAACAGCTGTTCTGTTTTTTTTTTTTTTTTTGAAACTTTTAGGTAAATGTAATAATAATAATAATTAAAAAAAAAAGAAAAAAGAAGGAGAAAAAAGACTTTATTTATTTATAAACAAAAACTAAAAACATCAATATATTATCATTAAATTACTTCTCAGTTTATATTGAGTACTGCTATTGGCACTCCACCAATAGTTTCATGCATTCAACTTTTTAGAGATCTAGTGTATCCAAATTTTCATTCACTCACAATGTGAGGTGTGGAAAAGTTAAAAATGGAGTGTCGATATCACTGCCCATAAACTATGCCACTTTAATTAATGTATTGTACCACTTCCAACTATCATATTTATGATTGTACAAATATGAAAATTTTTATGATATCCAATGTCTAACCATCCATTAATATTGTATTGACTTAGATCAATATTTGTTCATTTTTAATTGAATGGTATAATATAATAGTTATTATGGTAGTAATTAATGTATTAATATAATAATTGATGTGATATGTTACTTTATGAACAAATTACATCCTTCTCTCTTAAGGTCTGAAAAAAATTACAAAGATCTTCCATTCATTCTTGAACATTACGCTTTCATTCCTTACTTTTTGCATATAGTTATAAAATTCTCCCCTTAACCCACAATTGATGACTGAGACTATTATAGTGCTTATTTTAACCCCTAATCTTTTTACATGACTATTGGCAAGTTTTTCATTAGTTTGAAGTTATTTTGTTGTTTCTAAAATGTTCGCAAATAGTCCATTTCAGCTATTTTTTTTCCTTTTTTCGCTGTGTGCGCGCGCACGTGTGTTTTCGTTTATGATACATATGAGATAGTTATATATATATATATATATATATATATATATATATATATAATTTAACATAATTTTTAATAATTATTTTGTGATAGCTATATTTTGTAAAACATGGCATTGAATTATATTGTGCCCGTGTAAATCATATATGTTCTGAAATTAATAAATCATATTTTGAAAAATTGACCGTTAGATTAGATATTATACTTATGCATGTTATGTTTGCAAAAAATTACATTAATCCAATAGTCGGTTTCTCGGAAATGTGACTATTCATAACTATATTTTGAAATTCTGACATTGGATCACCGTGATTTTTGATATACATCACATTCCATCCATAAATACACAATTTAATTTAAGGCTATGTTTATCAAAATATGCATCTTACAATTATCTATGGGTTTCATGCTTACATAACTTATGTACGCATATGCTCACAATGCGAGTTTTGTAAAATATAAGTCTTAAAAAAAATTATTAAAATTTGTGTCAAAATTTATATAAGAAGTAATATAATTTCATCCTAAAAATATATGCTACATCATTCATGCATACATGTTACGTTGACATGATCTATCTCTATAGTGAAGTTTTGGTTGAGCTGGGGACTTGGGATTTGCATTGGTTGAGTTGGGGCTGGAACCCATCACCGCAAATCCCACCCAATTACTGTTCCATGCCACTTACAATATTCATTCAACCACCCATCACTCTTAATTCCTTTACTCATTCCATCTCACCTGCTTGCACTAAAAACCTCTTTTTTGTCCTCTCAGTACGTACTTACTCTCTTTTTCTCTCCACACCTTCATTCCTCGAACATTGAGCCTCTAAAGAGAACCGAGAAAAGAAAAGAAAAGAAAGGAAAAGAAAAGAAAGGAAATTAAAGAAAGCAACAACACATCAATACAGCACCTCTACACGCGTCCTTGTTCCCAAACGACTCATACAGGAGTCCTCGGTTCCAATCGTATACAACAGTCTACAGTGTACGCACCCTCTCTCTGCTCTTCTGGTAGTTCTGTAGTCTGCTTCTACTATTGTTACGTTACGTTGGTGTCTCGGTGAATGCAGGGAGGGAGAGAGAGAGAGAGAGGCTTCTTTTTTCGTACAAAGGAGTAAAAGTGTTGTAGTCCTTTAAATTCCCATCTGCTGTGATTAGTAGTGTAAATTAATTACATTGGGAAGTGCAAAATCCTTCCAAATTTTGTCAACTTATTCTACAGTTCTAAATCTCTGAATCATTACAGAATGCAACCCAAAAGAAGAAAAAAAAAAAGAAGGAAAAGAATGATATAGTAGTGTTCTAGGGTAGTGTAGGTTTCTTTCTCTCTCTCTATATCTTCACAGGACTTTTGGCAGGAAGCTAATAAGAGTGAAAGAGGCAAGCGTCTGCATGCGCCCTTTTGGCCAAATACGCTTTTGCAAAGACTACGAGCTGAGCGGTAATTCGCCATCATCATCTTAACGAACGTTGAAAATGAAAATAGTGGAAATGATATTAGACAAAGTGATACTTTGGGCTCCTTCGGGGGATTTGCAGAGATACTTGCAGTGTTCTTGTTTGAAGAGTTTTAGTCCACGCGTTTTAATGGAGAGTAGAGATGGCACTCCTACCGAACCAACCGTATTTTGATGAATAAAAATCCTATATCACTCATACTTTAATCTGAAATTAAAAATTATCTTGAGGTATGGTGAATTGAGTATAGAGTGTGTGAAAAAAAAGGAAAGTAATTTGAGATAAGAGACCTCACCACTCAAAATAGGACACATTAGAATAATTTATAATTTCGATTAAAGGGTCTGGTGCTATAGTCACTCAAAATAGGACACATTGGAATATTTTTTAATTTCTATTAAAGGGTCCGGTGCTATAGTATTTTTCTTTAATGAATTGATCCACTGCATGTCTTGCCTTGCAGAAAAGGTTTAATTTATTTTCTTAAACTCGAGCCAGGATTTATTAATATTTCAAAATTTAGTATATGCCATTGAATGCGCTTAATGTAATCAAAATACATGATTGAATGGCTATGGATTAGAAATGTAAGTTAGAGTGCAAATAGCAGCACATGTTGATTTTTGAAATATTGACAATAAATCCGAACTCTTAATTCATCAATCACTTCTTAGTCTCGAGCTAGTATCTTTATATATAATATGATATATTATGATATTTTTATCTTCATCAAAAAAATAAAAAAACTCTAATATATATATATATATATATATTTTATTGATCCTTAATGAATAGTATTTGGATTTAAGAACTATAAATGGTAGCTCTTCCACTAATCTCTCCATGGCGATGAAGACAATTAAAATTCAAGGAAGCATATATCTAAATAACAAGTAAAAAAATCTACTTCCTCCGTCCCATAAAAATAGGTCTCTTCCAAAAAACATGCATATTAAAAAAATTCATTAATGCATTAATTTGTAATTTTTTTTTAATTTTATTTTCAAAACTATCATTTTTATATAATTGCATTTGGTGTGATGTCAAGGTATTCTTTGAATAATAAAAAATAATATGAAAAAATTAAAAAAAATATAATATTTCTATTTGTAAAGAAAAAGGGTTGCTTTAATTTGCTTGGTCAAGATCCTGGTATATATAATTATATATACCATTACCATTATGTGAGCTGTTGGAAGTATTTTGGCAGGTAGTGATGGGTCCCGCTTACAATATAATTATAAAAAGTACGAAAAATGTATGAAATTTACTAGAAATAAGATCTTGTATAAAGCAATTTTGTCATTTTGTTATTTCCTTTCATTTCCTGACAACTTTCGCAAATTCCATACAAAGAGTCAAAAAAGGGTAAAAAAATTACTGCAATAACATTAGTTTAACCATCCAATTCTTTAAATTTTACTTCTAAATATTTTTTTTTCAGTCCCATGTTTGAATTTCAAAAAGGGTAAATAAATGAAAGAAAATTGATAAAAAATAAATAATACTTTAATTAATTTTGAGTATTTTTTTTTAATTATTTACTGAATTTAATTTGTTATGGTACATATTAAACGGTGACAATCATGCATACCATACGCTGTATATTGTAATCGATTATTATTGCATATATTAATTTGATTTTTTTCTTTTTTATTTTATTTTAACTTATATAACCTTATAATTGAGGTGGTAAAAGACACCATCCGACAAGAAATTTAATTTTTCAAAAAAATGATATATATATATATATATATATATATATATATATATATATATATATATGTGAAGGAGTACTTACATAAGACAGAACAAATGGAATTATTACATATTTGTATGTATATGAATAGGTGTGAATGTTTTGAATATTACAGATGGCAGAGTACATAAAATCTCAAAGGCTGTTCCCAAATTTGACGGGGCGGGTTACCCGAATAGCCAACCGTACCCTACTTACCCATTTGCCAGTGGGACTAGTGGAGGCCTATTATATATTGCTTTCCTTCTGAGCTAGCATTCAGATTTCAGAGGTTATTTTCATGTGTCTGGGCTCGGTGTACGTGTTCCCGCCCGCGCCATTTTCCCCAATCCGAAGCAAAATGTCAAAAAAGTTCACAAAACACCAAAACAACCGTATGTTAAAAAATGAATTAAAAAAAAAAAAAAAAAGTAGAGATCTCATATGTTGTCACTCGCACCTCTACAAAGGTCCTATCATTATCTCCCCAATCCAAAGCAAAATGCCAAAAAAGTTCACAAAACACCTAAACAACCGTATGTTAAGAAATGATAAAAAAAAATAAAAAATAAAGGTAGAGATCTCATATGTTGTCACTCGCACCTCTACAAAGGTCCTATCATTATCTCTCCCCTTGGTGCATATGGATAAGAGGTAAGGAATTGATTGGTTAATATGAAGGTTTGGGTGGGGGGACGAAACCAGAATTTCGGGTGATATGGATAAATGTGCTTCAATAGTGTGACATCCATCTTGAGATTTTAGCAGGAAAGTTGAAAGAAATGGTGATATGGTAATAAATGGATTGAATTAAACTCATATTTATGTTTGAATTTCAGTTTGAATCTAAATTGTTATCTATATGAAAAAAAAAGGGATTTGTATATAGATATGCATCCACCATTGGAGATGTATATCCATACGCAGAAAATGAATTGATCATTTTGGCTCAATTCAATTGTTGCTACATCACCATTTTTTTTTTCCCAAAATTCTAAATGGATATGGTACCATTGGAACACCTCTATTCATATTCACATTTATTTTAATTTTTGTGATTCAAAAAATGGAAATTGATCACAAAATTTGCATTCCAATCCATATTGATCATTATTTTTGTGATCCGAAAAAATAGATACAGATTATGAAATTTACATTTCACCATTGAAGATGCCCTAATGGTACCATATACATTTGGGATTTTGGAAGGAAAAATGAGAAAGATGATGATGTGGCAAGAAATAAATTAAGCAAAAGTTATATTCAAATATAGATATCAATTTGGATGAATGATGGTTACTTTATTTCTTGCATATAGATGGAGCATCCAAGTTTCTATTTATATATAAAAAATAGATTTTTATATGAACATGCATACACATGCAAGATGGCCTTAATATTGGTGCATCTAATTTTGGTAAGCACAATTCTTACAGTAGGGTCCATATAGTGATGGGTCCTCCTTTATAATTCAAAAACAACACGTGTCCAGCAGATGTGCTTGCATGAGCCATGATTCAGTCTGGGGCCTTCTACACACGAGACCCTCTCAATAAAAGAAACACAACGGGAAACCCACCCATATAACGCATCCTTTGGGTACTGCCCAGTCTCCCCTCCCCTCCCAACACACACAGAGAGACACAGAGAGGAGAGAGAGAGAGAGAGAGAGGATGTCTCAAGCCGAGACTTTAGGCTTCTCTTTCTTCTTCATTATCTCTGGCCTATAATGAACCCAAACCTACACCTCTTCTTCTCGGAAGAAGATGGCTCACTCGCAACATCAAGAACAACAACAGCAGCAACAACAACAGAGCCCTCCGTTTCTTTTGGACACTCTTTACTGCTCTGAGGAGCATTGGGAAGAGGAAGAAGAAGTGAAAGAGGAAGATTTTGAACATGAAGAAGAGGAGAGCTATTATTACAACATTAAACCAAACAACCCTCTAGAACAAGACCTATACTGGGAAGATGAAGAACTTGTCTCTTTATTCTCCAGAGAAGAAGAAAATCCCCTTTACAAGAAATTTGAAACCAACCCATCTCTAGCTAGGGCTCGTAATGAGGCTGTGGAGTGGATGCTCAAAGTCCATGCTTACTATTCTTTCTCTCCTCTCACTGCAGTTCTTGCTCTTAACTATTTCGATAGGTTCCTCTCAAGCTTACAGTTTCAAGGAGAGAAGCCATGGATGACCCAGCTTACAGCTGTGGCTTGTCTCTCTCTTGCTGCCAAAGTGGAGGAGACCCAAGTGCCCCTTCTACTAGACCTACAAGTATGTTTTTTTTTTTAGAGCCTTAACGGGTGTTCATTAAAGTACTTTATTTGGGATAATAATCAAAATCAACCTTAATGGGTGTTCTATAGAATGCTTGATTTTGTTAACTCTGTTCTGTTTGTCAATTTGGGTTTTTTTTGATTTGTTAAGGTGGAGGAAACTAGGTATGTGTTTGAGGCTAGAACAATCCAGAGAATGGAGATTCTGGTGCTCTCCACGCTTCAATGGAAGATGAATCCTGTAACCCCACTTTCATTTCTTGATTATATTACAAGGAGGCTTGGGTTAAAGAACCATCTCTGTTGGGAATTTCTCAGGAGGTGTGAGCACATCCTTCTTGTTGTATTTTCCGGTGAGCCCCATCAAAATCTTTCCCTTTCCCTCATTGATAAGTTAAAAAAAAAAGGTTTTTAGGTAACGATATGAGCTCTAAGTAAGAAAAAAGAATCAATTTGTACCCTTTTGTTTCTAATATTAATTAACCCTTTTATTTTTGTTACTATGTTTCTTTACTTGCAGATCCTAGGTTTATGTGTTATCTTCCTTCTGTAATGGCTACTGCTACAATGTTGCACGTTATCAATAGTGTAGAGCCCTGTATTCGAGTTGAATACCAAAATCAGATTTTGGGTATTCTCGGAATTGATAAGGTTTGTATTCTTTTTCTTCTCAATGTATCGAATCTTGATGCAATTTTTTCCCCATTTGTAATTATATCCTGAAATCTAGATTATATATATATGTCAATAGGATAAAGTGGATAATTGCTGCGAGCAAATCCTGGAACAAATATTAAGAAGCCATGTCAATCAATCCAGAAAACGCAACTTCAGTTCAATTCCCGGCAGCCCAAGCGGCGTAATGGATGTGTCGTTTAGCTCTGATAGCTCAAACGATTCGTGGGCATTGCAGACATCATCGGTTTCTTCATCACCAGAGCCTTTGTCCAAGAAGAAAAGGGCTCATCTGGAAGAACAGCAGCAGCATCTGCAGACTTTCACCCATGAAAGTATTGCAGATATTCTCTAGTTCCCCCTTCCCATAATGCCTCTTTTTCTTTTTTCTTCAATGGACTAAAGTCTTGTATGTTTAATAATATTTATGTTCTTTTTATGTGCTAAAGTTAAATTGCCTACCATCTCTGAATTTCCAGGCAAACCCAAATCATTCTCACTCTCCCCATTCTCTCTCTTGGATTGTTTGGGGTGTGTGGAGATTTGGA
Organism: Hamamelis virginiana; assembly: GCA_017140935.1. NCBI lineage: Eukaryota > Viridiplantae > Streptophyta > Magnoliopsida > Saxifragales > Hamamelidaceae > Hamamelis > Hamamelis virginiana. The sequence goes on from JAESVK010000101.1 coordinate 1,206,052, forward strand.
AGCAGAGATGGGTGGCATTTTATCCGGAATTAAGTCAAGAACATGAACACATAGCAATGAAGAGTATTTGCAGTAATATAATCTCTCTCTCTCTCTCTCTCTCTCTCTCTCTATATATATATATATATATATATATATATATATATATCCTTCTTTCTGTACAAGTTTCTTTCGTTTTATATGATGAACATATGAACATAATATTATTAATGATAGGATTTTATTATTAATTCTACTTGTCTTTGTTTATTATATGATTCAACATTAGATGTAGACGGGTGTATGAGAAAGATATATGTGATTAGATTGTGTCAAAATAAATTAGGTGAAGAGAGAGAGAGAGAAGGAAATCTGGGGGGGGGGGGGGGGGATAAGGGGACTTTGTTTACATGTGGAGGGAGAAACATGTTGTCGGCCACTGGCATTTGGGGTTTCATTTTGCGACTAATATTTGGGGTTTGACCTCGTTGGAAGAGCTTGTTTTTGTATGACTCGTGTTTTGAAATTAGGCCAATGACCACGACTAGAGTAATCAGTAACCTACTCACTTGAATGAACCCCACCCATTTTCATATTTTATTCTCATATCTCTCTATCTATCAACGTTGGTGATTCATACATAATCATGAAAGATGGTTGATTAAATTGTCACATACATATATTTTTTTATTCAGATGGTGTATGATTAAATTCATACATGAATCATTAAGCCGAAGTTCTAGTTCAATTATTAGATAGATTAAGTAGCATGATGATGGGTTTTACAGCATGATAATGGATTTTGAATCAAGAGCATTTGGTACAATATTGATGAGGATGGAATTTTACGATGATATAATACATGCAATATAGAGCTCAACAAAACCTGTCCGGTGTGGCAGTGTCTACCAACCATGGTGTGGTTGGTCCATGGCTCTTATTTTTCATTTACCAATATCCAAATAAATTAAAGATGTCATAAAAGCAATTTAATGGAGTGCAGCCGTGATGAAGTTGTGCAGGGTACAAAAAAAGTTAATACTGCAATAATTTTATTGATTTTCCAATGTACCCATAAAGTTATTTTAGTAGTTAGTATTCTACTATGACTAATTGCAAAGATTAGGAAATTTCATTATTCTCTTTTCTAATTAGATAGTGGGTAAAAAGTAAGTAAAATATTCTACTTTTCTATGGATTCATAGGAATTACCTTGATAAGATGAAAGTGTTAGCTAGCTTAATTAGAAGTTGTACCCAAGACCTAAAGTTCAAGTCTATTGACCTTTAACACCTTCACCTCCTTGCTTATTAAAGAATTACTGATAGAGAGAAGTTGAAAATGGAGAAAGCTTTACAAGATCTTCAATCCTACAAGTCAATGTAACCAGGTGAGTTCAATTATAATCTGAATTTCCTTTCACCAATTAACTAAAACTCAAGTTTCGTCGTGAACTCTAAAAACAGTTTTTTGTTTTTAGAGCTAAAAAAATAGAAAACAAAAAAATGTGTTTTTTATTATATATATATATATATATATATATATATATATATTATTTTCTATTTTTTCTTAATTTTGAAAATAGAAAATTGATAGCCAACTATGTTTTTTGTTTTTTATTTTTTTGTTTTTAAAATGTGAGAACAAAAATCTCTTTCCGGAGTTTACTGCCGAACATGACCTTTATTAAATTCTTATCATAAATATCATTTTTTACTACCTGTAATCATATTATTTTGAAGCATTCTTTTGTTTGAGATATTCAATTTATGAGGGTATAAAATCCATGATTGTATAGTTTTGTATATTTTACTTAAAGGGATAGGTTTCTTACACCCTATTTTGACACCTGTGTTTACACCTCGTTTTCAAATACCATTATAGGTTAAATATTTTGAGAAACCGACCGTTAGATTAGATATTTATCTTATGTTTGTCATGTATGAAAAAAATCGAAGTGATCCAACGGCTAGTTTTAAAAAATATCATTTTGAAGTACTATTATTTTTTTTATTAATTAAAAACATAACAATTTTTTATAGTGACAATTCTTAAAATGTAACCGTTGGATCATTATGATTTTTGGTATACATGATATGTATAAAAAAAAGTATTAAATCCAACAGTCGGTTCGTCTAAATATTTATCATAGATAGTGTTTTGAAAACGAGGTGTAAACATAGGTGTCAAAATATGGTGTAAGGGGAACGTGACCCTTATCTAAAAGGCCTTTTTCACATCATCTAGCAAGAAATCTTCCATCATCTAAGTACCTAGGCAAAATCATATAATTTGAAAACCATTTAATTATTCTCTATATAAAAAAATAATTTAATTATCCTAGTTAGATTCATGTTGATTTCTTAAATGTACCTAATCTTGTGGTTGCCAAGAGAGAATATAATGAAGTATTCATAGAAGTCTTAACACTCTGTAGTCAAGATTGTCCTCTTCAAATTGATAGACAATTAGCCCATTAATCCATCTTGCTTAGAAGTTGTTGCCAGTACAGAAAACACCCAGAAGAAGACTTGCATGTGCTTCCTACCACTTTAAACTAAAGGGAATCATGACTTGGCTTTATTCTCCAATCTTAACCACACAACTCTCTAGATTTATTACTGCAAATTTTAGTTTATTAAATTCACTTATATATGAATCTACTATTAATTTAATTAGCGTGAATGTCGGAATAATATATAATTAAAAGTTTGTTTATTTTTTGCTCATGTTGACTAGATCACAGAAGGGTTGTTGCTCGTGTCGATTTAAAATGAATGGTGCTACATATACTAAATATTATCATTGGATTAATTTGTTATTGTCTCATCAACCAGGTATATTTATTCGATATCTTTAATATGTTTATTTTTTAAAATGGGTATGTTAATAGATTGCATTGAGGCATGCATGCCACACTTATGCTTGTCCTCTTTTGTTATTGTTGAGCTTTGTAGCTGTAAATTGCTGACCTTTCTGTGGGAATTCAGCACAAGCATTGGAATCCCCTCCCCTTGGCATTTATGCATCTTCTTCTCAAATTTCTTGAATTTAATTTCTAACAGGAAATCAAAATCCAGTGAATTATATATATATATATATATATATATATATATATAACCAAAAGGGAGATTTAATCCGAAAAGGAAAGAAGAGGATTAAGCAGCATTAAGAAGCGTAAGAGAAGATTAAAAGAGATTTTGGATAGAATTAGATCCCACACAAAAAGGAGGAAAGGCAAAAGGTGGGGAATGTTGAAATTGGGAGACAATATCTTTTGATTTTGTTTGATATGTCTTTGTTGGTACTTTTGCTCTTTGCTTTTGGTTGTTAAGTTTATTTGGTGCAGTATATTTCAACCCAAAAAGAAAAAAGTAAAAGACAATGGAGAAAGAGAGAGAAGGTAATTGGTTCCAGTGAACATCTTCTATTCTTTTGTGGAAATTACCATCTTTAACTCCTAGCCTATTGGTCACCCTTTTGACCTATTGAACATAAATGTTTTGAAGTTTACACATTAAATAAAAAAGGAGTTAAATCAAATTGAGGGAATGTTTGACAAACTTAACAATCTGATCAGCTGAGTATAAGTCTGTCTGATTTTTATTTAGTACTATTTGTTAAATGCATTTTTTCTGTAGATCAGTTCAATCCTGTTCAAAAAATAAGGCACAAACACAGTTTTTTTCAAACCAACTGTAAGCTGGTTTACATAAAAATCATATAACAGAAAGAGATCAGAACTTGCCAAACCTAATTTTTAAAATTTCCAAACAGGCCCTTAATAAATAGAAACTCGACCATAAATTCCCAAGAAAAAGAGGAAAAAAAAAAAAAAAGATGAGTTAGGTTTTCATTAATGCAGCAGTATACTTGATAGAATTCAAAAAGTCCACTGCATGCCAAGATATGACTTGTATGAACTCAATGACTAGTGGCACAGTTGATAAATTTTCAAATTATGGTGGTTAGGATATATATATATATATATATATTATGATTTTATATTATTCTTTGAAAAACTCAAACGAGTCTTCTTAATTAGAGCTTTTTATAAAGGTCGACCATATTGTCCTTATGCTTTTATATTTTCTTAATTAAATTTAATGTACTGGTCGCGGTCTATGTCAAATCCTCTGCTTTTTTGTTTTTTTTGCATGTATTTTTTTTTCCTTTGATTTTATTTTGGGCCTCTCTCTGTCTCTCTCTCTGCGAGGATTATAATAGACCAGCCTCTTAAATTAGATGGCCCTATATCTCTGTACGTAGAGAAGTCAATGTCTGCTGATGGTTCCTGTGACCTAATATTCAACTAATCAAGTTTAAAACCTCAAAAATCAAAACCCTAATTATATAAGAAGAATAGTGTGGGGTTGAAAAAATGCACTACTTTAAGGGCAGTGTCAGACGATGTCAGACCGAGTGTTAACTTAACACCATATTTATATATACATACAGAATTAATCTCGTCAGCATTTGCTTATATAACTTATGTAAGCATAAAACTAAAAGATGACTGTGAGATACGCGTTTCGAAAAACTAATCGTTGGATTATATATTATACTTATGTATGTCGTGCATGTCAAAAATCACAATGATTCAATGGTCGGTTTCTTAAAAATATCACTGAGAAAAATTATGACAGTTTTCAGGTCTGTCACAGTTTTTTGGGTCTATATTTTGAGATATTTACATTAGATTATCATATTTTTGAGATGCATGACATCCATAAGTAAAATATTTAATCAAATGATCGATTTTTCAAAATATGTATCCTAAAATTATCTATTAGTTTCATGCTAGCTTGCCTAAGATATATAAGCGTATCCTGACTAGATCAAGACAATATATATATATATATATATATATATTTGGGCCTTTGGCGCGTGGCGCAAGAGGGCACTTCATAAACTGTCAACAACTTAGGACAAAGTATTAATAAAGCCAATTGACATTCCAGCAACAACGACAAGTTTTAAAAACACACTTAGATTGTAATTTTTTTAAAGAACAAAGCTGCAAAATATATATATATATATACATATATATATATAGGGATGAATTAAGGTTTGGGCCCCATCTCTGGGCTTCTGAGCCTGAAGAATAGAGAATGGAGAATGGAAATGCACAATGGACGCATGAGTGGTGTAATTGTGAAAGCAGTGACCCTTCATTCTAATCCTCATCCAAAAGGATGATTCATGAATCATGAATGAAGTGTTGTTTTTTCCAGATAGTGTTGCAGGCCAATTGGTAACGTTGCAGTTGCATGCACCACTGGATGAGCATCCAATGGGGCTGGCTAGCTGCTGTTTAACTGGTGGGCTTCATATTTATTTTTCATTTCACCAATCACCATCCCAGGTAAATGCCAAACTTGCAATTCAGCCTTGCCAGCCAATAAAGACAGCTAGCTCTATCGTGCATTAGTTTTGCAATTCACCATATGCCCTCCCCCCATCTACTCCACGTATGCTTATATATCTTATGTATGCAGTAAACATGAAGTTAATAGATAATTGTAGAATACATACTTTGAAAAATTGATTGTCAGATTAGATATTCTTTTTTTTGGATATCATGCATGTCAAAAATCACAGTGATCAAATTTAAACATCCTAAAATATAGTGGAAAAACAGAAACCGTCGAAAACTATTACAGTTTTTTTTAATGATATTTTTAAGAAACCGACCTTTGGATTATTGTAATTTTTGGCATTCTAATCTAACGGTTAGTTTTTTGAAACATGTATCCTACAATTATCTATTAATTTTATGCTTATATAAGCATATAACTAAAGTTAGCATGATATTTTCAACTAATTACGGGATATGTATTTTCAAAAATCAATCGTTGGATTTAATACTCTAGATGTTAAGTATACAAAAAATTACAGTTATCCGATGTCAGTATCTCAAAATACTGTCAGTATAAACTGTGACCGTTAAAAATGTCACAATTTTTTACATTTTTGAGAATGTATGAATGGTGAAGCCTGGTCCACTGCTTTAGGAAATCAGTGAGGTTAATTGGGGCCGGTATGCGTGGTCCAAATCAAGGGGACATACTAGCCTGGTCCAAAATTTGCGGATTTTCCAACGGATCTTCTACCTCCTTTACAATATGTTTCTGCTCCTCTCCTGCCCCCTCTCTTCATTGTTATGTCACATTCTCATTTAAAATTGATTTCGGACCCATTAGATATATATATATATATATATATATATATATATATATATATATATATA
>JAESVK010000101.1:1212290-1231223 GCA_017140935.1 Hamamelis virginiana
TATATATATATATATATATATATATATATATATATATATATATATATGTGGCCCCGCCGGTTGCATATATATGACAGGTTCCCCTTACACCCTATTTTGACACCTATATTTACACCTCGTTTTCAAATATAATTGTAAATCGAAAATTTTGAGAAACTGACCGTTAGATTAGATACTAATCCTATGTTTGTCATATATGAAAAAATCGGAGTGATCCAACGGTTAGTTTTTAAAAAATATCATTTTGAAGAACTATTATTTTTTTTTTATTAATTAAAAAATAACAATTTTTTATAGTGACATTTCTTAAAATCTAACCGTTGGATCACTATGATTTTTGGTATACATGATATACATAAAAAAGGTATTGAATCCAACGGTCGGTTAGTCAAAATATCTATCATAGATAATGTTTTGAAAACGAGGTGTAAACATAGGTGTCAAAATAGGGTGTAAGGGGAACTTGACCCTATATATATATATATATATATATATATATATTCTAGTAAGGGGTACCTGATTTTAATTAAAGTCAGCAAAGAACACAGGCCCTTGGATTAGAATCTTAAAATGAATCATCCATTAAGTGAATAGGAATCCAATGGCTTATGTTCTTTGCTAAATTTAGTTAAAGTCAGGAGTACCCCTGACTAGAACACTTATATATATATATATATATATATATATCCTCAAAAGATTAACTCCTTAAATGATTTTTGAACATTTGATTAGAATTTTTTTCTCCCTCATAAATTATTGCAAGCCTTGTCATTATTCAAACAGTTTAATTAAAATAAAATGTTAGATTGGATAATTTATGACGCTTTAAAAGAGAAAAAAGTGAATATTTAATCAAAATTTTGACAGTGAAGAGTATCCATAGTCATTTCTAACATAGTCGGGACGATAATAATTTTTTTTACTATGCAATTATCAATACTTTACAATACCCATCGTTTTTACCAAAAAAAAAAAAAAAAAGGAGTTCAAATAATGCATTAAATTGGACCGACCTTTTATTTGAAAAAAGGGCAAAAAAAAAAAAGTTATGATAGAAGGCAATTTCAATCCCAAAGGACCCAAACCCTACTAATTCTAAAAAGATAGTATCATTATGATAGCACTCTTTTACCTACTTGAACTCAGAGATCTCTTGGATGAAAACGAGAGTACCGAATTCCCATTTACAAGTAATTTCAATATCTTTTAGATAAGGAAGCTTGGAAGGGCTGATGATGAGAGAGAGATCTATATAGAATCTCCATTCATACCCACTCCATATAATTTCATTAATTTGGGTTCTTAAATTGAGAAATATATAATCTCAGACTTCATAATAACTTACATAAAACGTCAAAAGGAAAAGTGGACGAAGGCCATTTAATAATATACACAGAAGCCCAAGTGCTATGGGGTAGGGTGGTCCAGAGAGTTAGATAGATGAATAGCTGGGCGTCTCTCTCTCTCTCGACTGCACATTTAGAATTTCTGTTTATGCGTGGGGCCTTTGGCTGGGTCACAGTTATGGCTAAATAAACTCTGCAAATGACTTTTAGGCCTCAAGTGTCCCTTTATGTGGGCAGAAAGAAAGGGACAATACGAGTTTTTTTAAGTAAAGGCTTAGGCCATCTGCCCTATTTCATTAAAAATTTGGCTCCAAACCAAACCCTTTGTAAGGGCACATACCAAGATCTGTGGGTCTGTTTTTTGGCACTTTAAATTGTCCCAACCCTTATCACTTTTTAAATGGGGTTTTGTGCACAACTGTATTCTGGGTGGATTTTAACCAAAGACAAAGAATTCGAACATTTTACAATTGTCTTGCTAGTTCTGAACCGACCTGCTTACCCACCTGCCTGTGGCGCAAATGTGGGCATGTTCATCGTCTGTAAAATAATAATAATTATAAATATATCGGACCTTCTACTTCGGGTGGTATTTTTTTTTATTTTTTTTCCAAGTTTATTAAGAACCCTTACTTAGGGCGGAAGAATACCATGATAACAAAACCAACCTAAAAAAATAACTAATAAAACAATATAGAAATAAACAAACCTGTCCAATTAAAACAACCAAATCTAACCAACTAAAATATACAATCTCATCCAATAGAACTGATCAAAACATTAAAACATTAAAACCGAACATATGCCGTACACATTTTATCAAGTCTATACAATCCACTTATTAAACTAGGAAGTTGGGAACTATTCAAGAACAGCTTATTATCACCTCTCGCACCATCTCTAGCCAACGCATCTGCCACTTTATTTTCTTCTCTATATAAATGGTTAATAGAATAATCAAGACCCTCCAACAACAATCTCAATTCATCCCAATAATCCCATAAATACCAAACTGTACATTTATTAGACCGAATCCAAGAAACCACAACTAATGAGTCACATTTTATGTCAATAGCATTAAAACCCAACTGTTTGCAAAGCTTTACACCTTCCACCACTCCTCTTAATTCCGCTTCATTGTTCGAGCATGAACCAAAGAATTTTGAGAAACCGGACATAATCAAAACAGAAGAATCTCAATGTAAACCACCTCCATCAGCCGGACCTGGATTACCAAAACTATTCCCATCTAGGTTCAGTTTATATCTACCTGCACCAGATAAATAAAATTTCGAGTGGTATTTCCTATGTACTCTAATGCATTAATGTTATATTTTGTCATTTCTCAAAAAAAGTATGACATGCAACAAATGGAATTTGCCATTTTAGATGCCAAATTTGACAATCTCATGTCATATGTGTGATTTCAAAATTTGGCATCTCAAATGGCACACTGTTTGAGGTATTTATTTGGGTGCTAATACTAAATATATTTTGACAATGACAACTCAAATGACATATTATTAAAAATTCTCTTATAATTAACAGAGCCAAAACCAAAAGTAGTATAACTTTAAGAGGCAAATTTTAAAAGGATGAACTCATAAATTGCTCAAACACTGAAAGGAAAATTTCTTTATGGGGTTGGGGGATTTTAAAGGTTGGGGTTATGTAAGATTTGGATTCTTCTATTATTACTTGGCCAAACCAAACCAAAAAAAAAACAAAAGGCCTGCAAATTAAAATTGCATTTTTCATAAAACTAATAGATTTTAGAGTAATGGAGTAACGTGTACAAAAGACTCAATGCATATCAAGGTCTAGTTTGTTTGTTTTGTTTTGTTTGTTTGTTTTGTTTTGTTTTGTTTTTATTTTTGTTTTTGTTTTTGTTTTTGTTTTTGTTTTTTTGGTATTTTTTATTTTTATTGGAGAGGATCATCATAATATGAGCTAATTTTTGAAGAGTGAGCGAACTTAGACATACACTTTGCCTGAGCCTCTCCCTTATTAAGGGAGAAAGATACCGTATTTATATTTTTCTGTACTTTGGATTTGTTTGGTTACCTAAGATTATAACACATCATTTAAAATGAAAGATGAATTATTTATTTGAATGATGTGTCTTTATCTCAGCACCTAAGCATAAAAAAATAAAATAAAAAATCCAAACATAATATTCAAATTCAGAGAGACCACCCAAAATACAAGATCAGTTACAATTTTGTATGTTGTTGGAGATGCAAGAGTTGACAAAGTTAAGAACACTGAAAGATTTAGTAATATTTTCCTTTCTGTATTTTTGTACCCTCTTCAAAAAAAAATTATTTAGTTTGCCGAATATATATAACCTCCTCGACACATGACACCTATCTAGGCACATGATAAGTGTCATGTGTCTAAGAGGCAATATATAACCCGGACAAGGAATAATTTCTATTCATGGACATGGGTTAACAGTGAGCTATTCTTTATGGGACCGCACATTGGGTACAATTGGGCCTAATTTCTGTTATAAACTTTTAACTGGACTAACCCAAGGACCAACTGTAAACCCGAGTATATTTGAACGGCCCACTGTTGTACCCGTAGTTGAGACAGATTCCTACTGTCCTACCCTACACAAGGGTTTTCATGGGTTTAACAGTTAGCCGCCTTGTTATTGCAACCCCTTCCAACTATTAGCCCACGCCAACCATTTGTGATTTTTTACTGTTTTATGAAAAAATACATTGTTTTTAAGAAAACTAGCCGCATTATCCACTAGAAAACATCATTTTGAACAACTTTGTAGAAGAAATTTTTTCCAAAATCTATAATTTAAGTAGACTTTTTGACCATTTATTATTTTTACAAAATATTTCGAAAAAATGCCAAAAAGTCTACTTAAATGATAGATTTTGGAAAAATTTCTTTTACAAAGTTTTTCAAAATGTTTTCTAGTGGATTACGCGGCTAGTTTTCTTAAAAACAATGTATTTTTTCATAAAACGGTAAAAAATCACAAATGGTTGGGATGGGCTAATAGTTGGGAGGGATTGCAAAAACAAGGCCCATAATTAATGGGGTTCAACACTAGATCGAATCGGGCCTGTCCTGAGGTCCAATTGTAGGCCCAATTATATCTGACTGCCAAAATAAGAAGCCATACTTCATTCTTGGGCCCAATGCCTTTGATGCTAATGTGCAGGTGCTCCTGCAGCAAAGTGGGAATTCGCTTATTTTAGGAAGCACTTTAGGAGCATTCAAATCGATGAACAAATGTCACCGAAATTGAATGGAAATCAAACATGAGCTTTGGTTCTGTGGTTTATATATCTCTTTCCATAGGATGAAGTTCTGAATTTTATTCTTTACGGATGAGAATTAGCCAATTTGCTGCTCCCCTTCCCCCATTAACAATTAACAACTAACCATTAACCTACTGATGTATATGGCTTAGTAAAAAAAACAAAAAAAATCGAATGGAAATCTTTTGGTACAATTGTTTTATAATATTAATAAATTAATATATTAAAATGTCTTCAAAAAGAGAATTAAGAACTGAATATTATGGCATGTCTTTCCATATACCCACTACTATACTATTCCATTTTTTACTCCAATATTTTAATTCCCATATTTTTAAATTTAAATTTTTATACTCAATTATTTTATTTTATTTTTTAAAATTACTATTTATTTTCTTTCTTCAATACTAAACTTAGTTTAATTTAGTAGAGATTTAAAAAACTCTATTTCTAGTTATAAAATAAAAAAGAAAGAAACGGAAAGGACACTGCTCGCCTTCTGTTTCAAAATTTTCTGTCTCTTTTTTCTCCACTCACATGACTTTATTTGGGGTAAAATGATCTAGTCAGTTATAGATGGCTTTAATCAGCTGAGAAATTTAAGCCCTTAGATTTCTTTTCACTTAAAGATTTCTTTTCACATTGAATCAAGCATTAAGTGAAAAGAAATCCAATAGTTTGGATTTCTTAGCTGATTTTACAAAAGTCAGCTATACCTGATTAGATCATTACTCATTATTTGGCTCCTATATAAATGTAAGTTTCATCTAATTTGAGTGGACAAGAAAAGAGAAAGAAACTTTTGACAAAAGAAAAATGCTAGATGATGGACCAAATTTCAGACTTTTTTATTTTATTTTATCAAATGATAACCTTATATTACAAAATAAAAATTAATTCAATTTTATTCTCATAAAAAATATTTTATACTAATCTTACCCTTGATTTACAATTACAATCTTATGACATGTATAACTTCCAAATGACCAACAAATTAAATTGGCATTAGTTTACCAAAGGCTACTTTTTTTTTGCTAAAAACTTTTGTTACAATTCATACTTTTGTTGTATTAACATTACCAATTTGATTGAAACTCACTTGAGTTCTAATTTATATCTCATATGAAATTATACTTAAACACATCTTGATCGATGCATGAAATGGAAAAAAAATAAGGAAAATACTTCTTTGATTTTGCTACCTCTAGTTTGTCTTAATTGCCTGTAATTTCAACAACTAGCTCCTACTCATATTTTGCTATACAAGTACCATCCTCATGAGTTCTATTTGTCAAATTAATTCTTTAAAAAGGAAAAGAATAGAAGGAGTGGAAAATATAATTATGCATATCTAATATTTTTATTGGATTCATCCACCCACTAATTTGACATCTGTGAATTTCTTTAGACCAATAGTTAAAATAAAAGAACTTATCCTTTATCAATTATTAATTTGTTATTGTTGCATATGTTAGCCAATGAAAAAGGTTAGTACTATTTCTATTGGATTCATGTGTCATTTATAATCTTTCTATATAATTCAAAAATAGGAGTATTAATTTTTTTTATTAATTGTAAATTTACTATTGCTGCAGTACCTGGTGAGAAATTAATATTTGTAACTGATAATGTCAAAAAAGGGTAACGGGTCGGAGTTTTTGTGGATCGGGTATCACGATTGATCTGCATTCCTGTTCGTAAACACCGATATGGTGTTTCCCTACCAGGCTCCGATGATCAAATCAGTTTTCAGAGCAAGTAGAGAAAATAGAGTCTAAAGATGGGGTGTGAATTGCATATCTTCTATCAAAAGGAGAGAATGCTCTTTATATGAGTAATCAAGGGGTTTGCCACGTGGATGGTGCAGGTCGATTCATAGGTCGGCCTCCTAGCCCATTGCCTTGCCTCTAATCATAAATAATGGTTAACGTAAGTTGTTGGGTGACCATTTAATGATCTACATTACCTAGTAATCATGACATACTTTACCCAGTGTTGTCAAACCATGATCGGACCGGCCGATTCAACCGATTGAACCGGGAACCGGGTGGTTTAACCCACTAAAACTCAGTCTAAATGAAAACCGGTCAACCCGGTAAGAAGAACCAGACGGGTGTTTGGTCTTTTTTTAATTTCATTTTTTTAAAAAAAAGGGTGCTAAAATGACTAAAATAGCCCCAATCTTTTTTAAAGTCTCTTAAAGCCAAGAAGGCTAAAAAGACAAATTAGTCTAAAAAAATTTCAAATAGCAAAAGGAAACCCAAACACCTAATTTAATAATACAATATTCTTATCTTGCATTTTAAAATATATATAAAATAAAGATTGATCAATAGTAATTTTCAATTTTCAATTTTCAATTTTGATGACTGCAGATATATTCAAATATATGAATTGATTGTACAAACATTTAAAAAATATATATATATTTTTTGAATCTTTTACAGCTTTTATTTTAATAAATAAATAAATAAATAATATATTTATGACGTCATGATGACATCACAGTTCAACCCAGTTGACCTGACGGTTGAGCTGGTTGACTCTTAACCCAGTCACTTGTCCGGTTCGATAAACGGTCTGAGTTTTAAAATATTGGCTTTACCCTGCCTGGGTCAATTGTCGGACTGTCTCATAATCATGTGGAATGGACAGAAGGTTTCTGACCACCTTTATTTGAGTGATGTTGACAGATCGGGTGGTACCTAATAGATTGGGTAGAACCTAATAGGTCGGGTAGAATTTTCAAATAGGTCGGATGGGACCCAACCCGACACGCGTCGAACCAGGAATCATTGCGGGTTTTTACCAACATCAGTAACATTTTTCATTTATTAAATGATTTTCTACTTCCTAATTAAGCATTTCTTTCTCGATTTTTTTTTTGAAAGTTTTCCCTACCAAACAAAATATTTGAATGAAATTTAATAATAATATTACAAGACCAAATCAAATTTTGATTGGACCCAATAGGAGAGTAAGTTGAGTTAGGACCCATATATACTTTACCCTTAAAAATTGAAAAATAATGGAATGATTAATTGGACCCTACTGAATAGAAGCCAAAAAAACATGCATGACAGTATCATCCATGAAGCGAGAAGAGTGGAGATACTGAGAGACAGAGAAAAGGTGACTTGTAAAGATCGCAATGTCTTGGTATTTTGGTAATGCCTTTGAAGATTCTACAATGACTTTTTGCAAATTTATAATCAATTACTAATTTGTTATTGTTGCATATGTGAGCCAATGAAAAAGGTTAGTGCTATTTCTATTGGATTCATGTGTCATTTATAATCTTTCAATAAAATTCAAAAATAGAAGTATTAGTTTTTTTTATTAATTGCAAATTTACTATTGCTGCAGTACTTGGTGAGAAATTAATATTTCTAATTGATGATGTCAAAAAAGGGTAACGGGTCAGTGTTCTTGAGAATCGGGTATCACGGTTGATTTGCATTCCCGTTCGTGAACACCGATATGGTGTTTCCTTACAAGGCTCTGATGATCAAGTCAGTTTTCAGAGCAAGTAGAGAAAATAGAGTCTAAAGATGGGGTGTGAATAGCATACCTTCTATCAGAAAGAGAATGCTCTTTATATGGGTGATCAAAGGATTCACCACGTGGATGGTGCAGGTCGATTCATAGGTCGGCCTCCTAACCCATTGCCTTGCCTCTAATCACAAATAATGGTTAATGTAAGTTGTTGGGTGGCCATTTAATGATCTACCTTACCTAATAATCATGGCATGCTTTAACCCACTAAAACCTGGAACCGGATGGTTTAACTCACTAAATTCGGGTCTAAAATAAAACCGGCCTATTTAGTAAAAACCGGTCAACCCGGTAAGAAGAACCGGACGGGTTTTTGGTCTTTTTTTATTTTATTTTATTTAAAAAATGGTGCTAAAATGACTAAAATAGCCCCAATCTTTTTTAAAGTCTCTTAAAACCAAAAAGGCTGAAAAGGCAAATTAGTCTAGAAAAATGTCAAATAGCAAAAAGAAACTCAAACACCTAATTTAATGATACAATATTCTTATCTTGCATTTTAAAAAATATATATAATAAAGTTTAATCAATAGTAATTATCAATTTTCAATTTTGATGACTGCACATACATTCAAATATATGAATTGATTGTACAAACATTTTTAAAAAAATTATATTTTGAATCTATTTTGAATATTTTACTGCTTTTATTCTAATAAATAAATAAATAAATAAATAATATATTTATGACGTCATGATGACGTCACGGTTCAATCCGGTTGACCTGACGGTTGAGCCGGTTGACCCTTAACTCAGTCACTTGTCCGGTTCGATAAACGGTCTGGGTTTTAAAATATTGGCTTTACCCTGCTTGGGTCAGTTGTCGGACCGTCTCGTAATCATGTGGAATGGACAGAAGGTTTCTGACCACCTTTATTTGAGTGATGTTGACAGATCGGGTGGTACCTAATAGATTGGGTAGAACCTAATAGGTCGGGTAGAATTTTCAAATAGGTCGGATGGGAACCTGACCCGACAAGCGTCGAGCTAGGAATCATTGCGAGTTTTTACCAACTTCATTAACATTTTTCATTTATTAAATGAATTTCTACTTCCTAATTAAGCATTTCTCCTCAATTTTATTTTAAAAGTTTTCCCTACCAAACAAAATATTTGAATGAAATTTAATAATAATATTACAAGACCAAATCAAATTTTGATTGGAACCAAGAAGAGAGTAAGTAAAGTTAGGACCCATATATACTTTACACTTAAAAATTGAAAAATAATGGAATGATTAGATGGACCCTACTGAATAGAAGCCACAAAAATGCATGACAGTGTCATCCATGAAGCGAGAAGAGTGGAGATACTGATCAGAGACAGAGAAAAGGTGAATTGAATCTTGTAAAGATCACAATGTTCTGGTATTTTGGTAATGCCTTTGAAGATTCTACAATGACTTTTTGTAATGGACGTGACTGCTACCCTACCAAATTGTAGTGTCGTGGGTTGCTTTATATTTTTGACTTTGCATGCATATATTTTGTGAAAGTGGGGTGAAGTGGAAAGTAATCGGAAATGCAGTCTGCATAGGCTTCCATCTTAATTACTTTTCGTTTAACCAATGAGGTAAGGATTTGTAGGGCGGCCTTATGAGCTCAACTCACTCTTTCTAATTATTTTTATTTTCTTAATTTTTTTTTCTTTGCCTTTCATGTCCTCTTACCATTCTTTTTACCATTATTTTTTTTTTTCATTTTCAAAACACTATTGTGGGTTTAATATTTTGAGAAACCGACAGTTGGATTAGATACTCTTCTTAAACAAGTCAGATATATGCCAAAAATCACATTGATCCAACGGTCGGATTTTAAAAAATCTCACATTAAAAAACTGTTTTGTTTCTAATTATAATAATTCATTTTTTAGAAACCAATCCTTGGACTACTGTGATTTTTGTCGTACGTAATGTATATAAGAGGAATATCTAATTCAACGATCGGTTTCTCAAAATATTCGACCCACATTGGTGTTTATACATGCCACTAATTTGCAATCATTAATGCATACCTTGCTGTTTCTTAATTTTAACATGGGTTTTGAGTCTCAATTACTACAACCAGATCACATTTTACCCAAAGGAAAAGGATAGATTAAAGAAAATTAATTGAAAATTCATGCATTTTGGGGTCTGTTTGGAAAGTTTTAGAAACCCATTTAGTTGGATATGACTCCAAATTCTTAAATTGCTATTTGGAAAATAAAAAAACCATCTTGCTGGTGCTATCTAAAACCAACATGGAATTGGTTCATCTCAAAGATGGCCAGCTTAGCAACAGAACATTAAATATTTTAAATTCCAGTTAAATTTAAACAAGGCAGTCTAGATGGATCCGGATCCGGTAGTGTTGTGACATTAGTGATCACTGATCCATCAACCTACCGTAAGCCTACAGTAAAAGAATAAAAATCAATAGATTTAAACCAATTTTAGAAATAATAAAAGTACTGAAATACTAATAGATCTTCATATGCCCAGTTACAAAAAGTTGTCTGTGATAAAAATCACAGTAATTGAGTAAAAAATCAAAATGATTCTACAATAAATTTTAGAAAGAAAAAAAATCACAATGATTCTCCCGTCAATTTCTGAAAATAATTGGTTGTGAAAAAATGATGATATTTTGAAAAACAGAATAGTAAGTGTTGTAATCAAATCCAGACCCTTGGATTATCTCATAGCCTTATGTGGCACAATCTTACAGGTGTAGGAATAAAATACGGATCCAAATCCCTTATAAAAACAAATCCCAACTCAAAAAAACACGTGCGTAGTAAGTGTTTTAAGAAATCAACATTCAAATAATTTCCCACGTCCCCATCGGGACTAAAAAGAAGCATGAAAGCAAATGGAAGAGGTACATTGTACACAAACACGATTATATATATATCGTGCTGCTGACGCTGCCATTTACGTATATATCTCCTTTTTCTTTTCAGTTTTCACCATTGCTTTGCATGTACGTACGTACGTGTATGTATATCCTTCTTTAATTACTCACTTGATATAAATTTGGACTAATTCTTATGTTGATCGATATGCTTTCTCGCATCTTAGTCATCATCCCAACCAATTCCGGCCAATCATCGTTCTTATCATTATTTTTTAGCAAACTACCTTCCCAGAATCCTGCGTTTCAACTTTCTGGGACCCTTCACCCTTTATTTTTTCTCTCTTTTTTTTTTTTTAATTTTTGGTCCGCCGCCTAGCCTGATGCTAGATTGCTTAAAAATACCGACAGTATGGAGAGAGAGAGAGATCCACTTGACCACCATCACCAGGGCTTTTCTGCTCCTTGTCTTTTCTTTCAACTTCTAGCTAGGCAGCTAGCTGTGTGTACCATGGTTGTATTGATAGTTGTGATATTTTTTTTTTTCCTTATCTTTAATTGTTAATTAGCACTTACATTTGAACTCATGTTGATTAAAAACAAAAAACTTGAAAATTTTATTAATTCTTTATAATTTTTATTTTTATTTTTAGTGAAGCATTTGGAAGTTTAGAATTTCATGCATACCATGATATCTAATTTTATATATGATATCCTTGGGATTTCCAATCCATTATTTTTATCTTTTTATTTTACTAAAAGATCATTGAATCAAGTGGTATAAAAAACTTATTTTAGAAACTTATGTGTACCAAATCATTAAACTTTCACCTTAATGTTCTGCTTGAATTTTAGAAACAACTGAAGAATTTAATTAAGAAAAATAAAAATGCTGAAAAATTATTTAGAAGTGAATTTTTTTAAAAAGTACTTTTAATTTTTTTTTTCTTTTCTATATCCAAGCAGAAGTTAAAAGTATATATATATATATATATATATATATATATATATATATATATATATCCCTAGTCATGATCTTATCAGCTATACATCATTTTAACTAAAATTAACTAAGAACACAAATCCTTGGATTCTCATTCATTTAATGCATGATTCATTTCAAGATTCCAATCCAATGGCTCAAGATTCCAATCCAATGGCTTAAGAATCTTAGCTGGCGCGATGGCTAAGAATTCACTGAAGTCAACGTGCACAAAATTAAGAAGTTATGAGAAAGTAGAAAATCCCATTGTTTTAAAACCCGGACTGTTCATCGAACCGGAAAAGTTGCCGGATTAAGGGTTAACCGGTTCAACCGTCGGGTCAACCGGGTTGAACCGTGATGTCATAAATATATTATTTATTTATTTATTTATTAGAATAGAAGATATAAATGATTCAAAATATAATTTTTTTTAAATGTTTGTACAATCAATTCATATATTTGAATTTATGTGCAGTCAGCAAAATTGAAAATTGAAAATTACTATTGATCAATCTTTATTATATATATTTTTTAAAATGCAAGATAAGAATATTGCATTATTAAATTAGGTGCATGAGTTTTTTTTTGCTATTTGGAATTTTTTTAGTCTAATTTGCCATTTTAGCCTTCTTGGCTTTAAGAAATTTTAAAAAAAATTGGGACTATTTCAGCACCTCAAAAAAAAAAAAAAAAAAAGGTTGACCGATTTTTTACTTAAATGGATTTTTGTGGGTTAAACCAACCAGAGAATGGACCTGTTCTCAGTTGAATCGGCCGGTCCGATCCGGATTTAATAACGTTGGAAAATCCAAACCACGTGAATAAAAGACATTCGGCTAACAAATTTTTGATACACGTACTTAATTTGCTATACAACATGGTTTAATGGTGGGCTTAATTTTTAATATTTACACAATATTGTTTTGAATGAAGCCAATCATACCGTGAATTTGAACTCCGTTTTAAGTTCTTATTGATAAATGTTATAATTTATTGGATGGATGACCTACTTATTCAACAACTTTGAGCTCTTATTGAATAATAAAATTACTTTAATGACCAAATTAAATATAATTTTAAGAGTACATTCTTCTATTGGATTAATTAACAGAGGACCACGTTTCATGAAGTGGAGGTTTTAATTTCAACTCTTTACAGTTTCAACTTGCTTCATCCTACTATGAGTGTCTGTAATGTAAAAATAAAATAATATGAAAAGGACTCTAAGAAGAGTAAAGTAGAAAAAAGAGAGAAAAGTGAGAAGGAATTAGGAAAAAAGTCTAGGAATCTTTTAAAATTATTGGGAATCGGACAAAAAGAAGAAGATTTTGTGATATTTTAACGTATGATTCACATCAACGTACCACGGAGCTTTAAGAATTCAAATGTAAATTTGAGACTCATGGGCCATCTCAATTATGGAAGGTAAAATTCCATATTAGACATTATGTCTAATTAAATTTAAAATTTAACTTTTCAATGAGGGAAGCAAAAAATTAGATCTATTTTTAAATGGGGAGTCAAATCTGGAAAGATAAGAGGAGAGAGCGCTCTACTCAAATTGGTCATCTATAGTTGTTTTTTTGTTCAAATTTGCTAAAAAAAAACATTAAAAATATAAATGATATGCCAAAATGACTATAATGGTCGAAGTGCAAAATCTTTTGAGTAGATAGAAGGGAGAGAAAAAATAAAAAGAAATTATTTGAGTGTTTCTGTCTTTGCCTAACCATGGTTGGAATTGATCTTAGCTTTAGTAAGTTACAAGTTCTCAATATAAATGGTACTCCCTCCATCCTACAAAGATTGTTGATATTTTTTCCTTTTTTAGCTGTCATAAAATTATAGTCCATTTTGATAAGTCAAGTTATATTTCTTTTAACTTTCCCAAATTACCCTTTATTATTATTCCAAGAATGCACTGATATGACACCAAATGTAATTATAGAAAAATAGTCATTTTAGAAATAAAAGGTAAGAAAAATCATAAATCAATGCATTAATGAGTTTTTTTAATATGCGTGTTTTTTGAAAGATACCTATTTTTACGGGACGGATAGGGTAAGAAACATTATTGGAGTTACCTTTTTATCTCTCGTTCGAATAGGCAAAATAAGCAGAGAGAGAACACTGTAACAATATTCTGACATGATATTTTACCTAATCATGATGGGAATTCCTCTTAGAATTTAATAAGTTGCAAGTTCTTATTAAATTTTACAATCTAGTAAGTTGCAAGTTCTCAATTTTTTCCATCCACTCAATGTAAGTGAGGTAAGATTCACACAGAATGGATCCATTCTTAATTCGCCCTTCTCCAATTACTATATCTAGATCTTTCCTAATTTAGCTATAAAAATTAATGCATTTATTAGTTCATATTCAGTGTAATTTGGAATCTGACACAGTTTTCGACAAAGTATATCTTTTCCCGAGTTCCCTATAAGAATTATTTATTAATAATTTATATAATCTATAAACCTTGTTAAATTAAATGATACGATTCTGTCAGAAGCATAGGGGGTGGCGCTTTGGACTGCCTGCTCCAATTGACCCACAACGTCCAAGACTAGACCGCGCGTTCCATCGCAGTCTCCCGCATTACCGGATTTGGGCATTAGTTTTTGAAAAAGCTATAGCATCGAATATTTTAATTAGAAATCAATAATTACCGTCACGTATCTAACTTTGAGTGGTGATGTATCTTCTCTTAAAACGATTTCTTATGAAACCAAATGTTATCTCAAAATAATTAGTCTAGATATAAATTTTATTTGTGCTTAAGGTTGGTTTTACAAAATTCCAACCGTCAGATTGACATAATTTTTTACAGGGATGGCATGCAGGAGGTGAGCATCATATCCAACGGTCGGAATTTGGAACCGACCACTGAAACACGACCAAATAGCCGTGCAGTCCACTACAGTCCGGACTGCAATGGATCGTTTTTCTCTCACTCTCTCTCTATATATAATAAAGATGATAAATAATAATTATCAATTTTTATTTTGATGACTGCACATAAATTCAAATATATGAATTGATTGTACAAATATTTTTGAAAAATTATATTTTGAATCATTTACAACTTTTATTGTAATAAATAAATAAATAATATATTTATAACGTCCGTGTTCAACCCAGTTGATCCGACGATTGAACTGATTGACCCTTAATCCGATAATTTTTCCGGTTGAATGAACGTTCCGGATTTTAAATAATGATTCCATCCCTTTTAACACACCTCTTCACCCTATGACACGAATTGATTGACACTTAGCATGACATATTGAACACGAAACGGTGATTTTGGAAGCTGGCGAGTACAGTTGTGGACAAAACCGAAACCCCCGCAACAAGTGGGTTGTGGCCTGAGTGAAGACACGCAGGGAGGAATCTACAACTGTTGTGGTTAAAATCCAACTCATATATATTTTGGAGTCCGCCTATATAAACGATGCAACTCTCCATTCTTCATTTCCATAGCAAGTCTCAAGTAAGAGCCCAGAAGCAGAGCAAGAGAGATTTATATACATATACATATATATATATATATATATATATATAGAGAGAGAGAGAGAGAGAGAGAGATATGGGTGGTTGGGCTATAGCGGTGCACGGTGGCGCTGGTGTGGACCCAAATCTTCCACCGCAGCGCCAAGAGGAAGCCAAACAACTCCTCACTCGTTGCCTCAATCTTGGCATCTCTGCTCTTCGTTCTTCCCTCCCTGCCATTGATGTTGTCGAACTCATTGTATGTTTTGTCCTCCTCTTTTTTCTCATTCTCTGAACAAGTTTTTTTTTTTTTTTTTTTAATTCCGTCAGTTACCCAAAATTTTGAACGTTACACTATGTAGCCGTTTGTTGTGTGAGAAACCATGTGAGAAAAGAAAAGAAAAGAACAGTTGAAATCTCGTAACTGCCATAAGATTGCAGTGTCAATTTCTTTGGTTTTGTTGGTAATCAAACAGGAACGAAGAAAACGCAAAGACTAGTTGAAACTTCACCCATTTTCTTCTCACGGTTCGTTAAGCCAAATGCTAGAATGAAGGGTCGGCCTTAAATATTTAAATGACGAATTTTAAAAATAAAATATATATAATATAGTGAAATGATCCAGTTGGCATCTGCTGACTTTAAATCCTTCATGGTACCATTACTCAGATGAGAGTAGAGAGGGACGGTGGTGATTTATGAATTAGAGGGCCTTGTTTGTGTGTTACAGGTTCGAGAACTGGAAACGGATCCTCTGTTTAATTCTGGCCGTGGCTCTGCTCTAACAGAGAAAGGGACGGTGGAGATGGAAGCCAGCATCATGGATGGACCCAAGAGGCGATGCGGTGCCGTTTCGGGTCTCACCACAGTGAAGAACCCGATCTCTCTTGCCCGCCTCGTCATGGACAAGTCTCCCCATTCCTATCTCGCCTTCTCCGGCGCCGAAGAGTTTGCTAGGCAACAGGTAATTTTACCAATCATTTTTATGCAATGCATATCAAAATTTTAATGGCCACTTCCTTTTCTCTCCTCCTAAAATTCAGAAATGGAGTCTTATTCTTTGCATTTTTGAAAATCAAAAACAGTTTTTATGCTCAATATTAAACAAGGCCCGTACCCTTTAAAAGCCGAAGACCTTTTGGTAGCACGTGTATATAATAAGAGGAAACTACTGAGAAGGTGGGAAAATGATTCAAGTAACCTTTTCCAGCCTCTCACTAGTGGGGTCCATTCCATGGCGCGAGGTACCGGAAAGGAAAGGAGGCGGCTGGGGGCGCGCGCGCGCACATATACATATATATATATATATATATATATACACAAACAGAGGTGTTATGGCCCGGTGGATCTTGCATTAGGTGCTCTTTTGTAGAGCTACTTGCAGTACAAAAAAATTGACTGTTGGATTGGATTACCCTATAATAGATGTCATGCCTGCCAAAAATCATAGTGATCCAACGGTTGGTTTATGAGAAAACTGACTGCTAAAAAATGATTAACATTTTTAAGAACCAAAAAGTTACAGTTTTTCAAAGTTACATATTTAAAAAACCAACCGTTGAATTACTCTAATTTTTGGCAGACATGAAATACATTATAGGAGTATCTAATACAATGATCAGTTTTTCAAAAAATTTAGTGCAAGTGGCTCTATAAGAGGACACATGATGCTAGAACCATCATGTCCACCTGATATTAGAAGTTCTTTTATCATTTCTTGAATTTTAAGTTTAATGTGGATTTGCTTAGGGTGTGGAGCTGGTGGACAATGAATACTTCATCACGGAAGAAAACAAGGGCATGCTGAAATTGGCTAAAGAAGCAAACACCATCTTGGTACGTGAAATTAATTTTATCAATTTTTTTTTTTTTTAAAAATCAAAATATGGTCAGTACTTCTGAGTGTTTTTGAACTTTTTGAGCACAGTTTGATTACAGAATCCCACTCGTTGGATTAGAAACCTGCAGCGCCGGTGCTGCAGCCGTGGACAGCCCTTTACAAATGAACGGTCTCCCAATAAGCGTGTACGCACCAGAGACCGTCGGATGCGTGGTGGTTGACAGCCAAGGCCGGTGCGCAGCAGCCACATCAACAGGAGGGCTCATGAACAAAATGACAGGTCGAATCGGTGACTCACCCTTGATTGGATCTGGGACCTACGCGTGTAATCTATGTGGGGTCTCATGCACAGGGGAAGGTGAAGCCATTATTCGTGGGACCCTGGCTCGAGACGTGGCTGCAGTGATGGAGTACAAGGGCTTGACCCTCCAAGAGGCTGTGGATTTTGTGATCAAAGAAAGGTTAGATGAAGGACAGGCTGGCATGATCGCAGTGTCAAGGAATGGGGAAGTTGCTTATGGGTTTAATACTAATGGAATGTTCCGAGGATGTGCAACTGAAGATGGGTTCATGGAAGTCGGTATCTGGGAGTCGGAGTAGACAAAGTCTGTATTTGCTTCTGGGTTTGTGCTTTAACTTGTTTGGTTGGGGAAAATATGCATATTTTGCTCTAGGATGATTATCTATTAAATATGCATATTGATTAGTATGCTTTTCTTTTCATCTAATAAAAGTTGCTATATTTAATTTATCCTCAATGTCTTGGACAGTTAGATATTGTTATAATTTTTTACGGTTTGTATTTTTATAAACCATCTGTCAATGTCATACATAGAAAAAAAAAAATTCTACATTGGCTAAACATAGGGAAAAAAAAAAAATCCTACATTGACAAAAACACCAAATCTTCATAAAAAAAAACTCCCAAAAAAAGAAATTAATAAATTGATTTTTTTTTTTAAAAAAACTTTTTTTTTATTGTAAAAAAAAAATTTTTTTTAAAAAAAAAAAAAAAAAAGAAAGAAAAAAGAATGTGCTAAATAAATATTGCGTAAACAATTCTGATAGATTTTGATACAATAATAAATGCGACATATCATATTAAATGCTAGGCAAATAATAAAGATAGAAATGACGAAAGGACAAGATGTATTTCTTTAGCATGACAAAATCTCGAATATCACGTGAGCAAATGGGGACAATGGAATTGCTTGACCAAATGAAGAGGCCAAATTCAATTTGCACTTAAATTATGTTATCACAAGCTTTTAAAATAAAAATTCTTGATTTTAATGGGAATATTCCTGAAAATCAAATTGTTTAATTCTCTTCTAGGATTGACAATCTCAAAAGGGCTGCCGTCAAACACTTCTCAGTGTGATGATACCTCTTCATTTATTGAAAGGCCAGGGAGGGAGAAAAAAATTTACCAAATTGAATTGCTTAAACAACTTATGGAGCTTCTTTCCCCTGCCCAATATTAAATTTTGGGTTCGATCATATGTGTAGCCTTATGGGTTCTTTAATTCAAGACTTCATATATATTCCCTTTAATTTAAGGTTTTTTTTTTTTTTTTTTTTTTTTTTTGTTTTT
>JAESVK010000101.1:1231323-1249725 GCA_017140935.1 Hamamelis virginiana
TTTTTTTTTTTTTTTTTTTTTTTTTTTTTTTTAAAAAAATTTATAATTTTTTAAAAAAAAAAAAAAACTTTAAAAGTGATAGAATTTGAAAAAACTTGGTGTTAGATTGTGTTTGCTAGAAATGGTAATGAGTGAAGAGGCATAAACTTTTGAACGGATTCACGCCTTTTTCCACAGGAACCAAAGCAGAGGAAAACTAAATGCAGAAAGTTTAAGGCAGTGTTGCGATTGGATCCTCTGCTTAACTCTTCTCGTACTAGCATCTACTTGCATTTTAAAAGCAAGCTGACACATCAAAATCTGCTAGATCCAACGGCTTGATTTTACATATACTAAAACGGCGGAACAAAGCCGCATTTCACCAAGCGGAATGTTTAAAAGCTGTTTCGTTATCATTTTTATTTTTCTTACCACCAATTAGTTAAACGACCCCATTTTGTTGTTAGGAGTGTTTCATCTTCCCTCCGGGTGTGATTGCTTGGGAGAGATCATTCATTCCTTCAATCCATCGTCTGCTTCTCTCCCCACCATCTCTATCATCCAAAAGGTGTATGCATATGAGTATCCGAATGCAGTGGGCGAACAACTCCCAAATAATTGCTAATCTAGAATGAATTTTTTTTAAGGAAAATTATCCAAAAGTCTCATTTTGAGTTCTTTTTTACTTCAAACTCTCATAATCTTTTCACTTTACCCAAAAGTTCAAGCATTTCCAAAAAACTGATCTATGCATCAGTTTTCCAAGTACTTCCCAAAAACTGAACTATATATCAGTTTTCTGTAAAATGATCAGTTTCTGCAAAATCAAAATACAAACTGATGTGTTTCTCATTAAAAACGATTTTAGGTTAAAGTGAAAAGATGGCGTGATTTTTGGGTAAATAAAACTTATAAAGAGGACTTATGAGTAAACACCCCTTCTTTTTATTGATGCAAATTTCATGTAATTGTTCGGATTTAAAACCTCTATCATAAAAATTGAATTGAGATACATGATGCTAACCAGGGCATGGGCTATTATTGGACTGCCTTTGGTGATTGGAAATTCTTTAGTAAAGATGGGCAGATGGCCCTCTAACTTTAATATGTCGGGTACAATTTCAATGTTCAAACAAAATACATCAAGTTCTCATGCCAACAGAATTCTTTATTATGACCCCAATCATACTGTGCCGCCTAACGGCCCTTGTCACTTTCCCTCTGATTTCAAACATAAATATTGCGATCCATGCATAGGACATCAATCTTCAAAATTATTCCAAACACATAAGTCGAAACCATATATTAGAAGAGTAGTGTTTCATCCAACAAAAAGCATGAAAAATGAAAAAAAAAAAAAAAAAAAAAAAGAATTTTTGTTGCATATAGTTTGTATATAATTTGATTTATGTTGTATTATTTGATGTTGTTCATGTAAAAAAAAAAAATTACAAAACAAAAAAGCATTTTTCATTAGAAAAAGAGTGAAATTTTCATTTCAGTGAAGGTATTAGTTGCATATGTTGGCCAATCTGTCTGTCAAACAGCCTATTGTGACCTGCATGATCATCCATTATCTCAACTTCTTTCTGATCGGGGATCCCGCAGCAATTATATAGTATCAACCCATTTCATATGGTTTATTAAGGGCATTTCCAATGAGAGTTTCCATTCGGGCCTCTTATTTTTATATTTGGGAGTGTTACAGTAACAAAATGGAAACTTCTCTCATATTTGGCACTATTGTGCTCCAATAAACTTTAAATTGGAGGAAAATCTGATGTAAACTATTTGGAAAGAAATGACCTTAGCCAAATATAGAAGCCATTGGAGCAATTGTCAAATTTGGGAACAGTGGATGGAACCCATTGGAGTTTTTTTTTTTTTTTTTTTGGCATGGCTTCTAAATTTGACAATGACAACCTCAAATAAAAACCCATTCGAGATGCTCTAAGATTTATGCGTGCCCATCCTAAACTCTGCTTTAAATGGATGCATCTGAGTTGCTTTCTTTTCTTTTCTTTTCATGGTTTTTGTTTTTAATGGGTAAGTCATGGAATCCCACTAAGGCTCATTGATTTGCTTCATAACCAGTAATAGAGAATGCGTGTCCTCCTACTGCAGATTACGTTTGAATGTAATTGTATTATTGATGCTTTGGCTCCATATGCTCTTGGAGTTGAATATTTCACGGTTTGGATGAAAATCCCACCCGATTGGCCATCCCTTTCTTGAGAAAGATTGTCTGGTGTGAATCATACTACTGTTTTTGTTTTTTTTAGGGAATCTTCTATCTTGTGAGAAAGAAAGTGTACCCAAAAAAAAAAAAAAAAAAATACTTTTTAAAAAAACTAAAAAACTCGATTAAAAGAAAACTTGATTTTTCTCCTTTCCAAGTGTACTATTATTGTCCAATTAAGAGTATTTTCAATGGGGAGCTCCTAATATTTGAACCTTTCATTTCCATACTTGGGAGTTTTACAGTACTAAAATGGAAGCTCAACTCATATTCAGTACTATTAATATTATGCTCCAATGGAAAGCTTTTGTGTTTGACACTATTATGCTCTAATCAACTTTAAATTGGAGAACCCAAGAGGGTAGCTCAGATGGTTAGGTTTCGGCGTACCAAGTCCGAGGTCCCCGTTTCGAGTCTCCTGGGCTACCTATCCAAGTATCCAAGGTATTTGCCTTGCGTCTTACTCGATGTCCGTGGTTAGTAGGGTATTGCGGTCACCCGGGGATTAGTCGAGGTGCGCACAAGCTGGCCGGACACCCTTGTCATCAAAAAAAAAAAAAAAAAACCTTTAAATTGGAGGCATATATGATGTGTACTATTTGGGGGAGATGACCATTGCTAAAATTTTTACCAAATATGAAAGATATTGGTGCGATTGTCAAATTTAAAAACCATGAATGACATTGCATTGAAGTTCTTTCATCTGTCATGACTCCTAAATTAGGCAATTGTAACCCCAAATGGAAGGTCATGCGAAATGCTCGAAAAAGAAAGAAAAATGACACTTTACCCATAATATGGAATCGAAAAGTGTGAAACTTGTTTTTCATTGCAGAGGCGGATGTGCCATCAAAGTTAAAAATGGGTAGTTAAAGAAGTTTTTGCTTTAACCCCAAACTATGTTTCTGTTTTTCTGTTGCAAGCAAAACAGAAAAACAGAACTTGGCAACAAAAAAAACAAAAACAAAAACAAAAATAGAAAAACAGAAAAATTGTTTCCCTTTCATCGATGTTTCTGTTGGGCTGACTTCAGGAGAGTGGAGAGTCCCATTATTAGATCAATCTATGGAATTAATTTCATAATCTCCTCCATTTTCAATATTCAACCTCTTTCAATATATACCCATGTCTCACATATATCTTTCACCATTTAAGACACTGCTTTGATATTTTCTTTATTTATTCTCATTTAATAGAAGCTTACTTTTACCCAAATTCCCTTAATTTTAGTATTAAAAAAAAAAATGCTATACGACTAAATATTTTTTTCTTAAAATTGGATTCCAATTAATATATATAATAGATAATTCAATTCTCTTTCCTAGAAAATTCTCTCATTCTTTCCTTTCCTTTATAATAAATGAATGCCGGGCTTTGGCGCAGATAGGACCCTATTTTGGAAGAGATTTTTGAAAGGAATATTTGGATCTGTATCATTGCCCAATTATTGAACTCATTTTTTTTTTTTTTTTTTGGATTTAATTAATTTTTGAATATGGTTCAGTGATTTTTAAAGCCATTTAGATCCAAGCGCTCCATCCGTGATGAATTCATTTTTTGGGAATCAATAGGACCCTGAAAACAGTTTTTATTATCACCAAGTCCAAATCATAAGATCCTAAACCGATAGACCCCTCTAAGTCAAATTTAAAGTCAATCCATGTCAATAAATTGTCTAATATACCCTTCCATATTTTATGCTGCAATTCTTATTATGATATTATCTTATTTATTTTACACATTATTTTTTGGAAACTCTTTGATTTAGAATATAATCTGATTGATTAGTAATATCAAAGATTTTTTGAATTTTGAAATGAGATTAGCTTTATGAAGATTTTCTTCAGGATTTAGTTAATCCAAGGTGAGGTTTTCTTTACCTATATAGTCCGGGTGGTTCTCTAACCCGGTAACAATGTAACAGAATTTCTCTCTCTCTTTAATGGAGTGGCAGACCGGTCGGATAATGGAGGTGGCAGCAAGCATCATCGGAGTTCAAGGCATGGGAAGGACGGAATCCAAGAATCTTTTTTTTAGTGGAGTCGAATGTTCCTGGGACAAACCCAACCTATACGAAGAGCTCTTTTTAGCCCCTACTCCAACAAGTTGCTGGGCTTTGATGCTCTTTTCAGTCCCGATTTTAATCAATGAAGCTCAATATTTATAGAGATACAAGTATCTCTGTAAATCCGAAAATTATTGCCTCAACGTTTAATTCATAAAGTAGATTAAGAATAAATGTATATCTATACACAAATACATAGGTAAGATTTCCAAACTCTTAGACAGAATTCGTTGTGTAATGATAATTATAAATACTTCACATGTGGTGTTTGCAATTTTGCATGTAATTGTGGTCTCAAGATTTATAGAGAGTCATGAATCTCTGTAAAACTTCTCTTCTATATTTTCAAACATTTATGAGTCATGAATCTCTGATTTTATTTTACAAAGAAGTTATGATTTTATTATACTATTTGGAATTTTTACATAGAGAGTCATGAATCTCTGTAAAACTTCTCTTCTATATTTTCAAACATTTATGAGTCATGAATCTCTGATTTTATTTTACAAAGAAGTTATGATTTTATTATACTATTTGGAATTTTTACATAGAGTCATGAATCTCTGTAAAACTTCACTCTTTATTTTCAAACATTTATGAGTCATGCATATCTGATTTTGATTTACAAAAAAAGTTATGATTTTTTTTATACTATGAGTCATATATCTCTGCACTTATTTTGGAATTTTTTAACATAGTTGTTTGGTTTTAAAAAAGTATGAGAATGGTCATGTATCTCTGTTTTTATTTTGAAGTTTTTGAACATATATGGCTATTTAGTTTGAAATTTGCATGGACAACATGGTTATGGTCATGGGTGTTTAAATCCAATATGCTTTAAGAAATAGAGCTATGAAACTTGACAAAATGATTTTTTGTATATTTTCATTTATGTAAATTTTTGTATATAATCAAAGCTAAATATGTTTATTTCTTTTTTAAAATGATTTTGCTAGCCGAAAATCTTGCATGGATAGCAATATCAAAATTTAAAATTTCAAAGTTGTTGAAATATGGGCAAGATTTTAGGAATTTAGATTTGGATATTTAAAAATTAATTTGGTAACCTCCAAATATGAAATAAATTCACATATGGACAATTGTGTCTTTTTATTCATTAAAACTGCATGGTCATGTATCACTAAAAATCTAGGGACCTATTGGTATAGGCATCTTATACCAGGATCCTATTAGTATAAAACCCTTCATTTTTTGGCTTCTCTCACTATTTCTCTCTTCCTCCAAACCAAGCACAAGTTTCTAGTCACTTTTATGTGCGGAGCTTCTATTATAAAATGTACCTTACACAACTTTGCTTAAAGTTATCTTTATAGAACCAAATGCAATTCATATTTTGAATAAAACTATTCGTGAAAAATCAAAGTGATCCAGCGGTAAGTTTCTAAAAGAACTAACTTGTAAAAAAAACTGGTGACTTTTCAACGAACAAAAAAGTCACAATTTTGCACCCTAATGCTCCGTTTGGTAGGAAGGATAGAAAAATGGAAGGAAAGAAAGTAGGAGGGATGAACTTTTCTTTGTCAGAGAAAGAAAATCCTTATTCCTTTAATTGTGTTTGATACGATGGATGGAAGAGTGGATTTCTTTCTTCTATGTTTGGTATGTAAGAAGAAGTGTTTGGTATGTTTCTACGTTTGGTATGTAAGAAAAAGTGTTTGGTATGTAAGAA
Source organism: Hamamelis virginiana (assembly GCA_017140935.1). Lineage (NCBI taxonomy): Eukaryota > Viridiplantae > Streptophyta > Magnoliopsida > Saxifragales > Hamamelidaceae > Hamamelis > Hamamelis virginiana. Next base: position 1,237,297 of record JAESVK010000101.1, read on the forward strand.
GAAGGAAATGATTAAAGGCATGAAATTACTATTTTACCCATATCTGAAAAAGTAAAGGTATGTTGTGAAAATTTTTTTTAAATAAAGGGCAATGTCGTCTTTTCACCAAAAAAAATCTCCCACCCCTCCCTTCATCGGCCCAAAATTAGGCGGACGGCAAAAGCCTTCATTTCCCCTCTCTCTTCCTCCCATTCTTCCCTCCCTTCTCTTATTCCTCACATACCAAACACACTCCTAAACTCCCTTCCTTACACTTTTCTCTCATTTCTCTTCTATCCTCCCATTCTTCCCTCAAAACAAACATACCATAAGATTTTTCAGAAACTGACCGTTGGATCACTGTGATTTTTGGCTAACATAAAATTTATAAGCAAATCACCTAATCCAAAGATAAGTTTTTCAAAATATGATATGCATTTGAAATTATAAATATCACCTCACGCAAAATTGTGTAAGGTGCATCTCAAAATAGAAGCCCTACTTTTAGGTGTCTGGTAGAAAAAGAAAACCATCTAAATTTTTTATTCCTCGATGAAGTAAATAATACAAGGATTTTTAGTTGTTTCATATAACAAACAAATTAAAAGACATTATATGTGACTCTCACTCACTCATTTTGCAGTGTCCTTGCCCCTACCGAAAGTGGCATCCTTTGCCGATTGAAAAGTCTGTCCCACAGCGGCAGCTGCACCAGCCAAGGTGCCGCCTCTGCCTTGGGTGCTGGAATCTGATTCATTATATTGATGAATCACCTCCACGTTCTCCTTCTTTGCTTTTGCCTCCTCCCCTGCCGGTGACCTGTAATCTACCGTCTCCACTTTTATCTCCACATCACCTTGTGCGTTTCTCTCTTCACTTCCCTACACCCAAAAAAAAACAACACTACATATTAATTAACCAAACAGCAATTAATTAAAACGGTACGTACAATTAAGCACAAAGATGGATTCAGTTTCAGTACTTTTGATGGGTTCATCGTTGATGTCTTCGATCAGTTGAATTCTCGAAGAAACTAATTAACCAGTGGGTATGGATTTCTCACTCCTCTGCAGTCTGCTCTGAAAGCTGTATACAAAATCTGTAAATATAGCTCAATTTCATTAGGCTAAGAGGGAAGGACACGTCGCATGTGTGGTGGCGGTTCCTCATTGCTTCATGGTGAAGAGTCTAGACACGTCTCCTCTGCTGTCGGTCGAACTCTTGTTGTCGGTCGAACTCTTATTGGTTGTGATCATTAAAGCTTGCTACTGTATCCACTAGGATAGTCCTTTCATGGGATTTTAGTGAAATTGATGACGTGATTATAATCAAATTAATGTTTTAATGTCATTTTAAATTCATATTTTCTATTATGATATTGCCAAACATACCGAATTTCTTATCATCTTCATGATATTTTGGATAGAATATTTAATTTAGAATATTTATTATTATATAACATTATTGTTAAGCCACAATATTGGTCAAGTAAGAGGGGAGGTCGAATCAAGTTTTATGAGCCACATAATAAGAGTATCCCCACTTTTCAACCCTCAATCCTGATGACGGTGAGATTCGATCCTAGATAACTAGTACATTTATCTCGATATTTTACAAAAATCTAGCCAACATAGCACTATCATATACATCCATCTGGATATTTTACAAACAAACTGGCCAGCACCTTCAGTATATGTTTCAACATAGCATTGACATACGAGAGAAATTCCTACAAGAACTCCGAAGGCACCCATGAGGCTAATCAAGTTATAACAAATAATACAAACCTAATACTGAAAGAAAAGTTGCTCATATTAATCAACTCTTTATCAAACCCCCCACCAAAAAAACAATGCGCTATTCCTTCCCTTCTGACAACACAAACCACCAATCAATCTTGAACTATACCTTTCAAAACATGTTCAAAATTAGGCCACCAACCAGGCAACCAAACTTGAAGCATGACAATATCTACATCACACTACAACTTAAGGAAAACAAACTCTTCAATGGCTGGTACCTCCCCAATCTTCTTAAGTGACTCTCTACTGGGTTCATCATCCACACCAATAGTCATGACTGCTTGTCCACGTGGAGCAATCCGGCCAACACTCATGAAGCTCACATTCACATTCTCCTCACCAAGGATAGTTCCTACACGTCCAATCATACCAGGTTGATCAATCTGCCTGCACAGTATGAGGCTGCCTTCAAGGCTCACATCTACCCCAAATGAGCCCACCTTGGTCAAATGTGGTAACCCATCTTTCACTCTTCCCTCTACCTTAATCTCACCAAACTCTGAAATTGCACTTGCAAATTTTGATTCTACATTGGCAATCTGAACCTGGATGAATTCGAGAGGATTTTCTGGTGAACCATCTAATACAATTCGTTCTTCTGTTATCCTTAGGCCTCTCTGTTTGGCAGTAAAGTCGGCGTTTACCAAGTTGACAAAAACACTGGAAATAGGCTCGATTATACCCTTGGTGATCATAGCGCGTAGCAGCCGGGTATCAAGATCATCTGGTCCCCTAGCAGAAGCATAAGTCACCTTCACTGATTTCACCCCACTTCCACCAGCAACCAGTTGCACAGCCAGTCTGCCGAGTTTCTCTGCCAGTACAACATATGGCCCAAGCTCTGATAAAACCTGTAGCATGAAAAAAATATTTTAAATTTTTTTTGTCGACTTAATGTTAATATGTGAGAATGAGGTCTTTTTCCATTCATAAACAAAGGGAGAGCTTAGGACCAATCACTTGATGGGTCCTAAAAAGAATTCTATCGTAAAGAAACAAAGATCAAGGGAAAAAAAGGGCATACAGAATGACTAAAAATGGTTTTCAAAGGCTTTAATTTATTAGAACAAAAGGAAACATTAGACGGCACTGTTAATCTGATTGGATCATTCTTAACTATCCTGGTGGGAGCATAATGAATGGTTAGTCTGAAGTCTGAACCCAGTATAAGTGCAGGGATATTAATCAAGCATGCCTCAAGTTAAAAGAGTAATGTCATGGATCCCACTCTCTAAAATCCCAGCAATCTCAACTCATTTACATGGGGAGGAACCCACATCCATGTAAGTTGGGATCTCTCAGAGTTGGGATCCGTAGCAGTTCCCAAAACAGAATTCACATGAGAGAAAAATTTTGACATTTAACTAGCTACTGTTCAAGATATAGAACGTTTGTAACTTAAACTGAAGAACATACTATGATCCATGTGGAATCAAATAAGCAGTCAAACTTCCAACAAGAAAATGAAAAAAGAAAAAAAGACAATTCTACAAATTAAAGTGTTAAAAGAAAGAAAGAAAGAAAGAAAGAAAGAAAAAAGACATCTATAAATTAAAGAGTGAAAATCGAAAAAAAAAAAAAAAAATGGAGATGATACCTCAGCAGGAACCATGGGTGCATTTACTGCAGTAGCAGCAAGCTCCCCTTTCAAAGCACCAACAACAGCTTCAGCTATTTCAATGGCCACGCCTTCCTATTTATGACAATCCAGCACCATAAGATAAGATAACAGAAAAAGAGAAGTATACAAGGCAAGGCCAAAAGTCCAGAAGGCATAGCCTAACACACCTGAGCCTCCATGGTGCTGGCACCAAGATGAGGAGTTACAGTTATGTTTTCATGCTGCACCAACATACTATCTTTCGGCAGAGGCTCCTCCGTAAACACATCAAGTGCTGCCTGCAAGAAAGAAAAAAAAAATCAATAGATCCCTCCAAGGCCTTACAAATAAGTAAGGCAATTCAACACTGACAATCAAAGAAAAAGAACCTGAGCAACTATCCCTGAATCCAGGGCCCTCAGCAGAGCTTCCTCATCAATCACGCCACCACGAGCAACATTGACAATCCGAACTCCTTTCTTCACCTTAGAAAAAGTCTCATCATTAAGAATCTTCGATGTAGCAGGAGTTAGAGGCATGTGCAGTGAGATGAAATCTGCAGTAGATATGGCTTCATCAAAGGAAACCAACTCCACGCCAATTGCACGGGCACGGTCAGCAGGGGCATATGGATCATGAGCAATCACGTTCATGCCGAGCCCCTTGGCACGCCGGGCAACTTCTGATCCTACCTTCCCAAACCCCATCACAGCAAGTGTTTTCCCGACAAGAGACACACCAACGTATTTATTTCTCTGCCACTTCCCTGGACACACCAATTCCAAAATATAAAAAGGTGTTTGATACATTCTGAACAACATCTCAAAGACAAAATTCATATAGGATTCTCAACCAAATCAAGAAACTTAATTAGATTGTTTATATAGAAAATTTACAGAAAATGAGAGCATTGACATGGCTTCAGCCTTCAAGTCATTACATTTTACTTGAATTTTGATTGCAGAGATTGTCAAAACACTGCAAAGACAACAAATTTTTAACAATTTTAATAGTTCATGCATGGAATATATTTAATGGCTAAAGAAAAAAAAAATTCTCTCATGCAAATTTTAGGCTGACAATTTACTTTGGTGTTATTACCAAAATTCTTTGGGTGGGTCCATTGCCATTCAAAACAGCTTAGGAGACCCCAAGGGCGAAGCTGTATGAGGTTGAGGGTGGGCAGGTGCCACCCCTCAATTTTTTAAGAAAAAAAATTTATACCTAGTGAATTTTTAAAATTTTGAATATGCCTCCTCTCAATTTTTTTAGTCCCTTCATTTTATTTTTTTATCTTTCTCCTTTTGTTTTTTTCCTTCTTATAAAAGTCCTAATCTCATCTCAATCCTTCTCATTTGATCATTCCTTTCCAAATTTGGGCCCATTTGCATTATCTTTTCTTAAAATTATTTTTGGAGTTTAAAATTTATATTTGATCTAAGAAATAGGATGATAATTCCATTTAGATTACTTGAGAAGTAATAGTATGGATATCAAAATTTTCATACTAGAAGTGATGGCAACAAAAGTTAGGAACCCCAACTTTTGTTACATTAATCACTTCAAGTATTAAAATTTTGATACGTGAAAGCATGATTTGGCTATAACTTTAAAAATATATGTGAAGAAACAGTTCTCTAAAAGTGATTTTAGAAAGAAAAAAATATATATAACTAGGCCTTTAGTACTTCACTTAATCAATTAAACACGCTAATATCCTTTACGACAATAGACAACCAACAAGCGTGTGAAGATTGTAAACAATCATTTGCGTAACAAAATGGAAGATTAATTCATGAATGATAGTTTAGTTTTGTTTATTGAGAGAGGGGTATTTGATAGTAATCATAGCATTGATAATGAAACCAACATACAAAGCTTTTAGAAGACCCATCGAGGACAATTATAAATGTATTGAATTAAAATATAGTTTAGGAAAACGCTACTTCTCCCACCTATTTTACCGACCTTTTTCCACCCACAACACATGGACCAATGATTTTTATGATCTTGAAAAAATAAGAATATTGTATTTATTGACGTGAACCACACATCAAATGCCAATTAAGGTGGGTGGAAAAAAGTGTGTGAAATAGCATTGCTTGTTAGTTTGTCAAATATCACAACATTAATTTTTTTCTACCCAAACCTAACATGATAAAATTTTTTTTTTGAACAATAGTGTTCTCAATTATTTGAATTAGGACAAAGTAATAACAATCAATTAAAGTCCGCCTCCCCTAGACCAAATGTCTGGCTTCGCCCCTGGGAGACCCTGGAAGCAGCCAAAACTGCTTTGAAAATATCCTTTCCCAAGAATATATTGTGTTCTCAGGTGACTGCTTTATTGCACCTTCTTTTCATTCTACTTATCATCAACAATATTCAACTTCTAGAATGAAAACATATTGGATATGAAACACAAGCAAACAATAGCTCAAAAACTTTCGGCCAAACAACAACAAACACCACCACAAGTCGAAAACCATGGTGGGGTGTTAGGATACTAAAGGATATAGGGGTTTGATTTGACGCATTCCATTAGTCCTGGGGCTTGTTAGCGGATGTAAGGTTTCTTAACATTTGGGTGAATAATAGGACACATATCTTCGGTTTGAGTAACAAAGAGGACTACTTAAGAAAGGGCTACATGAAGTAAAGTTTGCGCCATTCAAAGGGGAAAAGGCTACTTGCTGCGAGAGTGAGAGCTACCCTACATTGAGAATTGCCATGGACATCAACTACTGAAGTATGAAGGTCTGCTATAATCCTACAACACTAAAGGTCACGGGACTTTGATTTGACATACTCCATTTCTCCTGGGGCATTTGCCATATAGTTCAAGATTCTTAACATCCAGTGACAAAGATCTTTGATGATAGAAAACCTACTCCTATCCCAAACCCTCCTAATATTAACAAATAGGTATGGATGGGCTTCCATTTATTCAAACCCAAGATAACTTTCCTAAAACTAAGAATATATATGCCACTAGGCCAACAGACCATTGCCTACAAAAAATTTTGAGATCACATTTCAGTTTTCCATCATTTATTTAATGAAACAGGTACCCCATAAACAAATGCTCAAGAAAATTGGAAATAACAGAATAGCAAACAGCACACGACCTGCACAACAAAATGTCTGAAAGACAAATTCAAAATGCATAGTCCAGAAAATGTTGAAATGGGAAATCTAAAACTTACCAGCTTTGACAGAAGCATCAGCTTGGGCAATATTACGCGCCATGGCAGTAAGAAGAGCAATTCCATGCTCTGCCGCGGCAATCGTATTAGCCGTGGGAGCATTAACAACAAGGCATCCATGTTCCGTTGCAGCCGACAAATCAACATTATCTATACCAACACCAGCACGCCCAACAACCTTGAGTCGACCACCAGACGACTCGAACACCTCTCGAGTCACTTTAGTACCACTTCTAACAATTAATGCATCACAGAGAGAGATCTTGGTGCAGAGTTCCTCGGAACTGAGATTGTAAGAGCAATCGACGTTGGCAAAACTTTTAAGAAGTGCAATACCCGCTTCGCCGAGTTTTTCAGCGACGAGAACTGTGGGCTTTGCGTCCATCAAAGCCACTACTACGAAGGAATTGATGGGGCGGCGGCGGAGGGTGGCGACGCCGAAGGGGGAAGGGAGAGAGAGTTTCCATGAGAGAGAGGATGGAGGGGTTTTGTTAAGAGATGGTGTGAGTGTGAGGTGAAATGAAGAAGTTGAAGCCATTATGTACTTCCTCCTCCTCTGTCTCTTTCTCTCTCCTCGATCGATCAGCCCCCTTCGCGTACGGTGTCTTCGTTCAGACAGAGATGCGAAGTGTGCGGTTTTGACAAGGCTTATATAGTCGTTGAAAATGAAACGAGAAAACGGCGTCGTTCTTTTGAAATCTAAGATAACGTTACAGCTTCAACTTTCCTTCGTAGTGGTGGGCTGTTGAATGGGGAGTTGGAATTTGCTTCCTAGATTCGGGGAGTTGGAATCAGCATCCGGAAAGGAGGGGAAGAATCTGGCGCTGAATATGCTGGGTTGGTGAGACAAGTATATACCTACTTTTCAGTTCATTTTCTAGGAACTTTCTTAGTATTCATATTCAATGTAGATGGAGTAGCAAACGGCATTTCAGTTTTATTTTATATTGAAATAAATTTTTTTAAATTTATCATAATATTATCAAATTAAAAGTTTAGGTCCTGAATTGAAATATTCTCCAAAGTTTGAGATACTAAAATATAGATAATCCATTTTTCTTTTATTTGCTTATACTAAAACAAAATTTGGTGGCATATATCAGTATTACAATAATATACTAAAAGAAAAAGCAGTAACAAAAATAAAATTTTATTCTCTTTTTCTTCGACTTTTTTTCATCTTCTTAGTTTTGGGTTGTTTGATTGTTTAGAAAATGTGAGAACTCTAATTGATTTTGATAGGGACGTAGCCAGGATTTTACATGAGTGGGGGCCGGTGTATGATCTAAAATTTTTTCGTGAAAATCCAATATAGTATCCATATAGTATTAACAAGACATCAACAACTGAAAATATACAAAATATTCAATCAAAAGAAAAAAATTTCTGATTTGTTGTAATTTTGACTTGGACTGATTTATATTTATTTGTTGCTGCTGTTGTTGTGATTTGGGCTGATTTATTAGGATGATTTTGACTGAATTGTATATTTTTATTTTTTATTTTTGGATTTGGGCTGATTTGTTGGGATAATTTTGTCTTTTTTTTTTTTTTTTTGGTAATTTTTTTTTGGTGGGGCCAAAAAATTTGTTTTTTTGGGGCCCAAAAATTTTTTTTGGGGGGGTAAATTTTTTTTTTTAAACCTACTTTTCCTTTTTTTTTTTTTTTTTTGAGAGCCAGCAGGGGCCATGGCCCCCTTTGGTCCCTAAGTGGCTCGTCTCTGGATTTTGAGTTATTTGGTCGCCAAAAAAAATTGGAATAATTGGGGGTTCTATTTTTCAGCAAAATTTTGGAGGCCGAGAGTGACCGCTTGCCTGGCTTGCCCTTAGGGCCGGCCCTAATCAATACCTCGGTTACCGCTACGTTATTGTTATTTTCTATTATAATCATCTTTACTCTGTGCTATTGCAATTTGTGCCATCGCTATCAAATTATCTTAATGCCACTTGGAATAATTTGTAACTATTATCACTACCGTAGACACCAAGGAGGTTATTTTCAACATCTATTGAGGCCTCTCAACACTAATTAAACTTTAATTTCAGCATTATATAGTAGTGAATGCAATTTCAAATCCGGCGAATAAGATCTACAATTCTAATCCCTCATCCAAATAGTATATTTTGAATTTCACATATTTCTAATTTTAAAATTCAATAAGATCTTGAATTCTCTAAGAACTCATCCAAACAGTGGATTTTGAATTCCACATATTTCTAATTCTAAAATTTGTAATCGATTGATTTGAAAATTTAAAGACCAAATCTAATTACACATTTGAGAGAAAACAGAATTGGGATCATGACAAGGAAATAATGGTAAAAAGAATGACAAGGAAAACATGACCTTGGGGGTATATATAGGAGGGAATTCGACTCCTAGTTAGTCTAACTCTAATCCTCTCTCTTTTACACCTCCAGCAGAACTATCCTTTGCTTAAAAGTAACAATTACCAAACAAGGAAGAAATAAAGAAGTTGAATATTTCATTCTGAATGTTCCCAAAACAGTAAAAGCATTTTTATTGCTGCAACATATTTTGGGCATTGGGTTAGATTAGATTTTCCCAGAAGCAAGGAAGGCATGAGCCAACATCAAACCAAGCTGGACCTGGGACGTTGTTGTAAGGTGCAAGTGATCTGCTTCAAGGCCCAATCCTTTGGCGTCTACGCACTTGACATTAGGTACCTTAATTCCCAGCTGAGCTTCCCTCACTGTCTCTATAAAGTTCCCTTCTCCTGATGCAAGTGCCACCTGCATCCATGAGCACAAATTTGGAAGCAAAAATTCAAAGCACCTTCTTGTTTTTCAAAAGCAAAAATCACGATTTTTAGAAGTATTTTTTTAAAATCCTTAACAAACAGCGGAGAAGCAAACCTGGATTACAAGAAGAGATGGGATATTAAGATCAGAACGCAAGTCCATAATAAGACTCTCCATATTCCCTTTATACGCCTCAGCATCCTCTTGCTTCACCGTATCACTCTCCCCTTGATACCACAAAATCGCCCGAATCGTTCCCCCTTCTTTCACCGACTCAGTAGCTCGACTCACCAACTCAGTATATAAACGCGTCCCACGAGCCCACTCACTGATTTTAGTTCCTCCTACCGCACAAGGAACCAGACCCACCACTCCCACCATCGAGCCATTGACTCGGACCTCACTGGCGAATGCCATTCCGGGTCCCACCCCACAAGTCTTTCCCACGTCAATATCAGCGTGGAGTGGCTCACGTGCTTCCTCCCATGTGAGTTGAGCGCTGAGTCGGAGGATGGATGGATTTGGTGTGCACTCGGGTGGCACTTTCCCGTCCCATTTTCCGCCGGCAACTCCTCCTCTGCCGGCCATGTTGCTTTGGCCGGCGAGAATAACGATGCATTTGGTATGGTTGGTGGCTAACCCAGATGGGTTTACGGGTAGTGATTGTTCACCAAACACGGAATAGGACATATAGGACAAAAGGGACATAGAGAAAAAGGATAAGAATTTGGAAATCATGATTCTGTTCCTTATGTTACTGTGCATGAGAGTGCCTGCTCGAGGAAGAAACTTCCTGAGTGAAGGATCAATTTAGAGGTCTTGTGTAATTAGAGAATATCTAATCGAGAGCACTTATTTGTGGGCTTTGTATTTTTATATTTGACAGCGCCATAACTGAAGCTCCTTCCACATCGAATTGTACTCCAATTAAAAGCTTCTATATTGGCACCATTATATTCCAACTTCCCATGAATTTTAAATGGGAAAAGTTCCATTAACACATAGTTTTAACTCTTATTTTGACATGCGGTTTGTAAAATTCAAGGTGAGATATGTATTTTAAGAAACCGATAATTGAATTAAATATTCTGTTTATATATATTACGTATGCTAAATAATCACATTGATCCAACAGTTCGTTTTTCAAAAAACTAAAAAAAATTTATCAAAAGGACCTAAATAGAATCTTATTTATCAATTAATCCAATGAAAAAGATTCTATATCAATTGCACCATACGGGTCAAATTTAAAGTCAACTAGTAGCTTAATTTGTCTATTATACCATTAATCCTTATTTTTAGTAAGTTGTTTATTTTATCCATATTGATGAACGTTTTTTATTTCAAATATATGCTGAATTTTATTTGGATATGGTAAATTTTTTTGAATTTGAATTGTGATTTAAGATATTCTGAAGTTACCAAAACAAGGGTGAGTCATTTTACCTATAGCTCCATCCATGTCAGCCGGAGTTCATTGGATTTACCAAATTCCGGTGATTTCCTTCCCTGGTTTCAACCCCACCGGATTTCCCTCCTGCCACAGATCCAAGTCGTCGCCTCATGCAAAGCTCATTTTCAACTTCTCAACTTCTCCGGCGTGATATTCAAGTCGCCGTTCCTCCAACTTTTCCCGCGTGATATCTAGACAACTCAGTCTTCACCCACTATGTATACCAATTTCCCTTCATGTAATCGCTTCATTCCTCCCTCTTCCATTGCCATCACCATTCACGCCAAGCCCGGCTCCAAAATCGCCTCCATCACATCCTCTCTCCTTTATATATATATATATATATATATATACAGGAATGATATGATCAGGTCGACCGTTTTTAGTAAATTTGCGGTTGGTATGTTGTGGCCCTTGGATTAAAGGAGCGGCTGTGATTTGAAGCAGCTTTATTAACTGATCCTGACACGGATATCAAAAAAAATTAAATAACACCCAGCTTCTGTCTTCTATTACATGATGTCTCTCCTCTCCCAAAGTTAGATCTCTCTCTCCTCTCCCAAGAAAAAAAAAGATTTCTCGTTTTCTTCTCCCAAGATTAGCTGCTGCTGGATCGCCGGGCAGAAGCTCAACCTGCCGAACCCGCCCTAGGCGCTGTGACCAGTAGACGTGGAAACGGCTCAAACCCCCACCCTCCTCTCTCTCGCTCTCTTTCTCTCTTTGTTTGGTGATTTTTTTTTTTTTTTGTTTTTTTGTTTTTTTTTGTTTTTTGTGCTCTGTTTTCCTTGTAAACAAGCAAGCATGCTAAAAGCCCAAGAAAGTGTAAAATTTTGGGAAATTAATTTTAGAAAGAACCCTTAAAACTACTTTAGAATGAAACTCATTTTTAAACAAAATTCAATATTCGGAATGTTTCTTTCATTTCTCTCATTTCTAATTTTTTCCAAGATCCAAACAATTTTTAAAATTGCTGAAATAATTTGGATCTCATAGGCTTGTTCATTGAATTGTTTGTCCCTCTTAGTTCAAAATAAAGAGCTCCCATAAAAACATCTATATGTTGCAGTAACATTACCAAATCCAAAAAATAAAAATAAAATGGCAAAACACTCTTTCAACACAGAAATATGAACTTTTGTTCTCATTGATCTCTTCCCTTGAAAGAGAAGAAAAATGTGAAGTCTGACATGTGAATTGATTCATAATTCATCGTTGCTGAAAAAATCTTAGATAATTTATGAACACAAACAAAATCTAACAAAAATAGATTACCAAATATCATGCTTTCATTCATTTTTTTGAATAGCAGAAAAGTTGAGGAAAGTAACCCAAATTTTCCCGACATTTTTTTTCCATATTTTGCAAGCTTACAAGATGAGAGAGAGACAAGGAGAGGAGAGAGAGACTGGGGAGCGGGAGAGGAGAGAGAGACAGGGGAGGTCTGGTTTTGGTCTTCTCGAGCAGGTAAGGATGTTCCCTCTTTGTTTTTTTCTTGAATCTTGTGCAAGCCAGCCAAACGGTGCCGTTTGCCACTCAACCGTAACTTGATAAATACAGTCGGCCTGATGTTATCATTCCTGTATATATATATATATATATATATATATATATATATATATATATATAT
>JAESVK010000101.1:1256394-1274471 GCA_017140935.1 Hamamelis virginiana
ACAGATATTCATATAAAACGCTATTTATTAAACAATTATATATATAAGAGAACATAGTAATACCATAGTTGAATGGTATGATTGGGGTACAATCAGAAATTAGGAAAAAAGGTTAAAGAGGCATTACCATATATCGCATGCTTTAATTCTTTTGACGTATGCCCGCCTCAATTTGATAATATTTGTATGGACCATGCTATTTCAACGATTAATAAACTTTTTGAGTCCACACTCTTCTTAGGCATCATACCTTGGAGGCCTAAAGGTAAGTTATTTTCCCTGATGCTTCCTACTCTTGAATTAAATTCCTTAACTAAGTTTCTATTATGTCGATTGAAGCTTTTACCAGCTAAAATTGTAATACGAAAACTTGTTTTTGGGAGAAGACCAAAGGAGAAGGAACATGTTTGCTTTCGGTGGTATGGTATGGATTGATTTATTCCTTTCTCTTGTGCATTTTGTCTGTTATGCCTTATTGTGATTTACTTACATTGAGGACAATGCATGATTTAAGTTGGGGGGAGGAATAGAGTTTTTGGAAAATTTTTGAAAAATTTCAGTCATTCCCTTAAGCATTGAGTGATTTTGGAACTTGTTTCAATATGTGTATGCTTTTATTAGTCTACAAATCTCTGAGCTATGGTTTGTTTTGAGATTATGCATATGTGTAGGTGAATTTCCGAATTGCATATGCACGAATCATTCATGATTTTTTCTAAACCAAAGAGTGTCTTGCTTAAATTTGTCTTTTCTTGTTTCATTCTTCATCTCCATCTCCATCTCCATCTCCATGTGAAAATTCGGTTTTATTTTCTTTTTCTTTCTTATCTATTCATTCCACATCCATTTTTATGTTAGTTTAGCATTTGCATGACGGATAGTTTTGTTGCGCATTATTTAAACCTTTGTAAGTCATGGAAAAGGATTATAAGCCATTTTTGTTTATTTGAGCTTAAAAATTCTTTCATATCAAATTGCCATTCGCACCTAATTTGAGCCTTCAAGTTTTCTTTTCTTGGCCAGCTTAGGGAACCTAAGGGTAGAGGTTAGGTGAGTTAATTCTTGGTTGGAATGTTTTGTGTTTTGAGTCTTGTTCTTGGTGTTGTGGTATTTTGTGTGCGATGTCTCAGTATTGAGCAGTTTCTTTGTTAAGGAGTTGGAATTTGTGATATGGATGATCAAAGGGTTGAATAATGCATCTTTGAAAAAAAAAATGAAAAGAAAGAAAGTTGGAAAAGAAGAAATAAAAAAAAAAAAAAAAAAAAGAGTTTGCTCGTGTATTACCCCTCTCAAAGCTAAAAATATAAAGCTCAATTCAAGTTGGAGGGTGTGTAAAAAAGACGATCAAAAGTGAATGATGCAACAAAAATAAAAACCCAAGAAATTTTTATATTCCAATCTTCTTTGAACTCAGTAATTCTGCTATAGAGCATGGTACATTGTTTTTAGTCCTGGGGGGTTGGGTTGTGTAAGTTATGGTTTTTTTTTTTTTTGTTTTTAGAGTAGTTTATGTGTGTCTTGTATTGTTTTAGGTTTTGTGTATGTGATGGTTGGGTAGAGAACCTAAACCATGTTGTTAAACCATCACATGTCTTTTTGTTTTCCATCCTTGAACCAAAAGGCATTATTGAGCACATAAAGTCCTATTTGATTCCATGAACTGCTTTTGTTTGATGATGTTGCAACTTTACCATCTATTATGCATATGTGTGTGATAGTTGTTCATTCTCATTCCCCATTTTCTTTGTGTATTTCGTCTTCCATGATGATGTTGTATCTTCCTTTTACTTTCTATCATTTGAGTTTCTCTTTTCATAGTCCATCTTCTTTGTTCTTTTTGTTTCCCATTACGTTTGTTTAAGCATGGTTATTTGATAGTTTGGAATATGATTGCGTGATTCCACTTCACTACACAAAGAGTTTGCTTATACGATGTTAGCTCAATGCATTGCATGACTTATGAGTAGTTAGATTGCTTAGCATGCCCATTGTGTTGAAATATGTTTTTCTTGATCTTTGTGAATAAGGGGGATGTACTGAGATTGTCATGTTTGTGGGTGTCATTTCTGCAAACCCTCACGAGACTATAACTCGTCCACTAGGGGGAACCTAGGGGTTTAAAGGCTTATTGCATACACTAAATGCAATCGCGATTCCCTGCGAAAGTGTCTTTTACGTAATTTGTTTCCTTTGATAACTTAATTTTTGTTGTTTCTAGTTTTCATTGTTTCAGTGTTTGCTAGGGACTAGCAAAGTCAAAGTTGGAGGGTGTGATTGCGTCACAGTCTTGCTTCGTTTTACAGCATCGGAGGCTAATTTCGATGGATTTACACCGTAAGTACTTTGATTTAGTTAGTTTTAGTGTTAATGTGTGTTCTGTGCTTTTTGTAGGAAAACCCGCCAAATATTCCATTTTGGAGCTCTTGGAGATCAAGTGAGAGAGCTATGCATGCTAGGAGCTTGGTTCAAGGTGGATTGCATGATATGAGGATGGTTTGAGATGGATTTAATGTGCCAAAGTTGATAGAAAAGTGTTAGAAGCCATTTGGAGACTTTTAGAGTTGTGCAGTTTTTTTCCGACGAAAACTTCCAACTTCAAATGGTCATATCTCCCTCATCCGGACTCCGATTTCGACGTACGACCTATCGTTAAAAAGCTTGGGATGTCTAGTTTCTGAATTGGGGAGGCTCATGATGAGTTTCAAAGTACCCTATCGATAGGCCTATCGATAGGTGCCTTCTCGGGTCGAAATTTTGCAGCTGAAAGCTACCCTATCGATAGGGGTCAATCCTATCGATAGTCCACTATCGATAGGAAGCTCCTCGGGAAGCGTGTTTTCGACTTTTTAAGTTATTTTCAGCCTATTTTTGGTAGTTTTATCAGAGGGGGAGTCTTGGTACACTATAAATACACCCTCTAAGCCTGTTTAGAGGGGATCTTGGATCTTTTGGAGGCTAGACCTAGGCTAGACTCTCTTTCTCTCTTCTCTCTCATTCTCAAGGGATTCTTGGTTGCATATGGAAGGAAGGAAAAACTGTGACGACTCTCCTCCAACCATGGAAGGCTAGGTTTCTCTCTTGGGTTAAAGATGAAGCTTCTCTCCATTCATTTGTATTCGTAAGGTTTGGATTTGGGTTCTGTATATGTTTATGGTGATTGTATAACTTTGAGAATCTTGCTTTAATGCAATTTGGTTTTAAATGTTTTCATCCATTAATATGATTGTTTTCTGTGATTTCAATTATATTTGTTATACAATGGTTCTTATCGAACATGTGTATGTGAAGTAAGATGGTTTATGCCCTACTTGGATGGATTGTGCATTCTCGTTTGACAGTCCATGCCTTAAAGGGATGATCCATGCTTGATTTATATACACATGGTTATTTTGGATGGTTTATTCTTGTAGTCTAAATCACCACTACCATGGATATGCATAAACCCTAAACAACTTATGAATGCGATTGATGTGAGTTAAGTGGATTCGACAACCCAAGACTTTCTACTTTCTATTGTTTGTTTCATATTCTTTAGTTTAAACAAACAACCACTCTCAAATCAAAGATTGTTCGCTTAACTAAAATCAAATTCACTTTAGTTTCTCATAACTCAGCCTTTAGTCCCTGTGGATCGACACCCGTGCATAAATCACTTTTCCAACGAATTGAGGTTACAAGCATGAGTAGTTTTATAAATTTAAATCTTGATCACGAACAAGGAATAACCTCCCTTGTTCCGGGGAGGTCACCAGAGGGACGCCGATGTGAAACATCTCTTGTGTTGCTATATCGATCGATGGCAATTAGATGTTGATCAAATCATATAGCTGCGAGATCGACTAGAATCAGCGAGATAGATGGCGATTTGTTGCAGATTGACCATGTAGCAGCGAGGTCGATGGAAAGCAGCCAGATCGACAGCGAGAGATCGACAACAATCAGTTGCATGCTCGGCAATGGCCGGTGTGAGGCTATGTGCGGTGACGGACCAAACAACTCTAACAGATCTACACCGAATGTACACGAGCCACAAGAGAACTTCTTCAAACCCTTGTAGTTCTTAGCAAATGCCGCCATACCGATATCGGTGAGTTCGCGACATCCATGGAACTTGAGGTGAATAAGATTTGAGCAACGCATCGAGATTTGGATTAAAGCATCATCGCTTAAACTAGTGGAGCCACGGTCGCATCTGAGAGCAAGCTTCGTGACAAGTCAAATCGTGAGAAGAAAGAAGGAATCTGAGGGATGATCTCCGATTGGACAGTAAAAATGTAAAATACTAAAAAAAAAAAGATAAATGAGGAAGAGAGCGAGGCGTCACGCAGTTTAATTGGTGAGGATATGTGATGCTGCACAGTGTGCTACTGTGAATGGCGATGAAACTTTAGGGTTAGGGTTTGTGCACTATACACGAGGATTAGGAAGAAAGAGGATTGTTATATCGAATAATTTGGAGGCTTCGCCTTTGGATTCAAGTTTGAAGACGAAGAAGCAACGTGGTGAGATAATGAATGCGGACTCGGAAACATCTCTTCTTGAAGCATTACCTCAGAAAATTTTGGTGAGTTACAAATTTACAAGCATTGTTGCATAACTAGCACAAATTGATGAAGATGGATATACTGAGAAATTAAGCCATGGCAATTCACGATTAGAGATTTCAATCTCACCTCACAGTTTCTTTCTCTTATTCTAGTCTACTCTACTCTACTCTACTCTACTCTACTCTCTGTTTTTGTGTCTTTATCTCTTACTATTTTGTGACCTCTACTGAAAAAAATTAAGAAAGCTAGCAGCAACAACAACAACAATGGTGGCCAAAAAGCCAAGGATTGTTGATGAAAATTTTAGATAAAAATTTTGCGATCTGATGTGTTTGATCTGATCGAGTTGCGATCTGATGATGGCTCCGATTGAGTTCCGATCTGCTATTGAACACAATAAAAATAGTTTGTTAAATTTTGATTGTTTGTTCAACAATAGTTTTCATGATCTGTTATTGATCTGATCGGAACACAATGTGTTTACAAAAAATGGACAGTAAAAATGCTAAAAATGTGTTCACATATGTTTTTACTGTTTTTTTAGTATTTTTATTGTGTATGTGTTTATATATATAAACATAATGTGTTCTTACTGTGTTTTTCGTATTTTTAATGTATGTGTGTTTATATTTATAAACACAATTTGATCAAGATTTCACCAAAAATGGACAGTAAAAATGCTAAAATTACTAAAAATGGACAGTAAAAATGCTAAAAATGTGTTCACATATATTTTTGCCATGTTTTTAGTAATTTTATTGTGTATGTGTTTATATATATAAACATTGTGTTCACATATATTTAATCGGAACACAATGTGTTCACATATATTTTTACTGTGTATGTGTTTATATATATAAACACACATTGTATTCAATGTATTTTTACTGTGTTTTTAGTATTTTTACTGTATATGTGATTATATATATAAACACAATTTGATAATGATTTCACAGAAAATGGACAGTAAAAATGCTAAAAATTACTAAAAATAGACAGTAAAAATGTTAAAAATGAACAATAAAAATGCTAACAATGTGTTCACATATATTTTTACTGTGTTTTTAGTATTTTTATTGTGGTACTGATTTTTGAATGTAATGTGACTGGTGGTTCTCCAATCTCTAGGTTTTTACTGTGTTTGATAAATTTCATGATCCTTGGATTCTGTTTCTGTTTCTTTTACTGTGTTTTTAGTATTTTTATTGTATATGTGCTTATAAATATAAACACAATTTGATCATGATTTCACAAAAAATGGACAGTAAAATTGCTACAAATTCTAAAAATAGAACACAATGTGTTTACATATATTTTTACTGTGTATGTGTTTATATATATAAACACAATGGGTTCAATGTGTTTTTACTGAGTTTTTAGTACTTTTACTGTATATGTGTTTATATATATAAACACAATTTGATGATGATTTCACAAAAATTGGACAGTAAAAATGCTAAAAATAGATTGTAAAAATGCTAAAAATGTATTCACATATATTTTTACTGTGTTTTTAGTATTTTTATTGTGTATATGTTTATACAATGTGTTCACATATAATTGATTGGATCATAATGTGTTCACATATATTTTTACTGTGTATGTGTTTATATAAAAATGCTAAAAATTGACAGTAAAAATGCTGAAATGGACAATAAAATTGCTGGAAAATGGATAGTAAAAATGCAGTAAAATACTAATAATGTCAAACAATTAAACCTTATATGCTACTGATTTTTGAATGCAATATGACTAGTGGTTCTCAAATCTCTAGGTTTTTACCGTGTTTGATAAATTTCGTGATCCACGGACTCTGTTTCTATTTCTGTTTCTTTTATTGTGTTTTAAGTATTTTTATTGTATGATAAACACAATTTGATCATGATTTCACAAAAAATGGACAGTAAAAATGCTAAAAATTCTAAAAATGGAACATAATGTGTTTACATATATTTTAACTGTGTATGTGTTTATATATATAAACACAATGGGTTCAATGTATTTTTACTATGTTTTTAGTACTTTTAATGTATAAATGTTTATATATATAAACACAATTTGATGATGATTTCACAAAAATTGTCAGTAAAAATGCTAAAAATGTGTTCACATATATTTTTACTGTGTTTTTAGTATTTTTATTGTGTATGTGTTTATATATATAAACACAATGTGTTCACTTATATTTGATTGGATCACAATGTGTTCACATATATTTTTACTGTGTATGTGTTTATATAAAAATGCTGAAAATCGACAGTAAAATTGCTGGAAAATAGACAGTAAAAATGCTGAAATGGACAGTAAAAATGCTTAAATGGACAATAAGCTGGAAAATAGACAGTAAAATTGTTGAAATTGACAGTAAAATTGCTGGAAAATGGACAGTAAAAATGCTGAAAATGCTGAAAAATGGACAGTAAAAATGTTGAAATTTGACAGTAAAAATGCTGAAAATTGACAGTAAAAATGCTGAAATGGACAGTAAAAATACATTCAAGAATAGTTCTGTTATTTTAAAAATTATTTTTAAAAATTAAGACTTTTCGCATGAAATAAATTTTAATTAGGACATTAAGAAGGTAAGAAAATTTAGGAGGACTTTTTGCATTAAACTTTTATAGATCAGGACGTCTCACCAATTTCCCCATCTAAATATCTAAACGGTAAAAGAGAGAGGAAATCAGTTGCAGAAAAGAAAGAAAGAGAGTGGGAGGAGACATAACGAGAGAGAGAAAGAGAGAATGGAAGGGAGAGGTCGTTACTGCCAATCTAATGAAGACGTTCATGTCGATCAGATCCGATCAAAATGTTTACGGATTTAATCTTTTAAACTTGAAATCTCGTCGTTGCCAATATGATTTTTGCGATCACCGCCGATCAAGACGTTCAAGTCTCGTTGATCTGATCTTCGCCGTCACCGATGATCTCCCTGTAGGTGTCGAGCTAAAGTTGCTGGCGAAGCTTCATGCAAATTGTCGGGCTGATTTCGCTTGGAAAGCTTCCGATCTCTCTTCAGGTCTCAATGTTACCTTCATCCTCTTCACGTTTTGATTTATGCCGATGGGGAGGTCGTCGAAGCAGAATAGTGGATCAACAACTGTAACACAACACAGATCGATCACCAGCAACGCAACACAATAGTTGTAGCGATTGCCGCCGAGCTTGCTATGCAATAACAAATCGCCGATTCGTGACAATACTAATATCCGACATTGTCTTCTTATACCACCAATTCATGATAGCACTAATCTGCAACGAAGCTTCGATTTTTGTGCCGACAAAGACAAATTCAGTATAACTTTGTTGCAACGGTTCAAGATGAAGCTTTATGCTTATGCTGTAATGTTGTTGGCATAAACGTTGAACCGTCTAAATTCGCTTCATGCTGCAACGAAAATTTTTTAAAGCTTATGCTAGCGAGGTTACAGGTATGTCGCTACCGACCCCCTCCATCTTCTTCCTCCTCTTCTTCTTCTTCTTCTTCGAATTACGGGTAGTGAATATTTGCTATAAAATCTTTTGCTGCTGCATTAGTTGGCAACAACAACAGAAAAACATAAGCATGTGTTTTGGTTAGTGTTTTTGAAGGCATAATTAGCATGAGGTGGGAGTAGTCAAAGTGTGTGGTGTAAGTTTCAGGCTAATTGGCATGAGGTGTTAGCTTTAACATTATTTAAAAAAAAAAACATTTCATTTGACACAGAAATTTGTGTACCATAACCTCTTATATATATATATATATATATATATATATATATATATAAAAGAGGGTAAAAATGTAAATAAAAAAAACTAGATCCAAATCACTAACTTTGAGGAAAAAATTGTAAAAAGCCAGTTTTCACTGTGTTTGGGAGGAAATTTATTTTAAAAAAAAAAAATACATACTACCAAATTTGGGTTTTTGAATTTAGAGAGATTGTAAAAAAATGTATCAAATTAAAAAATAAAGGGACTGTGAAAAAACTTAAAATGAGAGACAGTGAAAATACTTAAATTTTGAGAGAAGACAGTAAAAATGCTCAAAATGTGAAAGAGAGAGAGAGGATAGTGAAAATACAGTATTGGGCATTTTCACTATGTCAGGTTTTTTTACTATGTTAGGTATTTTCACTGAATTTGAGTTTTCACTGTATTTGGGATAAAAAATTGTCAACAAAAACAAAAAAAAAAAAAATCGGAATCCATACTATTGAGTTTGGTTTTTGAATTTAGTGAGATTGTTAAAAAATGCTTTGAATTAAAAAATAAAGGGACGGTGAAAATACTCAAAATGAGAGACAGTGAAATACTCAAAATGTGTGAGAGAGAAGACAATGAAAATACTGTACTTGGCGTTTTAACTGTGTTTAGTGTTTTCACTGTACTGGGTGTTTTAACTGTGTAGGGTGTTTTTCACTGTGCTGGTTGTTTTCACCGTGTTGGGGGTAGTTCCGTCATTTTGAAAAATATTTTTAAAAGAATAGGACTTTTCGTATGAAATAATTCCTATATAGGACATTATCAAGGAAATAAATAATATAAGGACTTTTCGCATAAACTTTTCTTGAGTAGAACCTCTCACCAATTTCTCCTATCTCAAATTACCTATTCATTCACTGGATTTTACAAACTGCATGTCAAATTAGGAATAAAAACCATATGTCAATGGAACTTGACCCATTTTAAATTAGAAAACAAAAACCAAAAAACAAAAAAAATTGATGTGGATTATTTGGGAGGAGATGATCATTGTCAAAAAATTTCTCACATATGAGAGACATTAATGCTATTGTCAAATTTGAGTTGTGGATGACATTCATAGAGTAATATTTTTTTACCGTGACTTCCAAATTTAGTAATAGCAGGCCTCAAATGGTAGCCTATTTAAAATGCTCTTTGGAGAAAAAGATAGATATTGTTGATTTGGTTATTAATGTGAATGCCTAAATTAGATTTCATTTATTGTTATAATTTGTCACAATGACATTGGGTCCGGTAGTTTTAGGTAATTTTAATGGAATCATGGTCGAGACAGGTGGGATCGGACAAGAGATTTGAACAAGTTTGGCAGTTTTCATTTTATTTATTTAAATTGTTTGGGAAATTGGATTGGCTGGTTAGCCATGCTGGTGTCACAACTGGCCCCAACTAAACCTCAATAATGACTTCTGTCCAACCAAAAAAAAATAGAAAAAAAATAAAAATAAAAATACATGCATCTATTTCTTTATATGGGGATTGATTTTTCTGATTTTGGGAGGATTACACACTCTGTATTTCTTTGGAAGGATGACACAAGTTGACATGGATTCTCTCCATCTTTTTTTTTTTTTTTAAATTGGAAAGTGTTAATTAGAGCTTATATTATTTTGGTCTAGTCGCATCTATTCCTATATTTTAAAAAGATTTTGAATTTGAGTATATGGAATTATATCAATATCCATTTATTAAAATTAATTTATCGAATAATATGACAATTAATATATGCGTATCATTTATTCATGTATTTTTGTACAGACATTATGTTTACTGACAGAATAATACTATATTCATGATCACATTACTTATAATAAAAAAGAAAGTTATTATTCTTATCTAAAAAAAAAAAAAAGTTAAAATTTTAAGGTACTCTTCTTTAACACCATTTTCATCCACGGGGCACTGCCATGTTCTGCTATGTTGGTGGGGTTGCACTTCATTCACAATGCCACCACTCTAGCCCAAAAATTAAGGTATTTAAACCCGTGGCCATATCTAATGAATGGTCTTGTGTTCAGTTATTACATGTTTTAAAGCAATTTTGGAACTGAATTTAGATCTCGCTTTTCATTTTCTATGGCTATAATTTTCCTATCAATTCTGCATAAAGGGGCTGATAATAATAAGATGCCCGTGTGCCCAAATAGATTGGTTTTTA
Organism: Hamamelis virginiana; assembly: GCA_017140935.1. Taxonomy (NCBI): domain Eukaryota; kingdom Viridiplantae; phylum Streptophyta; class Magnoliopsida; order Saxifragales; family Hamamelidaceae; genus Hamamelis; species Hamamelis virginiana. The sequence goes on from JAESVK010000101.1 coordinate 1,266,844, forward strand.
ATGAGTCAATAATTAGCATACTCATCTTCAAATTCAATTATTCTCGTCAATTTTCAGTCTTATTACAGGTGGACTTGGACCCATACGAAACAGATGCATAATAATAATAACAATAATAATAACAATAATAAAAGGTTCTAATATTTTGGGCCATGTTCCCTAATTTGACAAACAATTTCCTTACACAATGCTCTTTGGAATATGCAATGATAATAATTGTACAGTTCCGATCTAGTCTGCATATGCTTACATTACTTATGTAAATATGAAATTTATAATAATTATGAGATGCATATTTGAAAAAATAACCGTTGGATTACATATTATACTTTTGGATGTCTTGCATGCCAAAAATTACGGTGAATCCAATGTTAGAATTTCAAATCATAGATATTAAAAACTATGACCGTTTAAAATTGTCATAATTCTTCTCAGTGACATTTTTGAAAAATCGAACATTAGGTCATTGTGATTTTTGACAAACATGACATGCATAAGTATAGTATCTAATCAAACAGTCAGTTTTTCAAAATATGTATCCCACAATTATCCATGAACTTCAAACTTACTTAAGCTTATAAAGCATATGCTCAATAGATCATTTCTAAATAATTGTATGTCAAAGAAACATAGGTACACAGATATCTGTTTTTTTTTTTTTAAGTTACATTGAAGGAATTTCGATCTTGAATCTAGCCTAATCCTAACCCTTTCCCCTTTACACCCTCGCCAACTAAGCTAGCCTACGGGCTTACACAAATATGAAACATCTTTCAAAGTGTGAAGAAAGATCAATCAAAATCAAATTCTTAGGATCATCCGAAGATATCTAAACAATGGGCGAATCAAAAGGTCAGAAATAGAATTGGAAAACCTGCTAGGAGCAGCATTACTGATAATGGGGTTGGGCTGGATGGTCTGAAGGAAAGCATGAGCCAACATCTCCCCTAGACGAACCTGAGCTCGGGTGCTGAGGTGCAAGCCATCCGGTTCCAGTGGCAGTCCCTTAGCATCAACACTTATCACGTTCAAAAGGCCAAGTCCTAGCTGAGCTTCTCTCACTGTCTCTATATAAGGTCCTTGTCCTGATGCTAAAGCCACCTACCCATAAACAACAGAGCCTTAATCAAGCTTTGTTTATATATATATATATATATATATAAACCCCAAATTAGAGTCATCCTAAAGTAGTTTGGACTAGCTGTCTGGGACCCAATACTTTTATTTGCTTGTCATGTTGCTTCGTGTTGTTGTCTACAACTCTGAAAAGCTTTCCCTGTTTCACACCAGAAACCAGGGCCCATGACAATTATAAACCCAAAGTTCCTAACTCCTCTTTTCGGGATTTAAGACGCATGTTGTTTTATTTTATTTTAATATTTAGTTCAAATTGTACGTAATCAAGATAAATATTCCATTCATACAAGCATCGCTACAAAAGAGGAATATGAATAGTTTAGGAAATTCATTAATGAATAATTTTAGAAATTTACAATATATATATATATTTTTATAGGGATACTTTGTAATAATGCATAACATTTTTCTTTTCTTTTTTTTAATATTCGAAATGGGTTAGGAGGAATGAGTGGTACCAGAATCACTAATGGGGATCCGAGAGTACTCGAACCCATGCACAAGTGCATGTTGACCCAAGGCCCGAGACCACTAGACCACCTATCCGGTGAGGCCCAGCCCAATGCATAACATTTTTCAAATTCTTAAACAAGTTTCAAAGTTGACTACTGTGGGTGAAAACTCCAAAGCATCTACACAGCCTCCCCTAGTGGCGGTTAATCCCCTCCCCCGACTAAAACTGCAAACAAATTTTAGTAGTTGGCGAAGATAAAGGCTCATTTGAGAAGAATTTAAGTAGTTTGTGATCAGCTCGCAAATAAATTTGATATAGGTTGATTTGAGATTCATCGATTACTAAACGAGTCAAATTCAAACTTAAAATTTATCCTTAATAAACAAATCAATCTTAAGCGATCCAAAATTCGACTCGATTAGGTTCTTTTAAAAACTTGAATAATCAACCTTTTGATTAGTAAAGGACTCAATCCACCACCATTGGTTTGCGTGTAGCGAGAATATGCAGAAGAAGATCAAATAATGCAAAGGCACCGAAATGTTAATGTTCTTCCCTATGATATTGAAATATGATAAAAGTAACAATGTTGTATATATATACATACCTGGAATACAGGGAGCATATGAGAGAGATCAGAACGCAGATCCAAGATGAATTTTTCCAATTTCCCTTGATACGAATCAGCATCCTCTCGACTCACCGTATCGCTCTCGCCTTGATACCATAAAACCCCTCGAATCGTCCCACCATCCAATAATGCTGCTTCAGTTCTCCTCACCAATTCATTGTAAAGATGAGTCCCACGAGCCCACTCGCTCATATTTGTCCCACCAACCGCACAAGGAACCAAACCCACCACCCCAAAGCTCGAGTCATTGTCCAACACTGCATTTGCGAAGGCCATGCCGGGCCCAACCCCACATGTCTTGTACACGTCAATGTCTCTGTGGAGGGGGTCACTCGCCTCCTCCCATGTGAGTTGGGCGTTGAGTCGGAGAATCTTCGTCCTGGGACGGCATTTGAGAGGGATAATACCGTCCCAGGTGTCGTTAACAACACCTCCGCGGCCGGACATATTGCTCTGTCCGGCTAAAATAAAAATGTTCTTCCAGTGAATACTGGAGGAATTAATGAATTGGGCATGGCTCACCAAACAGGCGTTAAGGAGAAGGATAAAGTACAAGGAGGAGAGAATCATTGGGGCTTCCACTTTGCGACGCAATTTAGCAAAGGGAATGTCCTGCCCCTCTCGTATGCCCATATAGACGGAGATAGCCTGTGTTGGAAGCAAGATGCTTGCTTCGTTTTAAGCATTGGTCATCTAGAAATTAAGATAAAAGAATTCTATGTAGATCTGACTTATTGTTACAGCCTGTTATGGTCGTACTATTTTTAATAAAATAGTCACCCACGACCACGACTATTATATTATATTAGGTATCATTTTTAAAAATTTATTTTTGCAGCTCAAAATAATATGAAATTTTTTGACAGGGGACTCCAAGGGCCTGTTTACTTCGTGAAAATTTTTATAATTTTTATTTTTTGTGAAAATTTTTTAAAAATAGATTTCATTTTCAGTTTTCAAAATTTAGAAAATGTGTTTATTTTACAAAAATTAAAAATATTTTCAAAATCTAAAAATAGTGTAAATATGTTTACTAAAACTATATATTATTTCTATATGTTTTATTATTTACATTTTTTGGTTTTATAGTTGGTCTACATATTCCATGTTTATAAGCATTGCCACGATATAATCATTGTTTTCAGTTTTTGTGAAAATACAAAAAACGTCTTTTTGATGTTTTCACATTTTCTTAAAAACTGAATTCATTTTCTTAAAAATAGTTTTCATTTTTTACAAGTGAACGCGTTTTTTAGACCGTTTTCTGTTTTTATTGGAAATGAAAATGAAAATTGTGAAAATTTTCACGAAGTAAACAGGCCCCAACTTTTGCAACAGAAAGTTCTAATATGAAATTTTTGATATGTGTAGACATGATTTGAATATAATTCTCTAAAAAGATAGTTTTTAAAAAAAGTTAGCACAAATATTTATTATTATTATTATTTTGCTATACAGGTATCCTGAGCCAGCTTGCGCACACTAAATTAAATCATGCACCTCGAACAAGACTTACGCCTTGCGGTCCATGATTCAGGATATTAATAGTTAATGGGAGTCGAAACCAGAGTTGACACAAATATTGAAGTCTCAGTATAAACTAAATCATAATGTATGGTATGTAAATGTTCACCTAATAATTGACTCAGCTAAATAGAAGTTAGACATGTGCAATGTCCTGCTCTCACAAAAATTAACCTCTCAGAAATGTATAGGTAAAGGAAAGATGATTAGCCACTAATTGCTATAAATTGAAGACCAATAAAAGTATGACATATGGAAGCTAGTAAAGGAAAACATGAAAGAAAGTGCATGAGGAGGTGACTTAGAGGGAAGCAGTTATGCGAAGCTCTTTATAAAGCGAAGGTACTGAGAGAAGAAAATGATTATATATAGAACAAACTGCCAAATTTGTATTATTTTTTGTAGAATGTGTAAATTTCTCTTTCCTTCTCCCTTTAATCACTTGCGGTTGCAGTGTAATCTTTCGCATCTAAATGGATTACTTATCCTCTTAGTTTGTGGATCTACATTACCAACTCTGTTTCATAGTGGTTTATGAATTAAAAAAGCTTTTGAAGCAAGGCTCAAGCCTAACATAGCTACTTCCTTGTAACTTATGAGGTAAATACAAATTTCGTTTTTGCTGCTAACTAGTGTAATTTGGTCTTTTCTAGTTTTAAAATGGAGTAGGCTGCTTTCTTTCTAAATATTTCTCATTTCCTAGCTGTGATCACGGTAAAGTACTACTTTTAGTTGACACAATTCGAACCTAGAAGCAACATTCTAATACGCTACTCGAGCGTGGGATATTCAAGAAATTTTGAGATCAAAGATAGGTGAACATTCTCTTTGGCATGCGCGACGGGACAAGCCAAATAATTTAATGACTAGGGCTCAAAAGTATGCATGGAGAGACTTCCTTGTAAAAGTTTGAGCTGCAACAGGTGGCCGAATTAGAGGCCATTCAAGAACATTATAATCATGGGCAGGTCCAAAATGCATAAATTCTAGGTCTTAAACCAATAGCCAAACTAGTGATTAAAAACTAGGCAATCAATTAGAATGGCTAATCAAGTTTCTGAGTCGTTAAGGTCAGTAATTAAAAACTAGGCAACCAGTTTAGACATTATTGATTCAGATGTGGCACTCCAAAAGCTCCTAGACCACCCTTAAGAGTTAGAATGATGCCAAATTTCCAGCCAATGGCCTCAGTTGGCCAGAAATACCACCAAAAAAGGTAGCAAATAACCCTTTGTACGGGAATGACCCGGGAATGACGAAAAACCCTAGGCTTGATAATACAATGAACAGTTCTAATACCTTTAGGCCAGTTTGAGGATCAGAAATGCTTAAGCCACGACAAAATCAAGCAGTTCCACTACAACTAATAGTTGGAAGGGAACAAATTATAGATGTAATCCAAGGATTGCCCTTTCTGAAGTATGATCCTAGCCACCTACAAACCTCTCCAACTAGATGCTGAAGCTGCTGAACATGGTCAAGAAACAGTGATAATGCCAAGCTACTATCCATACAGAAAGGTACTGAAATCATAAGCCTTTGTATTGATGCTTGGAAATCTTTAGTAAACAACAAAACAGAGAACTAGGGTAATAGAAATCAAAATTACATTAGATAGAATCATGGAATAAAAACCGCAGCAAATTAATACATCCACCCTAAATCCTAAAAGTCAACACGATACCTAAAAGGGCCCATTTTTGTTAATGAAATCATTACACGGTGCAGTTTGTTTTTTCTTGGCATAGTTTTATAGTATAGCGCTCTAGAATTTCAGTAGATGACCTTGGTTTCCTTTAACTTGGTGATTATGGTGATGCCTCCATATAACCATACCAACTTGTGTATTCAATTGCTATGTAAAGCACAATGAACTTATGTTCACAAACTCCTCAAAAGCTTGCATGGTTAGGATTTAATTAGGATTGCAATCAATACATCCAAGGGTAGCTACACATACATTGGTGCAGAAAATGCTCGACTTACAGGTTAATGTAAGACTTAAAAGGTAATATGTGTTCTAAAAAAGACCAAAAGCTTACATCAACCAGTACGAAATTCCAGTGATTTTAGCCAGTTTGTAATGCCATAATCTGTTTGAGTTGTGATGAAGTTATATTGGGTTGTGGCTTGAAAGATCTGAGAAATGTTTAGTCCAAGCAAATCCCTAGATGCTAAAACATTCTGCTCAGAGATTCAACCATTGTTAGAATAAAGAAATTCAGTTAGTCCTCCTACCAAGTTGTTTTGGCATTGCATTACTAGACAGATTCAATTGTTCTTCAAAACCAACATAATTGCATAAGCTAATCCTCAGTCTAGGGGTTATTCATTCCTCATTAATTGTTATGATTTGCATATAGTACCAAGCAGAATACTTAGCAAAGTGCACCCTTCTCCAACAGTGATTGCTTGAATACAAAATACCCATAAATAAGTCTGTATAAGACAACATCCAACAAATGTTATTTTGGCACTTCATAATCTTTAATTAAAAGAGACAAGATGGTTGACATGAAAAAAAAACGAAAAAGGTAGAAAATACAGGTTCTACAAACCATAAATGATTGTGTATTAACACTTGTGGACGGCATCAAATCAATGATACAAATATTAGGTAAAACAACAAAGCATACCAAGGATTGCCCTTTCTGAAGTATATTCCTCTAGGGATCAAATCAACAGCTATTTGGTGTTCCTGGGGAAAAAAAAGGTATTATGAGGCCTGGAAGCAAATAGCACCTAAAGCATAGATATGGAAAGGTGATTATGTAAACTTGGTGCAAGGAATAGTATATTCATCCTGAGAAAAGGAAGAGATTCTCAGCAAGACAAAAGTGGGGATCCACTGCAATGTACATCAGACGTATCAGAAAGTCTTTGTCTCGGATACAATGTTGTATTGGCTGCAGCATCAACGTCAAGCGTTGAGATATTTTTTCTCTTCTGAGTTTCTATCTTTAACTGCTCGTCTGTGACCTCAGCAATGGGACTCAAAGACTCTGGCTTCTTCACTTGTTGTGCTATCATGGCTTGAGCTTCTGCCACTACTGAGACATCATCGGCTGCGGCATACATTATCCTCTGAATTGCCTCAACAATCTGTTCAAAGGATGGGGCATAGATGTCATACTCGTATCAGGACATTATTATGACTAGAATTGAAAATAAATTCATTATGTGCCATATAAAACTCATACAAAACATTACAGGTTGGTTTTCAATGTCAGGACACTGACACAAGATCTCAATATCCCTCAACTTTGAAAAATAGAAGTCCCTCTCTTTCTCAAGGCTATCCACTGACAACTTCAGCTCTGTGATCTGCATTAGCTTCGATATTAAACTTTCACTGTTATTAAATTGAAAATTTAGTATTTTTGCAACAACCAAATTACCTGTTCATCATAAGCAAGTGCAGTACTGGAAGCAGGTTTAATAGCCTTCAGAGCTAGATTTGCCAAGTCTGCAGAAGACCCATTATTCCTTCGGTTGTTATGAGAGGTCTGTGTTTTTGTGGCAGCATTACTAGACTTGGTAGAAGCTTGCATGGGAGCAGATCTCTTGCTCACTTCTTTCCCTCCTTTGCATGTCTCTCTCCTTTCCAAGGGATTGTAACTGTGACATAAACATCCAAAATTCAATGACTGAGATGTCCACAACCTTTTTCCACAAACATCTGTCAAAAGCCCGGAGTGCTATTCCAGTTCAAAAACTGAAAGTGGTTCTACAAGAAACTCTAAATTATAAATATTTTAAGATTTTTTAAAAATTGCCACCACTGCGTTTTTTTTTTTTTTTGGGGGGGGGGGGGGGGGGGGTGGAGGAGTAGGGGGGTTTACAACAGGGGGGGGGAGGGGGGGGGGTTAAAAAAGGGTTAAA
>JAESVK010000101.1:1280606-1297671 GCA_017140935.1 Hamamelis virginiana
TACCCTCACCATCTCTTTAGATTAAGTGGCATTTTGAGCTCCAACAATGATTTCAAGTAAAACTAATCCAAACGACCTTATAACAATGACAGTGTCCTCATGAGTTTATTGACCAGGTACAAATCTCGAGATATGTATCCTATTATTGAGGAAGCATTTGGCAGCCCGTAATCTGGAATGTAATGTGTAATCACATATTTCAGGCGGCATAGGATTCCCCCAATAAGGCACAAAGTGATTCCCTATTTTGATGTGGGTATGTGAAAACTTTCCTTGCAAAGTTTTTAAAATTTTTTAATAATTCCCAACGTGCCCTCAAGAATACATTGTGCCAAAATAGAACTCCAATTATGTCCTAACCCTCTTCTCTGATCATCCAAAGCCCTAACGCACTTCACCGTCGATGAAAAGAATAAGAAAAAGAAGAGCAGCCATTGCAGGGAGAGCAACACCATCAGCAGGATGAGCAGGAGCAACAGTGGTGACAGCAGCGGTAACAGAGCAAATGCTGTGTGGAAGAAGAAGAGCAGCCATGGCGGGGAGAGCAGCAACAGCGGCGGGAGGAGCATAATGTGTCTTGCACGTGTAATTTTTTAGGAAAAAAAATATTTTTAAAAAATCAAATATAATGTGAATAATATAATTAGGATGAAATATAAAATTATTAAAATTTTGTGATTAAAAAAGTGTGAAAAATCTAAATTGTATTAAAATGATATTAAATCAATACATAACTTAATAAATTATAAAAATTTTATGTTATAAATTTTTTAAAAAATGAGTACTAAAAATATTAGAAAAACTATATTTATTTTTGTATTGGAAAGAATAAAGTAATTTATTTGGTATTTTATAATAATTAATTGTTTGAAAAATCATGTTTTATCTAGAAATGAATTAGAATTAGAAAGAAATTTAATTTAATTAACAATATTTTTACTCTATTTAGTAGAATTTCATATTAACAAAATTTTATTGTTGAAATTCAATGAGATTATATTTGAAAATTTGAGCTAGAGTTAAAAATAAATTAATATTTATAAATAATTTTAATTCAATTTTTTTATAAAGCTTATTTATTGAGATGGGTGGAATTTTAAGAGACAATGCCTATTTATATACTTTTATAATTACTAGAAATGCACTACGTGCATTGCACGTGTAAATATTTGTAGGACAAAAAAATATTTTTAGAAAATCAAATATAATGTGAACAATGTAATTATTTGTCATTAAAATTGTTTGAGAGATCTAAACTGTGTAAAAACGATATTAAATTAGTATACGTGAACTTAATAAACTGTAAAATTTTCGCATTATAATTTATTTATTTATTTTTAAAAGAGTGCTAAAAATAATATCAAAATATTTTTGTTTTTTTATTGGAAATAAGAAATATAAAGTACTTTATTCAGTATTTTATAGTAATTAATTATTTGAAAATTCATGTTTTATCTAGAAATAAATTAGCATTTGAAAGGAATTTAATTTAATTTAGAATATTTTTTCTTCATTTAGTAAAATTTCATATAAACAAAATTTAATGAAATTATTTTTAAAAAATTTAGTTAGACTTTAAAATAAATTAATATTATTAAGTAATTTTAATTCAATTAGAAAACTTATTTATTGTATTAGGTAGAATTTTAAGAGACGGTGTGTATTTATGTATTTTTACAATCATATAGGGATATTTTGGTCAATTAAAAGATTTTCCCACACACACACACATATATATATATATAGAAAGTTAAGAATTTTTATAAATTCTTTTAATAAATAATTAATAATTAATATATTTATGATGTTATGGTTCAATCCGATTAATCCAATTATTGAATTAGTGATCCGTAATCCGATCACTTTTTGAAAGATTTTAAAATATTACAAATAATATCAATACATTAGGGATGCTCATACAATTATTTAGTGGAGCTCAAATTGGGGGGGTTGTTCAACCCAGCAAAGAAAGAAATTGATTCATTGATGCCAACCCATTGACCCTTGACCCGTAACCATTGGGGAGCACACGGCTCCATTCCCCTTGATTGCTAAAAGCCAAAACGCAATGAATTCTAGAAGGAGCCGTTGGATGGTTGCAAAAATTAAATTAGTGATGGAGACGTATAAACTTTTGTTTTTGCTTCGACAAATCATTCAATTAATAATTATTTTTTATTTTATATAAAATTAAATAAATAAAAAATAAAAAAATCCACTTTGTTAGTTGTAATCCACTTAATTGATTGATTTATCTATAAGTACATAAATATAATAATTATTAATTAATAAAAGTGGAGACAAATGACTTTCCACAGCCTGCCAAAAGCGAGACCTGATTGTTGTTCTTTCGTCCTTACCCATTTCTGACTTGTTGAATAATCAAATTTTCATATTTGTGATGGGCCCTTTGCCATTTTCTTTAATAGGATTATTTTCCTATGAATACATACCTATATAAGCTCACGTGAGAATCTGAATTTTAATCAATATGTGATATGTATTTTGAAAAAATGACCGTTTGATTAAATATTCTTTTTATTCGTATCATATACAGCCAAAAATCATAGTGATTTAACAATGAATTTTTAAAATACAGACTGTGAAATACTGTGACAATATCCAATGATAAAAATTATTACAATTTTTCGCAGTTTGTATTTTAAAAAACTAATTATCAGATTACTGTGATTTTTGGCATGTATGAAATGAATAAGAAGAATATTTAATCCAACTGTCAGTTTTTTAAAATACGCATCCCACATTGCCGAAAATCTCAAGTCTTCATATAAATTTATGTCTACCTATCCATAAGTAAATTACTACTCTTTAATATATTCAAATTTATATGAAAAATATATATAGCACGAGAACCACGATTTTCAATGATACATTATCCTGACCCACTTCTTCCATCTCTGTCTCTCTCTCCAGCTAAGCTAGTCTTTTTCTTCTTTTTCTTTTTGGGAGAATAGATCTAAGGTAGTTCATCTTTGAAATCTTTGGCTAGATTTGAATTCATTATAGTTTGATGGGTGGTCCAACATCATTCACACTTGGTATTCCGAATCTATTAACCGTCTCGCTGATCCATTCAATTTAATATTCTTATCAAAAGGTAAGCTTCAAATTTTATAACAACTGCGACTCCTTGGAGCATTTCTTATCTCTTGTACATGTGAATTTGGATCAAAAGAGGAAGGCCAGATTGAGATGCTACATTAGCATATTGATAAATAATATAAAAAATTATAGTTTGACGCTCTTAATTATATCGATCATCGATTTATAGTTTGTACCATTGTAGTTTTAATTTGAATACTTTGATCCCATACAATTTTGATTTCCGGTACCTTGCATCTTTCTTCTGGCTAGCCATTAAAATTTTCAACTAAACAATGGTATAAAATGGTATAATGGTATAAAATTTTCAACTAAAAAATCTTTGGATATAATGGTATAAAATGCTCATGTCAGAAACTTATGTGTATATAACTCTATTAAAAACTAGAATTAAAATTTCTAATGAAGTGTCAATAGATTAAGTAGAATTTGAATATAATATGAAGCATTTACCCACAAATATATATATATATATATATATATATATATATATATATATATATATCCCAATTAATGTCCTCTTTATATTGCTTAAGGGGATGTTTGGCAAACTTGAGAACTAGACCAGTTGAGAATAAATCTGTTTGATTTTTATTTAGTACTTTTATAATTGTATTTTTTCTGTAGATCAGTTCAATCATGTTCAAAAAATAAGACATAAATATTATTTTTTACAACTGATTAGACCAGTTTTGAAAGTTCCGAAACATACCTTAATGGCCTGTTTGTTACGAGGGAAAAGTGGAGGGAAGAGTGATTTGAGACATGTTTGGTATGGAGGGAAGGGAAAAATGGGGGGAAAAGTGGAGGAAAAAAGGGAGGTATTCAATCCGCCCAATTTCGGACGGAAAAGTGGAAGGAAAACTGGATATCAGCTTGTATAGGCTTTGAAAAGACCATTTTAACATCAGTTTTTTTGTTTAAACCCCTCAGCCTTTCCAAGGAATGAGTTGAGAAAGACAATTTCATAAATATTAGAATTTGTTTTTCTGACAAAAAGTAATTTAAAAAAAATTCTCATCGGAGACCCACTTATAAAATTATCATTTCTCAATTATGAACATATAACTGAATCTTTTTAATGGTTATTAGAATTTAGTAATATAATATCATTTTGGTTAAATATATGTGGGGGTATAATTGTAATTTATGTGCTTTACTTTCTTTTCCTCCTCACAATTTACCAAAAATATGGAAATAAGGAAACCATTTTTCCATCCATCATATCAAACATACAGGAAGAAAACATAATTTTCCTCCCCTTAGAAAGAAAAGTCCATTCATTCTACTTTCCTTCATTATATTTTTTCATCTCTCCTACTAAACGGAGCATAAGGGTGCTTGTAGATTCAATGATTCGATGCCTAACATCAATGCTTTCCCTTTGTGTCATAATCAACGAGGGGACTGTACATAGTGTGGGAGAATCTATGCAATCTTTTGCTCTATGACTTTTTGTTCTTCCTTTTAATAACCTGATGTATAGGCCTATAGGCTAGCCTTAGTGTGGTCCGTATTTAACTGCGTGTTGTTATTTTATTTGTTTCTCTCGTGGGCGCAGCAGATATGCCAACCATGTCCTGCTGGCCTTGTAATGGAACTTGGAATTGGGATTTTTCAGTTTCTATTTTGTTGTTTTTAATCTGTAAATGGCTAACTTCTTTACTTAAATCAAGGGGCTTTGGAGCAAGGAAACATCCTCTTCTTTTCTTTCCATGCCATCTGATGTTAGCCACGTTCTAATTTTACCAACTTCTAATTTAAAATTTGTTGTACCATTATGTGTACGAATGGGTAGCACTTTGCCCCTTTCACTTTCTTGACATGTCCTTTGAAAAAACATCAGTGAAATGAGGCATAATTGTCTTTTTCTTTTTTCCTTTTAAGTATAAAATTATTGAAGAAAGCCCTGCCTTCCATTCAAAGCAAGGGATACATATGTTTGTTTGTTTATTTTTTTTTAAGAGTCAAGTTCAGAAACTTGAAAAATTTGATCTAATCAGTTCTGATTTTCATCTGTTATATGATTTTTATGTAAATCAGTTTACAATTGGTTTGAAAAAAACAGTATTTATATCTTAATTTTTAGACAGAATTGAGCTGACCAAGAAGAGAGAGATATATATAAAAAATAAAAATAGTTTTGTAGAGTCAAAATGATTGAACAAAAATAAAAAGGAGTGAAATTAATAAGGACAATTAAATTCATAGTTAATATAATTTGAGCGAGGGCATTAATTCTTCCCCACACTGACAAGTCTACCATTTAATTGGGCCAACATTCCTAGTACGTACAATTAAACCTTACAACATACAAGTTGATGAATATAAGATGAGGCTTGGTTCCTCGTACAAAATAGGGTGAGTTTGGTTTGCTGGAATAGTTTGATAGAAATTGGAATCTTATTCCCATGATGAGATTTTCAGTAATGGAATGTCTAATGTCATTCGATTCATTCCGATATAAGAATTTGGACAAGTTAGAAATCCTCTGTGTATATCAAATCAAATTTTCATTCGCGTGAGCTAAATACACCCTTAAAATTAACACATAATAAAAATGTTATTACTTTATAGTAAGTATTTTATTTATTTATTTTTAAATCGACCGTTGGATCACCATAATTTTTGACAAATATAATATTTATAAAATGAGTATTTTATTTGATGATCAATTTTTATAAAAAAAATAAATTTACTTTATTATAAGAACAAAATAAAAATCTTATCCTTCAAATTAGGTTAATGGAGCGCCGCAGGTATCCTCTAGAGCGATGGAAACTATTTTGGCGAGTGTCCTCCCTTTTAAGCAGCTCCAAAGGACTCCCCAAATGGCTCGCCAATTTAGCTCCCTCGCCAAAGCACTCGCCAGATGTGGCGATGGAAACTAGCTCGGCAAGCTGCTGTTTAATAATAAAATAATCCCAATGGTAATTTTTTGAATTGTCTAATATTTGCTTTTTGGTTGCTTTAATTCTCAAACGGTAATATTTATTTTTCACGCCTATAAATACCACCACATTTTATGCATGAGAATTCATCCAAATTTCATAAGGTTTCTAGCTTCAACCATCTTAAAGTCCACATCAAAGGTAAATTTGTATAATTTTTTTTTTTAAATTAACAATTATATATTTATTAATAGTTAATTATATGTATTTGTTAAATTATCTAACATCTATTTGTATATATTTGAAGGGATAGGTTCCTCTAACTATTCTTTTTTCCATTATTTCTATCTCCAGTTTTCAAATTATCAATGTGGGTTTAATATTTTGAGAAACTGACCGTTGAATTACATATTCTGCTTATATGCATTACGTATGCCAAAAATCACAGTGATCCAACGGTTGGTTTATGAAAAATTTACATGTGAAAAATTATTATAATTAAAAAATTCCAATTCTTTTATGTGAGATTTTTTTTAAATCCGACTGTTGGATCAATGTGGTTTTTGCCATACGCCATGTATCTAAGCAGAATATGTAATCCAACGCTAAGTTTCTCAAAATAATAGACCCACATTGGTATTTTAAAATCGGATGGTAGAAATAATGGTAAAAAAAAAAAAAAAAGGTTAGGGGAACAAATCCCATATTTGAATACATAATTTTGCATATAAATTTTTTTTTCATAAAAGCTTAAGATGCAAAGCATGTTTTATAATCTTTATTAAATTATTAAATTTTTTCTATTAGATATTTGTTATATAATTTTTCTTATTAGATATTTATTATATAATTTTTCTTATTAGATATTTGTTTTATGTAAAGCTAATTTTTTTGTCCTTAATGTAGGTCAATTTTATAGATGGATTCCCAAGGTGATGCACATTTTACAATTCTTCTCAACAGTGGGTTTAACCAAAACATGGAATATTATTTTGAATCACATCATGATATTACAAATCAAACGGCCACTTCAACTACAAAAAAGACGAAAGGAAAAAACTTTACAAATGATGAAGACCTTCTCTTTGTATCTGCATGACTCAATACTAGTACGGATGCAGCTGAAGGCACTAATCGAACAGATGCTCAATTTTGGGAACGAATACATGACTTCTTCCACAAAGAGAAGGAAACTTTAGAAACGAATCGCATTAAGAACTCTCTCATGCATCGGTGGTCGACAATTCAACTCTTAATGAATAAGTTTTGTGGGTTTTATACCCAGGTTGAACAATTAAGACAAAGTGGAGTGACCGAGCAAGACAAGGCATACATGTTTTCAAAAATAAGTAAATTTTATACTCTTATATATTTAAGTTATGATATTCAATTCTTATGATATATATTTTACAATCAGATCAAAGAAGCAAAGGATCTCTACACAGGTGGAATGGACGGCAACTCATTTTCATATCTACATTGTTAGTATGCATTGAAAACTCATCCAAAATGGATGAATGTGGTGTCAGGTTCCAAGAAGCAAAGAAATAGCAAAAATGCGACTCCTGCATCATCTTCTCCTTCTACACCTGAAATAATAAATTTAAGAGATGATAATATTGCAGCTGGCACATATGTTAACTTAGAGAGACTACTTGACAGAAAAGCCACGAAACAACAATTAAAGAAGGGGAAAGGCAAAAGAAGCATTGATAGTAGTATAAGTGTTCCCCTTGCTTCTTTGTTAGAAGAAATTAAGGAAGAAAAAATTGCAATGAGTCATAAAAAACTAAATCTATTGGAGAAGACATATGTTCAAGATGAACAAAAGCTTGAATTAGAGCAGATGAGGCTTCATCTTAAAGAAGCTAAAACAGCGGAAGGGAATGAATTAGAACGGATGTGGCTTCAACTTAAAGAGTACAAAGCGACTGAAAGAATTATGACGATGGATACTAGTAACATGAATCCTATGACAGCGGAATATTACAACCGCTGCAAGATGGAAATCCTAAGCAAAATGAGTGACTTATTCTCTTAATTTGTAATTCCAAATTAGTATTTCATAGTTTCCTATATGTGGTAGATGTATGAACTTGTTGTTTTAATTTAGTAGTTTTTACTTTATATTATGTACTAGCACTTTGCCTTTGTAATTTGAAATATTTAACTAATTTCAATTTAGTAATTAATGACCGTTGGTCTATTATTATTATTATAATAATTAATGACTTATTATTTTAAAATATATCTGTTTAACTATGACCGTTGGACTATTATTAAAGTTATTATTATTATTTAAGGTTTAAAATATATCCGCTAAAATCTGACCGTTTGAATATTTTATTATTATTATTATTTAAATTTTAAAATAAATCCGTTAAAATATAGTAGTTGGAATATATCCATTAAATATAATCGTTGAAAAAAAATTAATTGTTTAAGTTAAATTTTAAAAAAATAATAAAATATTATAGGTTTAGTTAAAGTAGGGAGCATGGTTGGAATAGATAATATAAAAGTGATTACCTAAAATAATTTTTAGCTAAATAAAAAGTCATTTAACTAAATTTTAGGGAGCATGGTTGGAGATATTCTAACAAGAGAGAGTTGATTTTAAAAACAGCAAGGATAGATTTGAAAATTACTATTCTCATCAAAGGACACGAGTTCCATGTACGTATTATCAAATAGACAGCACAGCCAGTTGGCCTTACTCACCAGAATAATTGTACCTATAAGTCTAGGGTACTACCCCTAACTGCTCCAAATTTGTAGATCCATAAGCCGTAACCGGTAACCCATAACCATGGGTGTGTCAGTGGACCACCCGAAAGGTGAAATCGTGCGATGGACTTGCTCACTTGAAGACATCCTAAAAACGTGCTGGTACGGATAGAGGATAGAGTTAGTTAGGTAAGGGACAGGTGTAAGTGGCACGTGAGAAGGGCATGTGAGGCAGGGTGGAGGTTGGACAGCTGTTCCCGCGTAACGACTGCTTGTTCAAGATTGGACTGTTTCCCCTTTTTTGCTTTCTGTTGTTTCGTTGTTGCTTTCCCCCTTTTTTTTTTTTTTTTCAGATGCATTCCCTCGTTTTGTCACGCGTGATCTTTCATAAACATATCATTTATTTGTACCTGCTTTATGTACAAGATCTTTTGTTTGGATATTTTCTTTAGCATTTAATTTGTACGGATAAACATATCATTTATTTATATGGATAATTGATAATGTGAAAGAAAATTTTCTTGAACCACGAGAAAATTTTCTTAAATAAATGATATATCATTTATTTATACGGATAATCGATAATGATATATCAACCACGACAGTAAAAAGTAAATTCATGACGTGAATAAATATCCTTTCACAGAATCCTCTATAAATTATAAAGTACCCTTTTAACAGTTTTAAATATTAAATCATATTTGATTTTATATTTTTAAGTAGGATAATTAATTTTGAATTGATTTGAAAAGAAAAAAGACTTATGTTTTGGAAAAACACTTATTGTATTTTTTTTTTTTTTTTTATATGAGATTGAGCGAATCTAGAGATAAAACATTTATAAAATAATAATGAATTAACAATTAGGCAGACTCATCTTTAACTCATTAAGTTTTTTTTATTTTTTATTTTAATTATTTTCCAAACGAGTTTGATTCAATATTTTGCTTCACTCCATCCATTCAACACTTTAATTTATTTTTAATTATCGTTAAGGATTTATTTAAGGACTTTTAAAGATAATTTAAATTTTTTTTCTTTGTTATAAAGGAATTTTTTTTTTTTTTATAAAAAATTATTAAGTCAGTAAATATTGACTTAGCCAAAATCAGCAAACGCTCAAATTATTGTTAGATCTTGGCCATTGGATCGGAGTAGTGATTTAGAACACTCAAATGATCTTGGCCATTAAACCCCATTTGCATGAAGATGAACAATGGTTTAACTAATTAATAGTTAGAATTAAACTCAGACTCTAGCCATAATTTTCATGTCATGCATGCATCACATTACTATTATGTGCTTGGTGAATATCAATTAATAAATAAGTACTTGGTCACACATCTAGCTTAGAACCAAACTACAAATTTTATAGATACAAGATTGCAGATTCGCCTTTATTTAGGGAACTACGGAGCTATCCTCCCATGGTACTTTCCTTTAAATTGTATGCACCTTTGATATCGTTCGGGCGGAAAGAATCAAACAACACAACTAAGATTCATTATTAATCTCTACAATCTATCTGTATATGTTGTAGGTTTCGGTCCCTTCTTTCAATTAATATCATAAATGACACGAAATTTGAACTCGGGCTTTCTCACTATAAAAGGAAAACATGTTGTTTAGTTACGAGACCATTGACACCCTTCTAAGTTAATTAGAGGAGTGCTTCTCTTTTTAATATAGTAGTGATCCTATCAGTACTACTTCACCTTATTAAAATTAGCTAATGTATTTCTATGACCGTTAGATCTCATACCATAACCAAAATTTGACAGTTATGTAATATTCTCTCATTTTTAAAAAATAAGATATCCTTCATTTTACATTTTTAATATATAATAATAATAATAATAGTAATAATAATTGACAGGACATTGTCATGTCAAAGGGACACTTAGTATTATAGTAGATATAAAACTATTATATAAAAAGTGACCGAGGGCCCTTTGACTGTTTATTTGTTTATTTTTTCAATCAAATACTTAAACCATTTCTTCCATCATTTTAACTCAACTCAATTCAACAAAACCTAAACCTTATTAAGATTAAGACAAGATTCAAAACAATAGTATCAACAAATTAATATGATTTCATGTTAGGAAGATCAATTATGTTTACCAAAAAAAAAAAAGATATCAATTAGGGAAAATATTTTCATACTTAGATAATTGATGAAAAATTAGAGAATAATAATAAAAAAAAAAGTTCCATCTGGTATTTTTTTGATTAAGGAAAAAGCACATGATATGGTTTTTAGGAAAATAATGTTGCTGATATTATATTGATATAACTAGAAATATTTGTAATAGAGCTGTAACTAATGATAGAACAATTAGAACAAAAACAAGCGGATTTTCAATCTTAATAGACATATATCAATTATGAACAAATCAGTTAAATTTATGTACAAAGATTTTATTTTTACATAGCTAAAAAACCCAAAAAGAGTAAAACACCACTACTCATATGGATAAAGTGTGCTATTTTTTAATATTGAAAAGAACATTAAGATTTAAGAGGAATTAAAATTTGGATTTATTATGCATGCAAATAATGATGAGGATTGGTAAAGAAAGAGTTTGAGTGAAATAAATTTGTTCTTTAAATCCAGGAGGGTAGATAAAATGATTGGGTTTCGGAGTATCAAGTTCGAGATCCCTGTTTTGAGTCTCTTGGGCCACCTATCCACGATATTTGCCTTGCATCTTATCCGGTGTCCGTGATTAGTGGGGTATTGCGGTCATCCAAAAAATTAGTCAAGGTCTGTGTAAGCTACTCCGGACACCCTCGTCATAGAAAAATAAATTTATTCTTTAATATAAAAATTCAATATTATCATTGTGTTTTGTTTTTTTTCCTTTAAATTTGTGGGTTATAATAATTAGAGCAATTCTGATATTATATCAATAAAAAATAAAAAGATGAGGCCAGCCAAATTGCCAAAACCCTCGTAGCTACACCTATAATTGTATAACCAATTGGTGACTTCAATTGTTTGAATTTTAACTAAAATTGAAAGTCACGAAGCAACGAGGAAAGCCATTGAAAGAGATAGAGACTAATATTAATGCTGATAGGACGGTGGAGTCGGTTTTGGCAGTTCGGGAGGTGAGAGTGTGAAACCGGCACGTGGCAGATGAGAGAAGGCCGTTAAGGGTACTGTTCTGTTCTAGTGGGCTGGTTTACAGGCTGGACTGACAAAATAGCAGTAGCAGTACCCGTTCGTCCTCCGATTCTGCTACTCAACTTTGTCGTTTATTGCCAGCTCATCACTAATCTGTCCTTTTTCTCTTATAAAAATCCTTCTCCAAATGCTCTCCAGCCTGGCTGAGTCAAAGTCACCCCGCTCCCCTTAACCTTAACCGTACACTTCACTTCATTCTTTTCAAATTCTCGCGATAATTTAAACATCGTTTTGATTTTTGAATTGAGTTTTTAAGTTTTAAGTTTGTAACCTCATTCCGCTGTTATAACTTCCAAAACGGTCGGTTTAACTTTAATATATAGCGAGATTTTAGAGAGTAATTTAATTATTTTATGTGTACAGCTGGAAAAGTTACGAAGCGACGCGTGTCCATTGACAGCTGTATGCTAGTAACTGCCTTGCCCAGAAGCAGCGCCACTCGCAACGGCTAAGACCGGTCACAGTAACGGGCTCAGTCGGTCATCCCTATCTTCGTGTGTATATATATACCTTCCTAGTCGTCTTGCTCTTCGTTCTCTTCTCAGAACAAGGTGAGGCTCCGCCTCCACCACCTCCCAAACAACCCCCAGTCCCCCACCCCCTCTCTGATAAGCCCCATAGCTTATTTCTCGTAATCTATTTTGTAAATTTTGTTATTTTAAGGGTTTATTTCGTAATTCAACTAGGGTTAGAGTTTATAGTTTTACCTCCATGTCCGTTTCGAGGAAAGATATGGATCGGATCAAGGGTCCGTGGAGCCCTGAAGAAGACGAATTGTTGCAGAGGTTGGTGCAGAAGCACGGCGCAAGGAATTGGTCTCTGATCAGCAAATCGATCCCAGGTCGATCAGGGAAGTCTTGCCGTCTCCGGTGGTGTAACCAGCTCTCGCCACAAGTTGAGCACCGAGCTTTCACGCCGGAGGAGGACGAGACAATCCTCAGAGCTCATGCGAAGTTCGGTAATAAGTGGGCGACGATTGCTCGTCTCCTTAACGGTCGAACGGATAACGCCATTAAGAACCACTGGAATTCGACTCTAAAGCGGAAATGCTCGTCTATGACCGAAGACATGACCGTTGATGCACATGCAGAGCCGCCTCTGAAGAGATCGGCTAGTGTCGGTGCCGGTACAACTGTTTCGGCTCTGTACATTAACCCGAGCAGTCCATCCGGTTCCGATTTGAGCGATTCTAGTCTTCCTGGTATGTCTTCATCGCATGTTTATAGACCGGTGACGAGAACCGGTTCGTTAATACCATCTACTCAGCAGATCGAGATCTCGTCTTCAATTACGGATCCTCCTACCTCCCTCAGTCTCTCACTTCCCGGATCCGATTCGTGTGAGGCCCCGAACCATGTATTTGGATACGATCATGTAACAAACCATAGCCAGATGATACCGTCACAGCCGCCACTGCCTGTACCTTTACAACAAGGTGCTGTGACTCCGACGCCGCCTCAGATGAGTCAGAACAGTGAATTTAGATCAGTGAGTGAGAAACAGTTCTTCAACGAGGAGTTCTTGGCTGTGATGCAAGAGATGATAAGGAATGAAGTGAGAAATTACATGGCAGGGGTTGAGCAGAATGGACTGTGTTTGCAGACTGATGCGATTCAGAATGCTGTGGTGAAGCGTTTTGCAATGAGCAGAGTCGAGTAGGGAATGTGAGACCTAGTGATGGTTATCGAAGCGAGTTTACTCAATTCGGAAGGAATTGAAGATCGTGAGAGACAGAGAGAGAGTAAACAAAAAAAACCTTTTTTTTTTTTTTTTTTTCTTTTTTTATTCTCCCCTCATCTTTTTTAATTAGAAAAAGTAAAATTTTGGGTAGTGTACAGAGAAGGAAGGGAAGGGGAATGAGGGGAGAGAGGTGGAGGTGGGTGGTGTTCCGAGGAACACTTTTATTTTAAAATAGAAAACCAAAAATTAAAAAAAGGGAAAAATTTAAATAATGAATTCTCTTTCCATTGACTGCTAATTAATTATCAGTTTTGTATTCGCAAGGATAATATTCCTATTTCCACCCATGAATTTCTTGCATCCAAGTAGACCATGTGGGAGAGACAACTTTAAGTGCTGTTGATTCACTTCTAAATTTTAACTTAAAAGTGATGTTGATTCACTTCTAAATTTTTAAGAGTTCGAAATATTGCAATACGGTTGGAATTTCTTCTCACTATCAACATCAAGTTATGAGGTTCGAATTATCTCAATTAAAAGGATTTTAAAGAAGTTAGATCAAGTGAATTAATCATAACTATAATAAGTAGGGATATTTTTCGGTCGGTTTGGATGGTTTATGCACTAAAATCTTAATTAAATCAATCATATCGATTTGAGAAAAATAAAAATCATAAGAGACCTTGTGGGTCACTACAACCGACCAAATTTCGGTCGGTTTAGATCGGTTTTGCAATAAATAATATAGACTATTGATGTAATGTAAATAATGTTATCTTAATTGAAATAAAAAATAGGATAATTGATCTAATATTAAATTGCTTTCATAATACAATTCAACCCCATATCATTCCAAAAACATAATCAAAGAGAGATTTTCTTTTCTTTGGATAAAAGAACATCTAATAAACGATCCTTAAACCCAAGAACATTCAAAGAGGGTTTCTTACTAAGTCAATTAATTTATCAAACAAACTCTTTGGGCTAAAACCTCAATGTAACACACAAACATCCATTCGGAACCAAAGCAAATATTATATATATATAATTCTATTCAGCCAGTTCGGTTCTCCCCTTGGTTCACAAAGTTCCAATCGGGAACTAAACTGCACAATCGGTTTAGCAGCTATCTAAAACTGTTGAGAACCATGGCTATTAGAAAACCAACCAAACAAGACGGTTTGGTTCGGTGTGGTCCGGTTCAGTCGGTCCCGTTCGGTTTTTGAACACCCATAATAATAAGCAATCTTTAAACATAAAAATAAAAATAAAATAGAATGGAAAAAGAGAATAAGAATGAAGAGATTGAAGTTAAAAAAAAAAAAAAAAGAACTTTATTAATTACTAACAACCACACAAAGTTACGGCTCGAACTACTCTCGATCCTTTGGAAGAATCCTACTATACTTCTCGAACCGAGATCACCTTTAATGCGGAGTCACAAATGACCAAGCAACATCAAAGACAAAATAAACTCCACATACCTCAAGTTAGGGTAAAAGAGATGTGTGCTCTCTTACTGAGTTGATGTGTGCTGAGAGAGAGAGCGCTTCTATTGGTCTTCAGGCCTTTATTTATAGACTTTTAAGTGGTAGTTTCCTAATTGGCTTCAGCTATTTGTCGGAACATCTTTATCTTCAAGCTTTATCTTTATATTCAAGATGGATAATTTTCAGGGGGTGTTTGGCAAACTTAAGAATCTGGTCAGTTGAGGATAAGTCTGTTTGGTTTTTATTTAGTACTGTTTGGTAAATGCATTTTTTCTATAGATTAGTTCAATCATGTCCAGAAAATAAGGCACAAACACAGTTTTTTTCAAACCAACTGTAAGATGGTTTACATAAAAATCATATAACAAAAAGAGATCAAAACTGGCCAGACTCAGTTTTCGAAGTTCCCAAACAGGCCCTAAGACTCCTTCTTTGGCTTGATAATTATCATCAAAGAGTGAAGAATTTGAATGCCAACAAATTCCTTAGAACCTGCATTCCTGATTGGCTTCGAATTCTTTGAAAACTAATCTTTAACTAGCCAATTTATCATTGGCTAGAAATAAATAATTTAATTAAAACAATTTTACTAGCTATCTATTAGCCCGTTAAATTGTTGATTAACAAGATTACATTCATGCAAATTTATCCGTGAAAATTGGGCGGTGTTCATGAAAGGGAAACAATTGGGCCAGATTCTTCTTATTCTAATATATTGAAGAGTTTTTCATTGTTTTTTCAACCCTTAAAAGATAAAAAGAAGAAGAGATGACTTTGGAGACGGTTAAGGACGCAGCCAGATTTGTCTGTTCTCTTCAATGTAAGAAGGAAAATGTCAAAACTTGTTTTGTTTGAGAGCCAAAAACCATGGAGATTAGTTAGATTAGTTTGTTTTTGAAAAATTTTGTCTGGTAGTAAAAGTAAATGAAGAGGGCTTTGGGAGGGAGGTGAGGTGTGGGTTGCTTTGATTTCTTGAGGCAAGGGGCATGGCCGTATAACTTCAATAGACATGAAAATTATGGGATAAAAGTTACATGTGAAATTGCTTATGCCTGCTTAGTTTGTAAAGAGAGTTGACTCGTCAAGATAGCTCATAAAAATTGGAGGTATTGGAATCAAACATTTATACTTTGACTATTGGAATGGGCTCTCGGAATCAATTCTTGATACTTTGACTATCGGAATGGATCGGATATATGGGCAGGTGATTTCTTTCATTTTTAGGGATTAGTTCGAGCCCAAACTTCGGGAGTAGGCCTTTGATATTGTGTTAGCAAAAACAAATGTGAAGAAAGTTGGGGAGGTAAATGGTTGAAGTGAATTAGAAAGTGAGAAAAAACCATTGGGACTAGCCTAGTGGTGAGGGTGTAAGGAAGAAAGAGTTAGGATTAAGTTAGATCAAGAGGTCGAATCCCCTCCAGTATAACCAAAAAAAAAAAGAAGAATTAGAAAGTTAGGAAATGCTTGTCTTCGTGGAAGTTAGGTCCCCGTTAATATTTGTAATTTTGATTGAATATGCTTTGGGGAGGGATTTTGATAGTGTTTAGACTTAAACTCTTAGAGCTCTTTAGAATAATATGGTAAATTTCTTAGAGTGGAGAGTATGTATATGAATTAGGAGAGAAGACTTTATGTCCATGCTACTGTGGTCTTGGTCTATTGGTCCAATGTAAAGTTGTGATCATCATGGAATGAATAACGTGAGTTTATATTTTATCATTATAAAAGAGGAGAAAAAAGAAGAAGAAGGGAGATCCTGTGCAAGCAGAAAGTTTAGGGTGCGTTTGGATAAACTTCTACTTCTTGTTTTTCTACATTTAAAAGTAAAAAAAATGAAAGTTTTTTATATTTTCTATAGTGCAAAATTTTGGTAGTTACTTTTAAAAGTTGAAGAAGAAAGAATTTCTTACTACCTCATTGTGGGCGTGACTCTTGATAGAAAAGACTATTAAGTAGAAACGTGA
>JAESVK010000101.1:1358879-1369479 GCA_017140935.1 Hamamelis virginiana
TTGCTTTCTCACACTACACTTGGATGCTTGTCTCTCACGTGCATATATTAAGAGGGGTTTGCCCCTTTATATAGATGTTACCGCCGACCTTGTGAAGTCAGTGATGAACTGACTGAAATTTCTAGAGCCCTCCACTATTGCTGCCAAGGGAGATTTTTAGAGAGAGGGAGAGATATATGAAAGAGATAAATTTAGAGACTGATTTCTCTAAAGCATCCAGGCGGTGGCAAAAAAGGGAGAGAGAAAAATCTAGAGAGAGAAGATTCTAGAGAGACGGTGATGATTCTTAACAATTTTCATATCAGGAACATTAACGTGGTTGGCGCTTGCAATATCCAATTATTTTCTAGAGATATATAATTGGCCAAAAGTCCCACTTTGAGGATTCTTATTGCATAAAGTCCTCACACATTTTTTTTTTCTTTGAAAAGTTCTAATTAAAAAAAAAATTATTGCCTAAAGTCCTAATTTTTAAAAGGGAGGGGCTATTTGCAGCACTGGTTTTACTTAATGCAGCACAGATTCTAAGTACAACTCACCTATTTTATTTTTTACTAAAGGCAGCACATTAAAAATATAATAAGCATGACCATATTACCCCTTTACTACATACAACCCAGTATTAACACAATTACTTTAAGCAACCTATAATATTTTAACATTTATAAAATGACTATATTACCCCCAACACCAAAACAAAACAAAGAACCGTTTCTTTCCCTCCTACGTGTGTATTTGTTTGCATTCGACAACCTCTCGCCGAAGAAGACGCATACTGCTTCGATTTTGGTTATTCTACTACACGATCTCTTGACAATCGTCTTATCGTTGATCATGGAAGAGCATCTTAAAGAGGTTAGTTTTATGTATGCACTCACCCTACAAACTTTATTTTTAGGTTGGTTTGTATATTATTGGTAAACCTTATATTTGGATTAAACCTGCTTCAAAACATAAAAAGTAGCACTCTATAATAATTATGGTATGATGGTATTACGAAAAAAACCCATATTTCGAGCGGAAAAAAGAAAAAAAAAATCTGTTTTCGTGTTCGCATTCGGCCTGGTTTAGCCGAATATTTAGACTCCATATTCGGTCATGTGTTACCGAATATATAGTGTTGCATTCGACTTCAATTTACCGAATATATCTATATGTAATTTTTTTATAATACCGAATTCAATATCATATATTCGGCCACATGTAACCGAATATTAACATTTATTATTCGACCATTTGTAACCGAATGGGATAAATTTCTTTTAAATAATTGTTTCAGTTCCTATAAATAATTTTTCTAACTTAATTCCATATCATGCAGTCACATTTACAGATAGTCCCCTATGAAGAGCCTACTGTCGTAGATCTTGCCGAGTTTTTTATTACAAAACGGGTAAATCGGGACTCCTAATATTGTGAATTTATATATTATTTTTTAAAAGTATGCTAAATCATGTTGTATACATTTGTAGGTATTTTCTACTCGTGAAGAGCTTGATATATATGTAAGAAGCATCGGTAAAGAACATCGAATGGTGGTTATTACTCTTAAGTCCGAAGTGAATACGAGTAATAGAACGCCAGCTGTGTATTATGGGTGCGAGCGGAGCGGCAAGTTTCGATCGCAAAGAGCGGAGTTGAAGAAAGATGTATCGACAATCAATGTTGTCAAGAAGAAAAAGAAAGATGTGCGTGAAGCGGCAACGAAAAAGTGTAACTGTCCTTTCAAGTTAAAGGGCGTCATGTTAAGCACAGATTCTTGGGGTTTGATCGTTTTGAATGGCAAGCACAACCACAAGATCGGAGAAAATTTTGATGGCCACTCATATGTTGGTAGATTGACCCCGTCGGAGTGGGATTATGTTCATGAATTGAAGTCCGGGGGGGTGAAGGCAGTTGAAATTCTTCGGTTGTTGAAGAGAAAAGATCCCAATAATGCATCTACACAGAAGACCATTTACAATGCATTGTCAAAGATGAATAGAATGGATTTGGGGGGAAGAACTGTAATGCAAGAACTCTTCAAAGAGATCACCGATAATGGATATTTCGAGAGGCATAAGTCTTCGGATGACGGAAGTGAAGTGACAAGCATATTTTGGGCACATCCCGAATCCATCAAACTTGTTAAGTGTTTTCCTCATGTTCTTTTGATGGATTGCACCTACAAGACCAACAAGTACAAGATGCCGCTACTACAGATTGTTGGATTAACATCAACGGATATCACTTTTTCTTTGGCTTTTGCATTGATGGAATTTGAGCGAGAGGACTATTATAGTTGGGCTTTGGAGCAATTGTCATATGCAATTGGTGAAGGTTATACACCTTTGGTTGTTGTTACAGATCGTGAGCTTGCATTGATTAATGCCGTCAAACAATTTTTCCCAACTGCAAAGAATTTCATATGTAGGTGGCATATTTCAAGAAATATATCACAAAACTGCAAGAAGTTATTTGAAAGGGGGGAAGATTGGTCATCATTTATATGTTCATGGTGGGATGTAGTGAATGCAGAAGATGAAGAGATGTATGTTTATCAGTTAAACAGAATGGAGGAGACGTTCTATGAATTTCCAAAGGCGTTGGAGTACTTGAAGTCTTCGTGGTTGAATGACTTCAAAGAAAATTTTGTGGCTGCGTGGACCGATCGCTACATGCACTTCGGTTGTACAACAACCAATAGAGTGGAGAGCGCCCATGCGGCACTGAAGAGGCGTTTGGGGACATCAATGAATAACATCATAGAAGTTTTTAAACTTGTACATGGTAAGATGCTTATACAACATAATCAAATCAAGGCATCTTTTGAAGTGAGCATGTTTAAGGTTTATCATAAGGTCCAGGGGATTCCACAGTGCAAATTGCTTGTTGGCATTGTATCTCATAGGGCGTTGGAGTTGATTGTTGATGAATTGGAGCGTACTGATATTGTTGGAGTCGATCAAAATGTTTGCCGTTGTGTATTGACTCGCACACACGGGCTTCCTTGTGCGCACCAGTTGGCAACATGGAAGATTGAGGGAAGGCCCATTCCCATTGATTCGATTCATATATATTGGAGGTCTCTTTCTTATACTCCAATGGTTGAGAATATCCCAAATGACATGATCGATTATCGGCCACTAATTGATCTCTATATACAAAAGTTTAATGATTCGACTCCCGAAGGTCAACAAGATTTGTATTTAAAACTGAAAGAAATAGTTAAGCCATCCGCTCCTATTCTACGGGAGCCAAAAGTGAAGAAATCCAATAGAGGTAGACCGAAGGGTAGTAGTCAGAAGAGGGTTCGTGAAGATGTAACGACCAGACGGGATCCATCCGGGTTTGAGTACGAATCGATTGAATCTAAACATAAGCTTAAGGATGCCGCATTATCCAATAAGAGGAATAAACTAACAGTTGTGAGGAAGCCAATGTCCTCAATTTGTCGACAGAGTGATGATACAAGGAAATATGGAAAACTTATTCCTAAAGCAATTTTTGATCACGTTGCTTTCATGGTAGGGGTCAAAGCCGATGGAAACTGTGGATTTCGAGCCGTTGCGGGACAGCTGGGTATGTTTGAAGACGATTGGGGCATTGTACGGAAAGATTTGCTACACGAGTTAGAAAATAATCAGACTCTATACGAGGAGATCTTTTCTAGGAGTGTAGAAGATTTTGAAACTGTGAGAAATCGTTTGATATGGGACAGTGCAGGGAATGCTCCGATAAATAAATGGATGAGCTTTCCTGACATGGGACACCTTATAGCTTGTAGTTACAATGTGGTTTGTATCCTTATTTCGAACGAACAATGTTTGACATTTTTGCCTTTGAGATCGGACCCGATACCGGTTGGTAATAGAAAATATGTCGTATTGGCTTTGATTAACGGAAACCACTTTGTACAAGTAGTATTGAACCCGAATGCTCCACTTCCCCCTATTTCAATAGCTTGGAAGAGATGTGCGCTCGACAATGCAAAGGGATGGGCCGATAGTCATTCATCACATTTTGCGCGGTTTCTTGAGCTTGACCTACCTCAAAACTTAGCTGTCAGTGATGAATTTATTGATTTAAGTGATGATTAGACACACAATGTAACTAGGCCTACCTCAAATTATGTAATTGGGATTTTTTTTGTTATCAAATGGATATAACATGATAATTTCTTACAACTTCATTAATTTTGTTATCATTTTGTATTTTGCTTCAATTCTGTGCCTATTGTTGAGTATATTATCACCTTGTTTTGTTTTAGTGTTCAATAAACTGTTTTATAAATTTTAAAAATGAAAATGCAGATTTTTAATCCCCATTCGGTAACCAACAACCGAATAATAACTATTATATTCGGCAACTAACAACCGAATGAAATAATAGTAATTCGATCTGCAGGTACCGAATATGAGGCCGGGGGCATGTTTAACTAAAATATATATTCGACCCCTTACTGCCGAATGTTTGTCTTTATATTCGTTACATAGGAGCCGAATGTGGCTATATATATTCGGTCTGTTGTGGTCGAATATGAGGCCGGGGCATGTTTAATTAAAATTGATATTCGACCACTTACGGCCGAACGTTTCTCTTTATATTCGTTGTCTAGGTGCCGAAGGTTTCTACATATATTCGGTCTGTGATTGTCGAATATGTGGCCGGGGCAAACAAAAAATTATATTCGAATACCTATTGCCGAATATTACCATCATTATTCGGTACACTGTGGCCGAATGTTTTGTAATATATTCGTTATCCTATTGCCGAATATGTGTTGGTTTTGACCGAATTGCTTCTTCATTTTAACACTGATTCCCTAATACACAACAGAAGCCAATGACATTTGAAGTCTATCAATTAACCAAAATATAAAGACAATCAATTAACCAAAATATACATTCAATTAACCAAAGTCTATAATTGGAGTTGATACCCAAAAAAGTCATTCAATTAACCAAAATATAACAATTTACAACATTCATTACATACATATTGTGAAATATGCAAAACATAATTCAATATCAAAAAGTTCCATCATGTAAATGCTCCATAGAGTCTCTCAGCCTCGACCGGCTCGTTGCTTTCGAGTTCGTCCTCGCCCTTCAGTAGCTGTAGATGCTCGTCCTCGTCCTCGCCCTCTGACGTCTCTTATAATCCTACTTGTCCCTTGCCTTACCAAACCTGTATCTATTTCATCTTCCCGGACTACTGGCGCAGATGCATGTACCGTGGCCTCGATCGTGTCATCACCGAGGATGGATGCGATAAGCCTCTCCCGCTCTAGAATATCACGCAGTGTTTGTCTTTCGCCCAGCTTTATAGACTCATGTAAAAGAGAAAGGGCTTTCTTTCTGCGGTTATTCTGTAAAAAAAAAAGTTACTGACAAATTTAGTTGAAAATAACATAATTGAGTTAAAGACTTAAATTCAAATAAAGAAATGTTCATACTCACCAAATCAATGTACGCATCCCCAAACGATCGCGGAAGAGGATGATCGGATGTAGAGGTAGAGTCGGTGGGATGGATCCTCACATGACTTCTCTCTGAATACCAGTCCTCATACCCTTCCTCACACATCCATGGGCTATCTGCATCGCACTTCTCTCCACGGCTACTAAGGGAAAGACAGTGGTGGCGCCAGGTAGTCCATAAGTACTCCACGTAAATGTGCTGTACAGAATACAGGTTTGCTTTGGCTCCTCTTTTTGCTTTCGATGGAGGGATGGACGCGTGATTCCATGGACTGGTTTGCAGGTACCCAAACTGCCTCAAAACGCGGGCAGGATGGTACGGCTCAACCTGATTGCAGAAAGCGATACATCCACAGTACCACGCTATGTCCTCGAATGGATGAGCGTCTCTACAGCCACTGTAGGGATCCCAAATCACCTATACATACAAAAATTATAACATGTAAATTTCGTGAACTATAGCAAATATATTCAAATATATGCAATGAGAGACTTGATATTTAGACTTACATTTTCCTTTATGATATTATCTATTTGCTGCCTCAGGAATTTCAATCTATTGGGTGCATCTGCAGCGCTCACTGAGGATCGAGGCTTCCACTTCATTGCTCGTGGGTTGCCATTGATGTATTCTAGGTCGGGTGTAGGCCGCTCCACAATGAAGTGTTTGTATATCCAGGCCTGTATTTATAAAAAAATAAAATAATAATAAATAAATGATTTAGTATATGAAAATGAGACAAAGTATTCAAAAAATAATGTACCTCCATCAGAGTGAGATAGCCAGCTATCTGCTTAACCTCATACCGTGAAGCAATCCCCAATTGCCTGTACAGATATGCTAACCCAGCTGTGCCCCAGGCATAGTTGCCTACATCTCCAACATCCGACAAGAGGTTTAAGTATGTGACTGGAACCTTCGTTCCCGTCTTGTCGGAGAAGAGTGTACATCCAATGAGGTAAAGAAGATAGGCTCTCACGTGCCTGTCAATAACTGCATTCCAATCAGTCTCCTTCGCCTTATTTGCAAAGGTTTTCCTCAACCACTCCATCCTCACATAATTGCATTTGTTGATTTTCAATTCGTCCAATGCTGCTTGTTGACTCACTTCTAATAATTTATGTAGCAGGCGAATGGCTTCCTCCTTTCGAATATCTTTAGCCCTCACAGAATTTCCAACAACGGGCAAACCGGTGATTTGTTTGACATCGTCGAGCGTAATAGTCATCTCTCCGAAAGGTAGGTGGAAAGTATTTGTCTCGGGATGCCAACGCTCGACGAATGCCGAAATCAAAATACGGTTAATGTGGGTGTAGGACACCTGCTTCAGTTGGCACAAAGGTGTATTACTCACCCTACTCTTAAACCTACTGCACTCGGTCTTCCAGTGCCATTCAAATATTTTTGTCACATGCTGTATACATTTGAGAGGTTCTCGATCCTACACAATAAACGAACTTAGTTAGGAAATCGATAATTGATAATAAAGCTAACTACTTTATATCTTATTTATGAATTAATGAAAATTAACAATGTACCTGTCCGTCCCAAATGTATCTCGCTACATGCGTTTCAAAACTCTTCAAAATTTGAATATTCTTGGGCCCTCCTGGGAATTCGGTAGTAGTAGAACCGGAAGGCTGTGATTGTCCCTTCGTCTTTGCCTTCCGCTTCCCCTTCGCCACAACTTTCTCCTTCCCCTTCAAACCCCGGGGAGCAACAATTTCCTCCTCCTTACTCTCACTCTCACTCTCCTCCTCCCTCACACTCACACTCTCACTCTCACTCTCACTCTCACTCTCACGGGCTTCCTCATCCCTATCTCCATCACTCTCAATCTCCTCTCCCTCAGTCTCACTGTCCTCCTCACTCCCACTTGCACTATCGGTACTTGAATCATCGGAGTCAATTCTTACATCTTGCTTTCTTTTGGACTTCTGCTCATGATGGTCGTCGCTCTCACTCTCATCCCGTGATGCACTGGCATCCTCACTATCTTCCCCTGATTCATGTGCATGTTTAAGTTCAATGATTCCTTCAACATTACCCCGAACAGCCTGTTCGATGTCTTCCCTTACATCTGTTGCCAATGATGCACCTGCTGCCTCTGATGGAAGCTCTAATGGAGGATCTACTGTAGGATCTAAAGCAGTCTGTACTGCAGGCTCATCTTCTGCCACAACCCCTTCTCCCTCATCCACTGACCGTGCCACTGTCTTTTTACTCTTCTTCACGTACACTTTTTCATTTTCACGTTTCTTTCGCTCTGAAGCTGTTGGACGCTTTCGCTCTTGTGTTTCCTCCATAGATGTGTCCTCAAAAGGCCGTTTAGTACCGGCTAATTCATCCATTTTCCCTACAAAAAAATAATAATTTTAGAATGATTGATATAAAGAATGATATTGAAGAAAAAAATAATACAAATCAATATCCATTAACATATTTATCTAGACTAATATATTCATAAATTCAACTAATGAAAACAGTCACATTTCACATATACGTAGAGTGTTTCAACCTTTTAGCATATATTCTATTATATTAAGCCGAACCTTCCATTAGTTGGATGCATGTCATCAATTACTAAACTTTCAACTGCTTTCAATGAATCACTAAACAACTTTGCTATTATTATGTAATCCAACCCACTGGATTACTGGAGTCACCCAAATTGGCCTGTCGGTTTGTGCACCCTTTGCTATTATGTATTATTATTGTTTTTTCTTTTGCCAAAACAAAAAAGAAAGAGATTCTAGACAGTGCACGGAGTGGCCAAGACTGCCTAAAGTTCACAAACCTGCCTACTAAAGCTGGTGGTTTTAATTCTGGGTTTAGAATAAACAAAGGATGCTTCAGCAAAATACTAAAGGGAGTCGTTTTGAGGCATTCTGACAACCAAATAGATCCTAAAACCCAACATGAAATTTAAAATAGTGTGGGGGTTTGAGTAGACTGCTTAAAGTTCACATACGATGCTAGTAGTTTTAAATCTAGTTTTTGACGTTATTTGAAACTCGGAAAGTATGAGAAAGAAGAAAGAAAATATCCGAATAGATTTCCTAATTTAATACTTTCGAGCCTTTACATTTCCTTGGTTCTTCACAAGATTCAAACATTAAGGTTCAAAGAATGAAAATCATATGCATTCACATTTCAATATGAAAGAACAACTCAGAAAATTTAACAAACAATTATGGCATTACAACATTTGAGAGTGTCATAAATTTTTTGCTTTTTGAGGAAATGAATCGTATTCGGCCCCTAATAACCGAATATACCCAATGAATTCGGCCACTAATCACCGAATGTAAACACTAATATTCGAATACTTATGTTCGAATGAAATAGTAAACCATTCGACAAAATTGGACCGAATATTAGTTTACATATTCGGCAACCTAGTGCCGAAGTATAATTTCAAAATTCGGCATTTTCAGGCCGAATGCGATCTATTAAAACAAAAAATACATTTTTCAAACAAAACATCTAACATTCCAACACTCAAATACGAACATCCACCATTTAAATTCGTCATTTTCAGTGCAAACCCTATTCATAATCACAGAACTAACCTATATCATTCAAAATACATTAACAATCAATCACATTCCCAAAAGAAATCATACCAACGGTTGGGAGAAGACGAAGAAGATGGTGGCTACTCGTTGCTTTTGGATTTTCAAATGACACAGAGGCTGGTGCTTCTTGGCTTGTGCTGCTTTGTGGCTGGTGGTCGTGGCTTCTGGATGACGACCCTGTTGTTGCTTCAAGTTAAAGTGGAACTGTTGCTGCTCGTGGATGCTTGTTGAAGATGAAGAGTATGTAGTGCAATGGAGGATGTCTGAATATGGAAGATGATGAGTATGGGTTTCTCGGTTTGGCTTGCCGAATACGAAGCAGTGATATGGGTTTCTCGGTTTGGCTTGCCGAATACGAAGCAGTGATAGAAACAGTGTTTATTTTTTTTTTGTTTTTGTTTTAATTCAGTTAATGGGTTGGGTTAATTGGGTTGCATTGAGAATTTTGTGTAGTATTTAGACTTGTGGACTTTATTGGTATTTTTAAATTTTTTTTTTTTGTTTAATAATGGGTTGCCTAAATCAATTGAGGGCTGTATTTAGAAAAGGGTAAAATAGACTTAATTAAAATATTAAATGGGCTGCATTTAGTAAAGTCAGTGCTGCAAATAGCCCCTCCCTTTTTAAAAATCTATTTATTTGTGGACATAATTGCCCTTAGATTCCCAGTGGCTTCTCGACACCCCCGCCCTCCTCTTTTTTCTCCCCTCTTTTTTTTTTTTTTTCTTCTTCTCCTCCCACTGATTGACCATGGTAGCATATGTGAGACCCCAAAATTTTGAATAGTAAATTTTCTAATGGTAAATTTTCAATAGTAAATTTTCTTAATTATTATTATTTTATTTTATTTATTGCACACTTGGCATTTTGCCATTGGGCAATGAAATGTGCCATGTGGTCATCAATTAAGAAGGGTGCATGAGAATTTATGTACACCCTTGGGTGACATCTAAAATGTGAATGGTGGGTATATATGAATGGTAGATAAATGTGAATGGTGGGTAAATATGAATGGTGGATAAATGTGAATGGTGGGTATATATGAATGGTGGATGAATGAAAGAATGGTGGATGAATCTAAGAGTGGTAGTTAAATTTGAGAGTGGTAGATAAATTTGAGAATGGAAGATGAGAATGGTGGATGAATGTAAGAATGGTGGATAAATTTGAGAATGGAAGATGAGAATGGTGGATGGATGTAAGAATGGTGGATAAATTTGAGAATGGAAGATGAATCATTTCTCTATAAATACCACATTTCAAATGCTAATGAATACACAAGTAGTAGAGAAGAAAGAATTTAGAGAAAGAAAAGAGTGAGAAGTACTCTTGGAGTTGGCAAGGAGTAAGCACTTGAAGTTCAACACACATACAACCAAGGTAGAGTTCTACTATCTTACATATTTCATGTTGAGTTTGAAAGAAAATAATAGTGGGTCGGCATTTCCTATTCTTTTCTATCTTGATTTTAGCTTAATTGATGAGTTTATATCATGATTTGGTGAAATTGGGAGGTGTTTGTTTGCCTAGAAAGTTCTAGGAAAATTTAGAACAAATTGA
>JAESVK010000101.1:1395275-1429271 GCA_017140935.1 Hamamelis virginiana
ATATATATATATATATATATATATATATATATATATATATATACAGATGCGCTATTATCAGGTGCACCTGATGCAACTTGCATCAGGTGCCCTCTTCTACAGCCACCTGTGATGAAAATTTTTAAAAACTAACCGTTGGATTAGATACCCCTATAATGTATGTCATGTCTGCCAAAAATCACAGTGATCCAACGGTTGGTTTATGAGAAAACTGACTACTAAAAAATTATGACTTTTTTGTTCTTTAAAATGTTATTATTTTTTAGCAGTCAATTTTCTCAAAAACCAGCTGTTGGATCTTAGTGATTTTTGGTAAACATGACATACATTTTTCATCACAGGTGGCTGTAGAGGAGGGCACCTGATATTAGAATTTCTGTATATATATATATACATGACCATGCATTCATTTAATTAGCTAAGACCTTTGAGTTATTGGATTGGAATCTTGAGATGAATCATGCATTAAGTGAATGCATGATCCTCTATATATATATACACACACAAAAAAAAGCGTTCTTATCAATGTCAGCTAAAGTGAACTAGCCGTTGGATCTGAGTGAATGGTGGAGACCATTTCACATGATGCTCCAACCCGACAAGGATGAACCGCGCAACACTCCCACCCGGTTAGCCGATGACCCGCGTGAAATCTGAGAGATTTCAAATGAATCTCAGCATACTCGTGCAATTTCAGCCAATTCGAATGTCTAACCCTCTCCTCTCCCTCACGCGGTCTGATGGCATCTCCTCCCCTCACGTTTTCAGGCGGCGGAATGTGTTCACAAAAATGATTTCTATACTTGGACAAGAGATATGATTATTGTTGTGTGAATCAATGAGCAGACTTATTTTGGCTTGAATACAAAATTTTGCCCATATTGTTTAATCTAATCTCAAATTAGCAGGCGGAATATTTTAGATCCTGGGCGTGTTTGAATGTCCCAATCGTTTCTTCAAGTTAGCTCATTGAGTCATTGGAAAAAAGGAAAACGAAAAAAGAAAGGATAGTGGAAACAGAGACCTTCATCATGTCATTATTTTGAAAGCATCACATGGTGCCGTGGAAATTCACAACTTTGAAAAGGAATTTGTGATAATCCAAAATTTTAAATGTTTATTTTGTTATTTTATATAAGTTTTAGAGTATTTTGAAAACTGCGGAAACCAAATATATATATATATATATTTTTTTTTTTAAAATCGTATATATATAAAATAAATAAATAAAAAGGAGAGTTGGGGGCAATTTTGAAGCTTTGCATGAACTTAAGGGCACCTTGTAAATCTCATAAATTGCATTTTTTATAATTGCCAATAAGTCCCCCACTTTTTTCTTTCAAAACCGTATGCAGCACACACCCCCTGTATTCATTTTGGTTTATTTCAGCTAAGGGGTTTGAGAGCAGCCGAGAGTGAGAGAGAGACTGCAAGTGGGTCGCGGCACCCTAACCCTGCCGGATTCTCACCGGGAAGCTTGCCGGAGACTCACATTCCTCCATTAAAGGTGAGTTTAAGCTTGCATGTTATATTTTCTCTCTCTTTTCTTCCTTTCTTCTCTTTTCTTTCTTATTTCCTTTCATAAACATTTCAGAACTTGAGTTTTGAAATATAGATTTTTGGAATTTGGTTGTGATGTGGTATTTAAAAAGGGTTTTGGAGGTTGAAGCTATGAG
Organism: Hamamelis virginiana; assembly: GCA_017140935.1. Classification (NCBI taxonomy): domain Eukaryota; kingdom Viridiplantae; phylum Streptophyta; class Magnoliopsida; order Saxifragales; family Hamamelidaceae; genus Hamamelis; species Hamamelis virginiana. Next base: position 1,396,952 of record JAESVK010000101.1, read on the forward strand.
TATTATAAACTGATTCGAAGTGGGTCGGGTCCTTGGTAGCTGCGTGTATGTCTATATCTTTCCCCTCTTTCTTTTTCATTTCCGATTTTCAAGGATTTTGGGCATGGATCAGTTTTTATGGCTAGTGATTTAGTGAGATTTTGAGGCTTGGATCTTGATCCGAGACTGTGGGTCTGAGAGTGTAGCTTGGAGATGGGTGTGTGAGTTTAGCTATGGGTTTTTGAAGTTCTGCATATCAAAATCTTTATGATTTATGTTTATTCTTGAGCTTAATAAATAGATCAAAGTTTCTTTAAACTTGCATGTGTTGGATCTGCATTTGGGAAGATTTATTTTATGTTTTGAAAATCTGCGATGTTGAGCAGTAACCATGGCTGCTGGAATTTAAACCTTAGTTTGGGTTTTGTGATTTTACATCTTTGAATACTTGTTTTTCACAAGTTGTATTAGAGTTTAAAATGATAGTTCTCATACATTTAAAACTCTCATGAAGGTGATTTTGAAATAGCAGCCGTGACTATTTAAGGTTTTCAACTTTAATTTGGGCTTTTTGGTAACTTCTGAGGTTGTGATTTAAGAATTGAGTTTTAGCTGACATAAATGAGGTACTATGGGTTGCTTGTGGGTTTCCTCTCAAAATACTTATATTTGTTGTTTAAATGGCTGCTTGTGATTAAATATATTTTCTTTAAACGGAACTAAACCTGTGGTGAATTGATTTTGGGATCTTTGAAAATAATTAACGTCACATGTGAAGCCCCTGTTTTAGATCCTTAATTTCGGGCTATACATGTCTAAATTCCTTGGTGTTCATACTTCACTTTTAAATCCGACGGTCATATCCAGTTTTCTTTGAATATGCATGTAGGGATTCAATGGTGGGAATGTGTTATATTGAGTTTGGTGATGGCTGAGTTGAAAGTACAGTGAGCTGCAGCCACAGCTGCTCTATTGTGAACATTGAATATTGAGTTTTAATGGTAGCGCAAGGTTGATCCATTTTGCATGTGATTAAGTTCACATTTAAAATTAATATTTTTGCAATTTAGTGAAGTAAAGAGGCTTGTGTGTGGTTTTACAAGAAGTTTGGATTTGTAATTTCTGCATTTGATATTCAAGGATGAAACTGTGGGTTTCATGCCCTTTGAAACTCATTTTCTCAATTGAATTTTATGTAACGAAGGCTTGCATGTAATAGAGTTAGCATAGTGAAGTTCATTTGGGAATAAATTCATAGTTTTGGAAAGTTTAAATGTGTTTTGATCGAAAGAAATGGAGAATAAACTCAATTGCACCTCTGGTCTGTGCGTCAGGAAGGTGCATTACCGATAATGGCATGAGCATTATCGGTAATGCTCTTGGCTGGGTCAAACCAGAGAGCTTGCATTACCGATAATGCACTTTGCCATTATCGGTAATGCCCTTTTTCCCTCATTCCTTCTTTAAAACATGTTTTATTCATAACTTTCTCATACGATTTCTGATTTGAGCATTCTTTATATGCACGAAAAGCTTGTGAAGTCTAGTTTCTAAATTTTATGGTTTTAAGGTCAAATTATTTTTGGAAAGAGTTATTTTGGATAAATACCAATTTTGCCCTTTTTATTTAATCCTTGGTTTTCTAGGTTTATTTCCTAAACATCTTGGCTTTTAGCCATGGGATTTGGCATGCAATGCCAAATCAGTTTTAGGAATGAGCTTTAAAAAATCATTAAGCCTTTGGGTTTCCATTTTGGGGCTTTTGGCTCTTAAGCTCGTAAATGCTTAGTTTTGAAGGTTGTTTTGCTTTTGAGAATTTAGGACCTCCCCTTCGTACTTTATTTTGATTGTTTTTTTCGTATTGTTTGCTTGTTATTTTCAGTTCGAAAGGTCCCTTGGAGGACCACTTGCATTGGTGCATGAGCATTGCATTGGGGAGGCTCGTGGAGCCGCTAAGGGTTGGAAAACACATCTGCATTGAGGTAGGGATAAGTAACCTTTTACTTCTAATGACGATATGATTGTTTTATATCTGTTTTGAGAACTTCGTGAATATTAAACACATTGGAACATTATGATTTATGAATACGTGAGAACCTCGTTGTTTACCAAATGGTTGAATAGATACATGAAATATAACGATTTGAGAACTGTTATTGTGTGGCATTTTTATGAAATGAAGCTAAAGCGCAGAATTGTGACTTTTGAGATATAAACTATACTTCTTGGTGAATTATCTAGAAACGAAATAGAATGTTTATATAAACTGGGGAACAACCATTTGACTATATATTTTTAAGGAAATGTTAAGAAGGCATAAGGTGACGTTGCTTTTGTAAATAACTTTGATATTCTTGGTTTATAAACGTATGCCTGTTTTACTGAACTGGATTACAACTGAAAAGATGATGAGATATTTTAATTAGGTTGTCCCCTTGATTTTTGATTGAACTGAAGGTTTGGAAATGAATATGATATTCATGAATTATGATGTACCTACACTGGAAACAAGATTTTGTCTTAAGAACTGTTTTCTATAAATGATGATGGATTATCAATGATTCTAGAAAATGCCTTGATACGTTTATACGCCATTTATTTACCGCTTTTCCTGCTCGCTTTGGAAATTGGTTTGGATGTATATATATTCTTGCTGTTATGCATGGTTCTGGCTCGGTTTGTATCACAGGGAGGTTTCTTTATAAGGGCCCATGGTCCTGGGTGGAGCCTTAGTGCGGACCCGAAGTTCATAGCCCCGTAGTGGCTCGACAGTTGGCCGTGCGTTATAGGCAACTGATCGGTTTCTCTCGAGAGGTCAGACCCCGTAGTGGTCGGTTTTGGTTACGCTGGTACCGGTGGCTTGTTAGCCAAGAACCAGTAACTTGTAATACGCTCACGAGCCTGGTTTTGATGGACATGGATGATATGGTGAGACACATGAGATGGAATAGTTGACATATGGAGCAGTTTAATTAATTGTTTTTCACTGAAAGACCACACAAGTTTATACCCGCTTTATTGCTGTCTTATGAATGTTATGGAAACTAACTTTATTTAAAATATTCCATGTATCATTGTATTATTGTTATTAGTAGAGGTTACCTTATTCCTACTGAGCACGTTGAAGCTCACCCCTGCTTTATGCAGCAGATTTCAGGTTGGCCTGGGGTTGCATCATTGGTTTGGACAAGCCTCCACTCGAGGGTTGTTGGATAGCTGCATGATATGTTCTGCATCAGGACCCATATAATTTTGAGATGTGTATTATTTATGTTTTCCTTAATAACATGATTTGTCACTGTTTGTGGCATAGCCTATCTGCCAGGGATGTTGGCATTATTATAATTTGATTTATTATTATTGTATAAGACGTTTGGGACATTGGTATGAGTATAACATTTCATATTCTTGATTATACCTATATTTCTCGACTCTCGTGAGGATATATGAATGAGCAGGTCAAGTTGTACCTCTATCTTGACACGTGTTGACCTATCCGGAAGGGTCGGTACGGTTGTTAGGTTGGGGCGTTACAGAATTTTTCGAAGCATTTCCTTGTCATCCATTTAGGATCAAGTGTCATTATTTTCAAAGCATTACATGGTGCAGTGGAAATTCACAACTTTGAAAAGGAATTTTTTGAAGCATATTTCCTTGTCATCCATTTGGGATCAAGTCTCAGTCAGCATCATCTCAAATCCCAATAAACATGAAGGGGACCGATGGAGAGAGAGTACGCCAGAAGGAGGAGCTAGCCACCGCCGGAAAACGTGAAGGGGAGGAGATGGCAGCTGAATGTGAGGTGGAGGAGAGGGTTAGGGCAGCTGAACGTGGCTGAAATGTCCCAAATAAGCTGAGATGGATTTGAAATCTCAATGGACATCACGCGGGTCGTCAGCTAACCGGGTGGGAGTGTTTCACGGGTCATCCTCGTCGGGTTAAGTGAAATGATCTCCACCGTTCAATCAGATCCAACGGCTAGTTCACCTTAGCTGACTTTAAGATAAAATCAGACCAACCTGATAAGAACGCTTCTATGTGTGTGTGTATATATATATATATGTATGTATTGGTTCTCCTAACACCTTATTTTGACACCCCTAAATAACACCCCTCATCAACCATTGAATAAAATTCAATCCAAAGGCAATAATATAAGTTGACTTTAAGTGCAATTAAAACAACCCACTGGTCATCCTGTCTAGCAAGACCAAGCAACATTCTAAGAGTAGTACGCGTGTGTTGGTTAAAATTTGGAATTTATATTTTGCTGCACAAACCTAGACAGAAAAGTCAATTTCTCTATTAGTCTCCATCTTATGAGTCTCTATTATTGTGTTCATCGGGTTAAGAAATTGGTTTAAGTTTGATTAGTACAGAGGTCCTTTTAGATGTAAGAAAGGTCTTTTTTGTTTTCTTGTTTCTTTTTTTCCTTCTGGATGGGTTTGAAAAAGGAAAATAATAGGTTTTCTAATTTCTATCAACGATAATCCTGCACCCTCACAAAAGGGATGAGGAATTAATCCTCTAACGGAGCGAAATTCTTGTCAGCAAGAAATTCAATATTGCTCCTTCAAAAATATTTCTTCAAAACAATTAGTGGTGTCAAATCGGTCGGATCGAGCCGGCTCGGTCCGTTAAGGTTTCGGTCTAATGGGCTAATGGATTGGATCATGTTTGGTCCATTAAGCTATCGGATCGGATCGGATCAGTCCATTAAGCTGAAAGGCTTGTCCAATCCGATCCATTAGATTGGTCCACTATGTTAACGGACCAAACGGGCTAATGGATCGGATCAGATTGGGTTGGACTGGGCTAATAGATCATACTAATGGATCGTGTTAAAAGACCAAATGGATCGGGCTAACGGACTTTCCAATTTTAATTATTTTTTTGGGTCTTTTAAATGAGAAAGTTCTGAGTACTGTTGAAGCAAGTCATGGCCGAAGTAATTATCTAAAAAAAAGGGTCATGACTGAAGCAAGTCTGTACTGTTATGTATGTATATATATATATATCTTCTTACACACTGCAGATCGGCATGGCGATTGCAGATCGGTGACTGTACGGCTGTATAATTGTCCGACTGTTTTTTTTTAATGGAACAAATTGCAGTAATGCGATGTTGTGAGACTGTGAGAGAGAAAGACAGAGAGATTGAGAGAGACTGAGATATTAGTGTAATCTGAGAGAGAGACGGAGTGAGATTGAGAGATAAAGACTGATGTAATTTTTTTTTTTTGTTGTAAAAAAAATGGATCAAACTTGCAGTTGCAGTGAGACAGAAAGACAGAGTGAGATTGAGAGAGGCAGAGGGATTGCTTTCAGATTAGTGTAACGGGCCAAACAGATCGGGCCATCCTGACTTTAAGATAAAATCAGACCAACCTGAGAAGAACACTTCTGTGTGTGTGTGTGTGTGTGTGTGTGTATATATGGATGGGTTCACCTAACACCCTATTTTGACACCCATAAATAATACCCCTCATCAACCATCGGATAAAACTCAATCCAAGGGCAATAATATAAGCTGACTTTAAGTGCAATTAAAGCAACTCACTGGCCATCCTGTCTAGCAAGACCAAGCAACATTCTAGGAGTAGTATGTGTGTGTTGGTTAAAATTTGGAATTTATGTTTTGCTGCACAAACCTGGACAGAAAAGCCAATTTCTCTATTAGTCTTCATCTTATGAGTCTCTACTATTGTGCTCGTTGGCTTAAGAAATTGGTTTAAGTTTGATTAGTTACAGTGGTCCTTTTAGATGTAAGAATGGTCTTTTTTGTTTTCTTGTTTCTTTTTTTCCTTCTGGATGGGTTTGAAAAAGGAAAATAATAGGTTTTCTAATTTCTATCAACAAGAATCCTGCACCCTCACAAAAGGGATGAGGAATTAATCCTCTAAGCTAGGGAGCGAAATTCTTGTCAGCAAGAAATTCAATATTGCTCCATCAAAAATCTTTCTTCAAAACAATTACAGAAGAAACCTCTCAGCTCTCTCTGATCAAAACAGTGGACTACAACCAAATGGTGGATGTAAACAAAACAGGGTCCTCATTGCATTTTTTTTTTTTTTTTTTTTTTTTTTTAGGGCACAGGGATGAAGATGCCCTGAACCCCACGTCTACTTGAAATAAAAAAAAAAAAATTTTAACAAAAAAAAAAAAAAAAAAAATCGAAGGAAGATTCTTCTGACTTTTTGGCATATAAGCCAAGCAACTCAGCCGTGTGGTAGAGTTCATTGTAGTACTTTTGCTCATGTGATCATACTTGTTTTGGATGAAACTACATATGGACTGACGTGGTTAATCATCACATATTAATTTTCAAAGAAAATTATTATTTGACATCTACCATTAGGTACCTCTCTTACATGGGATGCATGTGTGATTCATCTCATTACATGTCAGGCTTATAAGAGAGGTGGTATACTAATGACAAAATAGTAAAACCCTCAAAATTAAGGGGTGTATACCAAGAAGTCCCACTAATCTCTCAAGTATACCGAAAGGTCTACAATGAAAATATTTTGTCGAAAAAGATGAAAATGCCCCAAAACATAGTGAAAACATCTCACATGGTGAAATAACCCATACAGTGAAAACACGGTAGAAAATACCCAACATTTTGGAAGTGTTTTCATTGTCCATTTTTTAGTGCTTTCATTGTCTTTTTTTTCTTTTCTTTTAATTTTTTTTTTGGAGTTTTTAAAGCATTTTGAGTGTTTTCACTATCCGTTTTTTAGTTCTCTATGGTCTTTTTTATTTTTTATTTTTTATTTTTTTGAGTTTTCAAAACATTTTGAGTGTTTTCCATGTCATTTTTTTTAGTGTTTACACGTTTTCATCGGCCAAGTTTCTAAAAACATAGTAAAAACCCAAGTTTTTACTGTGTTTTTAATTTTCAATGTCTTTTTTTTAACACTTTGAAAGCTAAAAACTCAGTTAAAATCCAAGTTTTTATTGTGTTTTTTAGTAACCACAGTTAAGCAGAGAGAGAGAGAGAGAGTGTTTTTATCACACTGGATTGATCAGCAATGGATCCATGCCCCACCCCGTATATTACGTCAGTAAACAGACATACTATATAAGCAAAGTTCTAGGAAAGATAAATCCCAGAAGGAACTGAAGCACAATCAACAGCAGGGCCCCCATATATAATATATTAAGGGAATCAGGCAATCAACTCCATTTACATGAATTGGCTGAAAAGAGTCCAAATTGCACAGCAGACAAACACTACATAACGGAATTGGCCAGTAAACAGACAAAATTGCACATTTCATCACATCAAAAATGAAACTCTTCTTATGAAATTGTAGCTATTTGTTGTATCTAACCCCCGACATACAGAAACACTCCATATAGTACAAGACATATATATATATATATAGCCTGCAAGCTCATAATTTATTACATTGATAGAATCCCATGCAAACAAAGCACTCCCTTTATGTTATTTAATTACTAGCTCCCAGGAACAAAATTACATGACTCCCAGAGTCCCAGCTTCAAATCTACAAGTTTGAACTACCAGAGTCGCCAAGTGCTATTGAGGATTTGGTGGGCGGCTATTAGCAGTCGCAACGCGGGATCCCCATTCCAGTAGCTCTTTGCTCGTGTCGTCCCTGTTCACTATTACCTCGGTTCGTATCTGTATATATATATATATATATATATATATATATATATAGAGAGAGAGAGAGAGAGAGAGAGAGAGAGAGAGAGAGAGGAGAAGGAGGAGGAAGATGTGGAAGAAAGAGAAGAGAGAAAGAGATTACTGGTGATAAAAAAAAAGTGAAATCTCACTGTCTCTCGTGCTAGCTAGTTGAGAGGGAGAAAAAGGAAACTATGGGCTAACATATGTTAAAAGAACTTAGGGATATTTAGACTTTAAAAAAAAATATTTCAAATCTGATGGACTCTGTGCTATATCCATGTCCTTCATGGTATTTATCCATGATTTGAAGGACTTTTGGATAATTTTTTCTATGGGGTTTATACCAATAGGCCCTTGGTATAAGAGTGCTATACCAATAAGCCCTTGCCTTTTTTTATGATACTTGTATCTGTGAAAGTTTATTAAAATAGACAAAAATACCCTTTCATTAACAAGATATTATCCAATATTATCCAATATTATTAGAAAATCAACTTAACATAATATTATTCAATATTATCTCCATGAATTAAGGAATATTTCAAATATTGAAACTCATTTACAAAGGAAAGTTCATCCTAATCAACTTCCCTAAAATCAAGGGATTATATCATTAACAGGATACTATCCAATATTATCAGAAAATCAACTTAACAGAATATTATTCAATATTATCTCCATGAATCAAGGAATATTTCAAATATTGAAACTCATTTACAAAGGAAAGTCCATCCTAATCAACTTCCCTAAAATCAAGGGATTATATCAAGATAAACTTAAATCATATACATGACTCTGTTTGGGCCGAGTCAAAACATATGACTCATTGTGTGTTGAATATTTCCAAAATAAAGTATTTTATAATGGGTTATAAATTGGGTTTTGTTCTATAGAAAGCTTGAAAGTGCATTTTTGCACTTGTCCCACATTGGAAAATCAGAAGAAGTTTAAAGGCTTTGTAAGTCCTTGGTTTGGACTTATGGGTTGGGCCCCAAGGGGTACCCATGTTTTGTGAGGAGGGAGGACCTAAGCAAGAATGGGCTTGGACCCAAAAACCACACGCGCGCGCCCGCCCGGACCGGGTTGGGTTGGGTCATTAGATCCAATGGGCCCTATTCTTTTTGAACAAAATCATATTGGGCCTGGGTGTTGGATCTGGATCTGGAGCGGAGCGGATCTGCTGACCCGCGCGGATCAAAACGGTTGTGACCGTTGGATGGTGGCTTTTGGTGAAATGGTGCAACCAATGGTGCCTTTTGGCCCGAATTGGTGCAACCAAAAGGTGCGAACCCCTCTATAAATAGAGGGTTCGGCCAGACCAGTTTTTTACACATTCAGATTACGAAATACAGAATACAGAAATTCTCTCATTCTCCTTCTCCTCTCGTGGGTTTCAGGCTTTCATTGTTGCGTTTCTGATTGCTGCAGAAATTGAAGTGCACTGCTCGGTTCATTCAAATTATACATCAACGGTATTCTGCTCTATTTTCGTCGTGCATACGCAGATAGAGGATCAACAGGTCAGCCTCATTTTATCCTAAGGCGAATTTGCTGTCAACCCGGTGCACACATTTGGTGGGGGCAAATATTGTATTTAGGAAAGCGACACAGTAACGTGACTTCAGGCGTTTTATTCTAAATTTGGAGTTTCGTCAGACTACACCAGGTATTTATTTTACCAACAATCTAAAGACAATATTCGTTATGCCACGACCAGTCAGACGAATTCAACCTCCAATTGTTAGAATTATATGTCGGGCAAGAAGACATACTGCAAGAAATAGGCGGGAAATTAGGCAAGTTTTCGTAAGGCGTCGTTTGGCTCGTCAGAGGAGATTTTTTCGAGACAGACGAAGAAGGATATATCAGAGTCTTCATACTATTTTTCAGATTGTGGAAACTTATAATCGGGCAGTAGAGCATTTATTTCCCGAGTTATTAATTGAGTTTCCAGATTTGAGAATTCAATTTTAGTGTACTGGTTTCTATTATTGTATTTTCAATAATATTTAATAATAATAATAAAGTTTATTATTGAAAATATAATGGCTCAGTCACTTCAACAAATGACTCAGAATTTTATGAAGTTAGAACGGTTTGATGGAGGAAATTTCAGGCGTTGGCAGAAGAAGATGCATTTTCTACTCACCACACTGAATGTGGTCTATGTGTTGAAAACACCATATCCAGAGGAGCAAGAAACTGAGACATTAGCACAGACTCGGGAAAGAACCAAGTGGGAGAATGATGACTACATATGCAGGGGACACATTCTGAATGCTTTAGCAGACTCTCTGTTTGATATCTACCATCACATGGAGAATGCAAAGGAATTGTGGAACACTTTGGAAGCAAAATACTTAGCAGAGGATGCAACAAGCAAGAAATTTCTGGTTAGTCATTTTATGAAATTTAATATGGTAGATAATAAATCTGTTATGGGTCAATTTCATGAGATACAACATATTCTTAGCCAATTTAAGCAACAAAAGATGAATATGGATGATTCCATAGTTGTGTCTTCTATTATTGAAAAATTGCCACCTTCCTGGAAAGAGTTTAAGAAAAGTCTTAAACACAAAAAGGAAGATCTTACTCTTGAGGAACTAGCAAAACACCTTCGTTTGGAGGAAGAAACTAGGCGCCAAGAAAGTAAGGATGAGATTGGAGATCATGTGTCCAAAGTCCATGTGATGGAGGACAAAGGAGATGGCAAAGGGAAGAACTCTAATAATAGGAAGCGCAGCAAGAATAAAAGTCAACCCAACTCAGATTCAAAGAAAAAGAAAGGTACATGTTGGTTCTATGGCAATCAATGACATTTCAAAAGTGAGTGTAGATCATTCAAAAAGAAATCTGGAGAATCAGAGTCCAAAAATAAAATGCTGGCTGTTATTTTCGAGATAAATGTACTCGAGGATGCTGGTGATTGGTGGATCGATTCTGGAGCTACAAGACATGTGTGTAATGATAAGAGCTTTTTCAACACCTATGAACCGGTGGATGATGGAACAGTTCTCTACATGGGCAACTCTTCAACAGCTGCTATTAAAGGCAAAGGAACAGTGGATTTAGAATTTACTTCTGGGAAAATTTTGTCTTTAACTAATGTATATCATGTACCTGAAGTTAGGAAAAACCTTGTATCTGGAAGCATGCTTAATAAGTATGGCTTCAAGTTAGTTTTTGAGTCAGATAAGTTTATACTGTCTAAGGTTGGAGTTTTTGTTGGGAAATGATATTTGTATCAAGGAATGTTTAAGCTTAATATTAATAAAATGAATAATTCTATTTATATGCTTGATTCTTTTTATTTATGGCATGCTAGATTAGGACATGTTAATACTAGGAAAATGGATGATATGATTAAATTAGATTTAATTCCTAAGTATGATATAACATAGGAGATAAATGTAAAGTATGCATGCAAACTAAAATAACTAGAATGACATTTCCTAAAGTTGAAAGAACCACGTCTTTGCTAGAACTTGTTCACAGTGATGTATGTGACATGCATAGCACTCCCACTAGAGGAGGCAAAAAGTATTTTGTGACATTTATAGATGATTTTTCTAAGTTCTGTTATATTTATCTTTTGCATTCAAAAGATGAGGTACTTAGTAAATTTGTAGCTTATAAAACAGAAGTTGAAAATCAATGTAATGTCAAAATAAAAAGGCTAAGGTCTGATAGAGGTGGAGAATATCATTTTCCTGAATATTGTGAAAATGTGGGTATTATACATGAAACTTCTGCACCTTATACACCTCAACAAAATGGTGTTGCTGAAAGAAAGAATAGGACCTTAACTGAAATGATAAATGCTATGCTCTCTAATTCAAGCTTAACCACTGGTTTTTGGGGTGAAGCATTGCTAACTGCATGTTATATACTTAATAGAATTCCTTTCAAAAAGAAAAACATGACTCCTTATGAGCTTTGGAAAAATAAGAAACCTAACTTAAATTATTTTAGAACTTGGGGTTGTAGGGCAATTGTAAGACTGCCTGATCCTAAAAGGAAGAAGTTAGGAGAAAAAGGGATTGAATGCATATTTCTTGGTTATGCTCTACATAGTAAAGCATATAGGTTTTTGGTAATTGAGCCCAATAATTCAATAGAAATAAAAACAATCATAGAATCACGTGATGCAGTATTTTATGAAGATAGATTTACTACTATTCCAAAATTAGAATCTAATCAAGAAAAGGAATTAATTCCTTTATCTTCTGAAGAAAATATTGAACCTAGTGAATCTATTGAACCTAGTGAATCTATTGAACCTAGAAGGAGTAAAAGGGCAAGGACTGCAAAGTCTTTTGGTCCTGATTTTGTTGTTTATCTTGTAGAAGGAACTAGGAATTCACATAATAGACAGACAATGGTTTCACCTGTTATGGAGCCAGATCTATTAACCTTTGAAGAGGCTATGAAATCTAAAGATTCTGTTTTCTGGAAAGAAGCTGTCAATGATGAGATAGATTCTATTATGGGCAACAAAACATGGAAGCTTGTTGACATGCCTCCTGGATTTAAATCAATTGGTTGTAAATGGATTTTCAAAAAGAAAATGAAGGTTGATGGAACTATTGAAAAGTTCAAAGCAAGACTGGTTGCTAAGGGTTTTACTCAAAAGGAAGGGATTGATTATTTTGATACATATGCTCCTGTAGCAAGAATCTCTACCATTAGAGTACTGATTGCCCTAGCTTCTATATATAAACTTCAAATCCATCAAATGGATGTCAAAATGGCTTTTCTAAATGGAGAGTTAGAAGAAGAAATATATATGGAGCAACCAGAAGGTTTTGTAGTACAAGGTCAAGAGCAGAAAGTTTGTAAGCTTATTAAATCACTCTATGGACTTAAACAAGCACCTAAACAGTGGCATGAAAAATTTGATAAGATTATAATATCAAATGGTTATAGGATACATGAATAAGATAAATGTGTTTATAGCAAGTTTTCTGATAAACGAGGTGTAGTTATATGCTTAGATGTAGATGACATGTTAATTTTTGGTACTGATCTTGAAGTTATAGAAAGTACAAAACAATTTTTATCATCAAACTTCCAGATGAAAGATATGGGCATTGCAGATGTTATTTAGGGAATAAGAATTAAGAGGGAAAAAGATAAATTAATTCTTAATCAGTCACATTATATTGAGAAAATTCTTAACAAATTTAATCAGTATGATAATACAACCATGTCTACACCTTATGATCCACATTTAAAATTATATCCTAATACTGGTAGGCCTGTTGATCAATTATTATATTCTAGGGTGATTGGTAGCTTGATGTATGCAATGACCTGCACTAGACCTGATATTGCCTTTGCAGTTGGGAAACTTAGTCGATACACTAGTAACCCAAGCTCTGTGCATTGGCATGCAATTTATCGAGTATTGAAATACTTGAGAAAAACTATAGATTATGGAATAGTCTATACTGGATATCCTTCGGTTCTAGAAGGATACACAGATGCCAGTTGGATAACTGACAGTGAAGATCATTCTTCTACAAGTGGTTGGATCTTTACACTTGGAGGTGGTTCAATTTCCTGGGGATCAAAGAAGCAGACGTGCATCTCAGATTCAACCATGGCTGTTGAATTTGTGGCATTGGCTTCAAGCAGTAAAGAAGCAGAGTGGCTGAGAAATTTGCTACTGGAAATACCTGTGTGGCCAAAACCTATGGCACCAGTATCTTTGCGGTGTGATAGTGAGGCAACTCTTTCACGAGCTTATAGCCAAATTTATAATGGTAAGTCCAGGCATATAGGACTTAGACATAGCTATGTGAGACAATTGATTACAGATGGTGTAATAACCATAAACTATGTGAAGTCAAGTGAAAATTTGGCTGATCCTTTAACAAAAGGACTTGCAAGGGATTCGGTGTGGAAAACATCAAAAGGGATGGGACTGAAGCCCACATAATTTATCACTCCTGGTGGAAACTCGACTCAACACTTGAAACATCAAGTCCTTGAGTTCAATGAGCAAAGTACACCATATGTCGTGATAGCAAGCACTCAAGATTCTTAACATGCATTGAGAATCTTAAATTATATTCATCCCAAGGTTGAAGTGCTTGGTACTTGTAATGTGAAAAGAAGAAGGATGAGTTATTTAACTCTTAATAGACTTACAACGGTGCAGTTGGAGTACTGTAATTACAAGGGTACTTTATAAGTCTACCTATATGAGTGTGGAGGTGGTGCCGCTTCCTATGATGTCCAAGGGCTTTGACTCTAGAGCACTCATGAAATAGGATAAAAACCTAAGGCCAATCCACAGGTCAGGTTTTTTTGAATACTATAGGTATTTTGTCTTGTGTGTGAAACATATCCGGTTAATCATATAAGATCGCTAGTTCAAAGATACGTCTACTATGTCATCTTGATTAACTCTGATGAGTTTCACTAAAGTGAAAGGTTCAAATCAATAAGATACCTTCACTTATGCATAAGGCTGCCAAATGAACCAAGAATCATCATATTGTATTTTGAAAATGGTGGGGGATTGTTGAATATTTCCAAAATAAAGTATTTTATAATGGGTTATAAATTGGGTTTTGTTCTATAGAAAGCTCGAAAGTGCATTTTTGCACTTGTCCCACATTGGAAAATCAGAAGAAGTTTAAAGGCTTTATAAGTCCTTGGTTTGGACTTATGGGTTGGGCCCCAAGGGGTACCCATGTTTTGTGAGGAGGGAGGACCTAAGCAAGAATGGGCTTGGACCCAAAAACCACACGCGCGCGCCCGCCCGCCCTGCCCCGTCCCTTACCGGGCTGGGCTGGGTCATTAGATCCAATGGGCCCTATTCTTTTTGAACAAAATCATATTGGGCCTGGGTGTTGGATCTGGATCTGGAGCGGGGCAGACTTGGGTCTGGAGCGGAGCGAATCTGCTGACCCGCGCGGATCAAAACGGTTGTGACCGTTGGATGGTGGCTTTTGGTGAAATGGTGCAACCAATAGGTGCCTTTTGGCCCGAATTGGTGCAACCAAAAGGTGCGAACCCCTCTATAAATAGAGGGTTCGGCCAGACCAGTTTTTTACACATTCAGATTACGAAATACAGAATACAGAAATTCTCTCCTTCTCCTTCTCCTCTCGTGGGTTTCAGGCTTTCATTGTTGCGTTTCTGATTGCTGCAGAAATTAAAGCGCACTGCTCGGTTCATTCAGATTATACATCAACGGTATTCTGCTCTATTTTCGTCGTGCATACACAGATAGAGGATCAACAGGTCAGCCTCATTTTATCCTAAGGCGAATTTGCTGTCAACCCGGTGCACACATTTGGTGGGGGCAAATATTGTCTTTAGGAAAGCGACACAGTAACGTGACTTGAGGCGTTTTATTCTAAATTTGGAGTTTCGTCAGACTAAACCAGGTATTTATTTTACCAACATTGTGAACTTATTGTTCTACATTTGGCAAATTCTTTACACCTTAATCTGAGTCATGCCTCATTGTGGGCGTGACTCTTTATATAAAAGACTATTGAGTATAAATTGACACATTGTGGGAGTGATTTTTAAGTTTGAACCATAACTCAAAGTCGTGACTCATTGTGAGTGTGATTTTTAAGTTTGAAAAATTACACAGAGTCATGAATCATTGTGGGCGTGCTTAGACCATATTGGACCATTGCACAGAGTCGTGACTCTGTGTGGGCGTGCTTATTAATCTTGGATCAGTGCACAGAGTCATGACTCTGTGTGAGCGTGACACATTGTTAGCCCGATACAGCATAAGGAAAGGAAAATTTAATGCATGTACAACATTGCATAAATCCAATCTTCCTAAAGGAACTTTATACGATATGATTCCCATGATTTTATCCATGTTTCTAGAATTAAATTGAACCAAATATGATATGGAAAATGAATTTACAGAGATACTAGTATCTCTGTGAAAAAATATTCTTTCATACACAAATAAAAATATTCTTTTATTCTTTCATACACAAATAAAAGCAAAAAATATTCTTTCATACCATTGTATATACCATTGGAAAGCATACAATGTCGTGCTTCATGGAAGTATAAACCGGACGAGTGAAGCTGTATGAAGAAGCCTCCGATCACATTTGGCAACATGTTTTCACCCTTAGATCTAGCTGTCACGTCTTCATTAGATATATGCATCGTGGATAGACATCAAAAGGTACTTGAAAGAGTGACTAACAGTGAACATAATCCAGGGATGGACACCATCTCCTTCATCGTAATTTTAAACACGACATCTTTTAATAACAAGATTCTTGGGATGGAACACGAGATTCTAAGTAGAAATCCAATTTAGTATGAAGAAAGACAGTTAGAACATTACTCTAATTACAATTCAAATTCAAAAGTAAACCTATATCACACTTACCTAATCCGTAGGAGATGTTATTCAAATATTAAATTATCTAATCACAATAAATAATGAAATAATATCTTAACTAAAATCAAGCTTAAAATAAGGAAAGGGTATTATAGACAATCTATACTTATTAGTTGACTTCTAATTTGACCTGGAGGGGCCTATCAGTATAAAATCTTTTACTTTGGACTTAGTGATAAAAAAGACCATAATCAGGGGCCTATTGATCATTTTCCCTAAATTTAATGGTACAAAAATGAAATAAACAACTATATTATATCATCTCATCAATTATAGAAGTGTCCGTAGAAGAATGAAATCCATTCTGTCCCACATCGTCTAAATGAAAGGCTTACTATAACTTTATATACCTGTATTGGGCCCTCCACATACAAGCTTAGGTTTTTAGGTTGGAAACTTAAAATGGTATCAGAGCATTGGTTATCCACGTGACAAGGCTGTTTGCTATAGCTTCATAATTCATATACCTGTATTAGGCCCGTCGGGTTCTCTCTCTGCATAGTAGTCCTACGGTCATGAGCCGCATTCTCATTTAGGCTTGATTTACAAATAAATCGAGCCTTCTCATACGCACCTCATGTATTCTCAATAAGAATTTTATCAAATTTTGTCGGTCCAAATAACCCTTCCAAGTGAAAGCTACCCAGTTTGGATTTCGGGCAGTCTGTTTATTATTATTTTTTAAAAATGATATAAAAGGTGGAATATATATACATAAATGATTAAGTCAACATATGCTTATATAAGTTTGTATCAACATGAAGCCAACAGATTATTATGTACATAATAATGTGATGTTTATTTTGAAAAATCACAGTGAGAAAAGCTATGAAAGTTTTCAACGGTCAAAATTTTTTATATCTGTATTTCAAAATTATGACATTGGATTACCGTGATTTTTGACATACATGACATCCAAAAGTACAATATCTAATCAAATGGTCAGTTTTTCAAAATATGTGCATCCTACATTATCTATGGACTTTATGCTTACATAACTTATGTAAGCATAAGCTCACTAGATTGGAACTGAATATATTATATATATATTCCAATTTTTTGGGTATTAGAATAGTTTTTTTTTTTTGGTTTTTGTTTTTGTTTTTCAAGCTCATATGAAAAATAATCTCTATTGGATACCTAGCAGATTGTATTATGAGGAACCTAACCCAGATGATGCTAGCTAGCAGTATTCACTTCATTTTCATTTTCACATAAGGAACATTTACCTGGCGCTTGCAAAACCGAATTATATATTTTCTACCCTTCCAAACAATCCCAGTGACTCCGAGGTCTGAAATTTCCAAGCCTTCCACAATTCCACTTCCTGCTGGTGACGATAAATATATGAAAATTTTAAGGTTCTTATGGAATCTAGGAAGTAGTCATTACGACAATGACCTGAATTCAAAATATTGACTCGGAGGTCTGAAATTTCAAAGTCTTCCGTAGTTACATTTGCTAGGAATTTTAAGTTTGCTATGGAAGCTAGGAATTAATTGGTCATTAGGACAATGACTGAATACAACATATTGGAAAATTTTGGACTTTTTATTTTCAATTTTAAGAAAATTACAGCTTGACCCTAGGAATGGCAATGGGGCGGGACGGGGCGGGTTTTCTGCTACCCCGTCCCCGATAAGAAAAACACTCCCCATCCCCGCCGGGTATAGAATGGTAGCCCCATCCCCGCCCCGCTCATTTTCCCCGCCCCTCGGAGATTCCACATCCCCGCCCCGTTTTCATCAAAATAATTAATACAAGTGTGTAGTGAGGTTCGAACCCAGAACCTCATGCCTTATATGAAAAGGCCTTACCACTAAGCTATGTATAACCTTATGTTTCTAAGTTGCGATATATAATATTTAACCTTATTTCATATTAACCTTCTTTCATATTCTTTTATATGATATATAATTTATAATTTATAATTTTATTTCATATTCTTTTATAAATCTATACTGCTTAGCCCAATTTTGAAAAACTTTTGATCGACTAAAATTGTAACGCCCCAACCTGACCATTATACCGACCATCCCGGGTAGGTCGACACGTGTCAAGATGTAGGTACAACCTGTACTGCTCATTCATATTTCCATACACAGGATAAAGAAAGGATAATTTATAACAACATGAAATGATGTGTTCTAGTGCATGCATGCCCAAGTACGAGTAATACAACAAGTAAAGAGTCAAAAGTACCAAGCTTAATGCCAACATCCCTGGCATATAGGCTAATAAGGAAATAAACTGATAGTTCGAAATACAGATAACTCAAATGCAAGCTAGACTGCCCGATACACGACTGCCCAGAACTCTGCAAATCCCAATGCAACCTGAGTAGAGTTTCCTACCATTGGACCTCTAGTAGAAACCTGAAAACCTGCTGCATAAAATACAGCATGAGCTTGGAATGCCCAGTAGGAATACAATCTCAACCAACAATAATAATACCGATACAAGGAACATTATAAATAGACAATTTATATCCAGTTCACAAATCAACATAAGAAAAGGTGTGGGTTTAGATCAGTTATAAACACAATATAATATTCATCATTTCGAAAAATAGGCTCATAAAATAATCAGAACGCTGTTCTCAGGCTAATAAGCCTCCGGTACAACGACAACCAAAACCACGTTGTTCTCGGGCCCCCCGGCACAACGACAGCCAAAACCGACCTTCATAAGGTCAAAACCTCTCGAGAGAAGCCGATCAGTTGCCTAGAATGTATGGCCAACTGTCGAATGTAAATATGTAATGTCCCTGCATATCAACCGAGCCTGAACCATGCTTAACAGCATGAAAACATATAGGTTTGCCAAGCAGGCATATAAAACAGTAAGAATATAAATTTTTAAACAAATTCTCCAAAGCGAGCATGTAAAGTATCAGTGAGTGGCATATATGTATATCAAATCATTATTTCAGATATCATCGTCATCATTCAAAACAAAGACGAAGTAAGTAAACCATATGCCATCATTTATGTTCACAAAACAGATACAAACACGCCACATCAAGTATTTATAAACAGCTATGTTCCCTGTATCATAGTTATTCATAAAACACTACAAGTTTATAATCAAACCAGCATTTCATGCAGTTTCAAATCATATATCATTAGAGTTAGAGAGGTTTGTATCCTACCTTAGCTGGGCAAATAAACTCCTAGCAGTGTTCTGATGAAATGCACACTAACTCGCGAAGGGATAGTTATCGGGACTATCCTGATCTGAAACATTGACCAGTAAAGACATGCATAAGTCCCTGCCTAATAAAATAAACCTAATATTTAAAAACTAGACTCCGAGAGCTTTCCGTACATATAAAGTATGCGAAAATCGGAGCTCATATGCAAAAGTTATAAGCGTTTGAAATTCGAAGTACAAAATTATCAAAAAGGGCCAAAATGAATATGGTAGGGGCATTATGGTAATTTGACCATTTAAAGGGGTTGTCTTCTTCACTTGGAGCCAACCTGAAATCGCATTTCATAAAAAAAAATAATAACATTCAAATGCAAACAAGTTTATAAGGTTTTATTAAAACTATAAATCAAAGGTTAAAATCTTAGTTTATATAAGTGTATATATATATATATATATATATATATATATATTAAAAGCCCAAGAATGCCACGGCTGGAGTGCCATGGCCGGGACTGCCATGGCTGCTGCATCACGGCACTAGCATCACAGTCCATATAAAACCCCAAAATAAATCCATCCCAAGTGTTGATCCTCCACAAATAAACCTCTCAAGAAAGAATCTAACACATGCAAAGTAAATATATATATATATATATATATATTAAAAGCCCAAGAATGCCACGGCTGGAGTGCCATGGCCGGGACTGCCATGGCTGCTGCATCACGGCACTAGCATCACAGTCCATATAAAACCCCAAAATAAATCCATCCCAAGTGTTGATCCTCCACAAATAAACCTCTCAAGAAAGAATCTAACACATGCAAAGTAAATCAGCTCTTATTTGTCAACAAATCTAAAAATCAAAACTTGAACCAAGACAACAATGGCTGCCGTGGGCTTCCTCTTTCAAAAGCCAGCTTGAAACTAAAAAAAAACCTTCATAATGATTTTCTTTTTTTACATGCAGACCCTAAGATAACAAGGTTCATTTACTAAACTAGAAAATAAGAAAAACAAATAAGAGACCCATAGTTTAGACAGACCCGAAGATGAAAGCTCAAAACAGAGCTTCATAAAATGTCATCAAGGTTTCGAAAATGCAGCAGATTCGGCCATGCATGTTCGATCCTACTCCAAGCTTAACACCACAACCGTGAATCCAGCACATGCAGAACCAAAAAGATTTAAATCAAATTTATAAGTTCAAAATATAAACATATAACACATGCATCTTGATTTGGTTCAGTCCCGAAGTACATTTGTAAAACAGGGGCCTCACGAAAACTGGTTTTTTGAACTTCAAGAACTCAAGATCAATTTATGTATGCTTGATTTACATACCAGCGAGTCTATATGATTGTAAATACTCCATAAAAATTCGATTTGAGGCAAAACCCACATGGTTTAACAGATTCAAGGTCTGGTTCATACAAATGGCTGATTTAAACTCACATGAAATCTTTGTAAAATCATGAAACCTTATAATACTCTGCATGCAAGTAAAACCTCCCCAAGCTTAGCAAAAACCAGAGGACATTCGAAGATGAGAGAGAGATGAAGGTAATTGGAAGAAAAAAAATAAAAAAGAAAAGAGAAGATTTAAGCTTACCTCTAATGGAAGAAAAAGAAATTCCGGCAGAGAATCCGGCAAGGATTCCGGCAACCTCACAGCCAAGGCTCCTGACTGCCCTCTCTCTTTCCCTCCCAACTCTCAGCTTCTAGCTTGCCAAGTGAAAAAAAAATCGTGAAGAGGCTGGGTACAGCCCATGGTTTTTTAAAGAAAAAAAAAACAAGGGTCTTTTTGCAATATGCAAAAATTCAATTTGCTAGATTTACAAGAGGCCCTTTAGTTGATATAGAACTTTAAAATCACCACTAACACTTATAAAAATTTTAAAAATTGAAGCTTCTAAATTATAAAATACCCCAAAACTTATTAAAACGTTGAAAATAGCACATTTAAAATTTTTGGGATATTACAAAAATGCCCTTGCATTAAATGTTAATGACCCTTTTACCCTCTTGCAACATTAATTACATAAAGTTTATCTTTAATTCATTTTTTAAGAGTCATATTTTCAATTAATTTCCTAATTCAACAAGGTATCAACAAAGTTTGTTATTTTTTTAGTATTTTGAATATTAAAAAAAAAGATAACAATAAGTTTTATCGAATAAAGAGAGAACTAACAATAAATTATATAAAGTTTATCTTTAATTCCCTTTTTAAGAGTCATATTTTCACTTAATTTCCTAATTCAACAAGGTGCTAAGCGCGCGCGCACACACACACACAAAGTCAATATACACACGGACACATAGTACATATAAATTTACATGCATTCAAGCATTAATATCTTGCATTACATGATACAATATGTATCTATTCAATTTCTCCCTGTGACATTTTAAAAAATGACCGTTGGATGAGATGTTCCGCTTATGTAAGACATGCATGAAAAAAATCATGTTGATCCAACGGTCATTTTTTCTAAATGCCATATTTCTTGAAAAAACTATAATATTAAATTTGCATAGTTTAAACAATTTAAATGTTTTTCTCAAAAACCAAC
This sequence comes from Hamamelis virginiana, assembly GCA_017140935.1. Classification (NCBI taxonomy): domain Eukaryota; kingdom Viridiplantae; phylum Streptophyta; class Magnoliopsida; order Saxifragales; family Hamamelidaceae; genus Hamamelis; species Hamamelis virginiana. The sequence continues at coordinate 1,418,716 of JAESVK010000101.1, forward strand.
CGTAAGATCTATGTGATTTTTTGCATGCACAATGTGTTTATATAGAACATCTTATCCAACGGTCGGTTTCACAAAATAGTAACCCTATGTTAACATTTGTACAATATGAATAAGAACCATATGATACACAAGTTTAAACAATTTAAATGTTTTCTCAAAAACCAATCATCAGATCTATGTGATTTTTTCTATGCACAATGTGCATATATGGAACATCTTATCCAACGGTCCGTTTTACAAAATAGCACTCCTATGTTAACATTTGTACAATATGAATAAGAACCATATGATACATAGCTTAGATGAAACCAACATAAGTAATTATTGTTATAATGGATAAGGTCAACTGATGGTTGGATCGTTATGATTTTTTGCGAGTGTGGCAAAAAATTTATTGTTAGTTCTCTTTATTCGATAAACTTTTTATTCGATAAATTTTTTTGTTATTTTTTTTTAATATTCAAAACACTAAAAAAATAACAAACTTTATTGATACCTTGTTGAATTATGAAATTAATTGAAAATATGACTCTTAAAAAAGGAATTAAATATAAACTTCATGTAATTAATATTGCAAGAGGGTAAAGGGGTCATTAACATTTAATGCGAGGGCATTTTAGTCGATCAAAAGTTTTTTCAAAATTGGATCTTTTATAAGTAGTATAGATATAGATTTATAAAAATATATGAAATAAGGTTAAATATTATATATCACAATTTAGAATCATAAGGTTATACATGCATAGCTTAGTGGTAAGGCCTTTTAATAAAAAGCATGATGTTGTAGGCTCGAACCTCTCTACATATTTGTATTAATTATTTTGATGAAAATGAATCGAGGATGGGGAATCCCCACGGGGCGGGGAAAATGAGCTGGGCGAGGCGGGGTGGGGCAACGGGGTGGGGCATGGTAAACCCGTCCCCGCCCCGTACCCCGGGAGGGCAAAATTTGATTGCCCCATCCCTGCCCCGTACCCCGTAAACTTCAAAAAAAATCAGCCTCTACAGGGGCGGGGCCCCGCGGGGATGGGGAAAATTGCCATCCCTACTTGACCCCCTTAACTATCACCGATTTATATTTTGCACTGCAATGGTTTTAATTGTAATAGTTGACTCCTATAGTTTGATTTGTGACACTTGCATTTTTCTATCAGTTATCTATTTGTTTCTTTGATTGAAAAATTGCATTAGGCTTGTTATTTTTTATGTAATATTTATTCCAGATTGCTAATATATATCAATGAAGTTCTATGATTATTTTCAATATATTTTAAGAAGAATCATGAAATTTCACAAATATATTTATTGACACATTAGCAATTTATGATAAATACTGCAAAAAAAAATAATAAGCCTAACAATATTTTTCTATTAAAGAAATGAATGACTAATTGATAGAAGAGTGCAAAGTATAACAAATCAAAAATATAAAACGCGCCTCAATTGTTGCAATTAAAACTGTAGAGATATAAAATATAAATGAGTAATAGTCAGGGGAGTCAAATTATAATTTCTCCTTTAATTTTTAGTCCAAGACGGCAGATGTTTTTTGTTGTTTGTTTGCTTGTGAAGCATAAACAGTTCGGTTCTCTCTCTCTATAAGCTAGATCTCACAAGTAGCTAACCACACTCAATCCATCAATCTTCTCACAGCACTCATGGGCCTCTCACCTTTCTTCATTATTTTCTCTCTCTTTCTAGCTTCTTTTCCATCTTCATCAGCTACAATATTCCATACATTAACAAAAGGCTCATCCCTGTCTGTGGAGAATTTAGATGATGTCTTAATATCACCAAATGGTCTTTTCTCTGCTGGGTTTCACTCTGTTGGTCATAATGCTTTCTGTTTTGCAATATGGTTCACAAAATCCTCTAGTCCAACAGTTGTTTGGATGGCGAACCGGGATGAACCGGTTAATGGAAGAGGCTCGAAGTTTTCCTTATTGAAAACCGGCAATCTCATCTTAACAGATGCTGGTCGAGTCACAATTTGGACAACGGACCCCGGCTCATCAACAGCTTCAGTGAAATTGGACCTCCTCAACAATGGCAATCTTGTTCTCCACAGTTCAGAGAACAATTTTACTCTGTGGCAAAGCTACGATTCACCTACAGATACTCTTCTTCCTCAACAACTACTCACCAGAGACAGAACCCTTATCTCATCAAGAAGCCTAAACAACTTTTCTTCTGGGTTTTATAAGCTTTATTTTGACAATGACAACATCATCCGCCTTCTCTTTAATGGTCCTGAGATATCCAGCGTCTACTGGCCAGACCCCGGGCTAGTGAGTTGGCAGGTTGGAAGGACAACCTACAACGACAGTCGAATTGCAGTATTAAATTCTTTAGGCAATTTTTCATCGTCGGATGATTTTGGGTTTATGGCAGCTGATTTTGGTATGGGGCCTCAAAGAAGACTGACACTTGATTTTGATGGCAACCTTCGGTTGTATAGCCTGGAAGAGAGAAATAAGAGTTGGGTTGTTTCATGGCAAGTCATTTCACAACCATGCAAGATTCATGGCATTTGTGGACCAAACAGTTTGTGCAGTTACATTCCAGAGTCTGGTAGAAAATGTTCTTGCATACCAGGATACAAGATTAGAAATTTAACCGATTGGTCATACGGGTGTGAACCAGAATTCAATCTCCCCTGCAACAACTCTGACCAGACCGGTTTTTTACAGCTCCCTTATGTTGAATCCTATGGCTACGATTACGGCTTCTTCCCAGGTTACACCTTCGAGAGATGTAAATCGCTGTGCCTGCAATTGTGCGAGTGCAAGGCTTTCCTGCTCAAATTTTCCTGGAGCTCGCCTTCAAGAATTACAATTGTTACCCCAAGATCCGCTTGCTTAATGGATTTCGATCACCAAATTTTGATGGAACCCTCTACTTAAAACTACCCAAATCCAGTCTCGTCAAGTACCAGGAGCCCGACGAATTCAGACAGAATTGCTCAGTTGAAGCTCCTGTAATCACACTGGATAGAACCTATGAGAAAAACCATGAAAATGGGTCATTGAGGTTTTTGCTTTGGTTTGCTTGTTCACTGGGAGGTGTAGAGGTGGCATGTATTTTCCTAATCTGGTGGTTCTTATTTAAAACACATCAAGACTCGAATGCAGTTATGCAGGGCTACCTCCTTGCTGCAACTGGGTTCAAAAAATTCACCTATGCCGAGCTTAAAAAGGCGACTTGGCGTTTCAGTGAAGAGATTGGAAGAGGAGGGGCAGGGGTTGTTTACAAAGGCAAATTGTCAGATGATCGAGTTGCAGCCATCAAGCGACTCAACGATGCTAATCAAGGAGAAGCTGAATTCCTCGCAGAAGTAAGCACAGTTGGGAAGCTTAACCACATGAACTTAATAGAAATGTGGGGATATTGTGCAGAGGGAAAGCACAGGCTTTTAGTTTACGAGTACATGGAGCATGGATCATTAGCAGATAACCTCTGTTCCAACGAACTCAATTGGGAAAAGAGGTTTGAGATTGCCTTAGGTACTGCAAAAGGCTTAGCTTATTTACTCGAAGAGTGTTTGGAATGGGTTCTTCACTGTGATGTAAAGCCTCATAACATACTTTTGGACACTAATTACCACCCAAAAGTGGCAGATTTTGGCTTGTCTAAGCTACTGAACAGAACTGGCCTTGACAATTCGAGCTTCTCGAGGATTAGAGGAACTAGAGGTTATATGGCTCCTGAATGGGTTTTCAATCTACCCATTACCTCCAAAGTGGATGTTTATAGCTACGGGATCGTTGTGTTGGAGATGCTGACGGGAAAGAGTGTGATGATGGGTGTTCATGGCGGTGAAGGTGAAGGGGAGACGACGTTGCACAGAAGGTTGGTTACTTGGGTGAGAGAAAAGATGAATGAAGCTCGTACGAAGGCTTCATGGATGGAAGAGATCGTAGACCCAACAATGGAAGGCAAGTATGCTGCTAGTAAGATGGAGTTTTTGATTGGAGTGGCTTTGCAGTGCGTTGAGGAAGATAAAGATGCAAGACCCTCCATGAGCCAGGTGGTTGAGATGCTTCAGCTGAATGAGGATGATGAGCAGCACAATATTATCGGCTAGGTTTGTGGAGTAGAGCATAATTAGAAGCACTACCAATGTATTTCTCTTGGAATAAATATGGAAAATACAAAATAAAGTGAAATGATTAAGTAAGGGATACCTTACTTTATTAAAATAAGCTAATGTCCAACGACCGTCAAATCTCAATCATGAGATGAGATCTAACAGTCGTGGGACATTACTTGATTTTAATAAAATAAGGTATCTCTTACTTGATCCTTACTCACAAAATAAATTACTCTTTATTGTAAAAGTGTTTCTCAAAGGAGCGTAGATTAGTCAGGCTCTCACAGTTGGGACACCCCTGTTGCTTGGCAAAAAAAAAAAAAAAAAAAAATGATACGGCAGAAGATTTAATGCTTCTCTTTTTAGCAAATTGTACCTTTAATAATAACTAGAAATGCATCATAGGCATTGCATGTGTTAATTTTTGCAGGAAAAGATATTTTTTTTAAAATCAAATATAATGTAAACAATGAAATTAAGATGAAATATTTAAGGTTATTAAAAATTTGTGATTAAAAAAGTTTGAAAAATCAAAATTGTATAAAAATAATATTAAATCAATACATACGAACTTAATAAATTATAAAATTTTGATATTAAAAACTTTTAGAAAAAGAGTATTAAAAATATTAGCAAAACTAAATTTATTTTTGTATTGGAAATAAGAAATAGAAAGAAATTTATTTCGTATTTTGTAGTAATAAATTGTTTGAAAATCATGTTTTACATAGAAATGAATTGGAATTTGAAAGAAATTTAATTTAATTAAGAATATTTTTACATTATTTAGTAGAATTTCGTATTAATAAAATTTTATTGATGGAATTTAATGAGATTATGTTTGAAAAATTGAGTTATACTTAAAAATAAATTAATATTTGTAAATAATTTCAATTCAATTTTTTTAGAAAGCCTATTTATATATGGATTTTTTGATCAATCAAAAGATTTTTAAGCATTCCACATCTAACTCTTACAAGAAATTATTCCACATCTAACCTCGTTGACCAAGTCAACTACCACGTGTTGATGTAAAATTAAAAACAACAGTTCTTTTTTTTTTTTTTTTTATAATTAATTTTTCTTTTTTTTTTTTCTTGTATATTATATTATGATATATTAGAATTTTCTAAACTTGCAAAAGAGGGGTGCCATTTTTTTTTTTTTATTATATATATAAAAACTGACTCTAGATAAATTGCTTACGAATTTCATGTTCACAAAAAAAAAAAAATCTCCAATATCCAATGGTTAGTTTCTGAAAAGATCAATTGAAAAAGTAGTGACATTTTAAACAACAAAAAAGTCACAAATTTTCCTAATTGATTTTTTCAGAAACAACCATTTGATCACTGTGATTTTTTGTGAACATGAAATTCATAAGCAATTTATCTAATCAAACAGTCAGTTTTTTTAAAAAATATTATGTAATTGATTATATGTTCTATAATTTATCTAATCGAACAGTCAATTTTTTCCAATTCATTTTTTTTTTTTTTTAAGAAACAAACCATTTGATCACTGTGATTTTTTGTGAATATGAAATTCGTAAGTAATTTTTTTCATCGAATTGTTAGTTTTTTATATATATAATAAAAAATAAAATGGCACCCCTCTTTGGCAAGTTTAGAAAATTCTAATATATCATTATATAATATACAAAAAAAAAAAAAAAAGGAAAATTATTTAAAAAAAAAAAAAAAAACAAACAAACATGAAGAACCGCTGTTTCAAACAGTGGTTTTTAATTTTACATCGCCAAGTGGAGGTTGACTTGGTCAATGAGATTAGATGTGGAATAATTTTTTGAAGGAGGTTAGATGTGGAATATTTTTTTCTTAGAAGATCAATTTTGGAAAAAACTCTATTTATATTGATGTGTGGAATTTGAATGGACAATGTTTAATTATGTACTTTTAAAATTATATATGGATATTTTAATCAATCAAAAGATTTTCTCACATTCACGCTTATGTATATATATATATAGAGAAGTACAGATATGGATTAAGGGCATTGGATTTATCTTGATTCTATATTTAAATTTTTGGGGAATTAGGTCAAAAATTCCATTTAAAAATATTTTACTTTCTTTAATCTTTTCAAAGGATTTTTCATGCCAAATTTTTTTGGTATGAGTTGGACAAAAATACTTCTTTTTTCCCAAAAAATTTTCAACACCACCTAATTTACTACGTTGAATCGGAGTTCACTGCATTAGAACTCGGAGTTCACCACCCGAAAATCGGAATTTACTTTGCCAAAAATGCAGTTCACTATACCGAAAAAAAAAAAACAAAAACAAAAACAAAAACAAAAAAAAACAAAAACAAAAAATATTCAGCAAATTCTAGCCATACAAGTGTCAGATCTATTAGCTATTCACCATAAATAAAGCCATGGCAATTAGCCAATTTTTATTTTTTTTTCATATGTGTCAGAGCAATACACAAACTTGTATGGTTTCTTTCCTGGTTTCGCAATTTTCAATATATATATATATATATGGCAATTTCCATGAATAATCCTAAGTTTCCAAAATATTATGGCTACGAACCCGATCCAAAACTAATTAAGCAAATATTTTTTTAGGACATAAATACCCTCCTCTCATATGAGTATTTACAATTTGACCATTGAAATGGTCAAAATTTTTGTACGGATGAATTAAAAAAAAATTGAAGAGTCACCAATAATCAACACAATCCCCAATTTTGTGTATAATCCCCAATCCCCAATAGTACAAAGGATCACCATAATTACAAATAATCACCAATCCCCTATATTACTAAGAATACCCAATAGAGTAGACAAGATTTGATTGATTTGATGTTCTTGGAAAGCGCAAACTGAATGAATGACATGCATGATGTTGACGTGACATAAAGTGGATTGGAAATTCTTAACAGTATTGGTGATTATTAGATAAATTGGGGATTGAAGATTCTGTTTATTTTTTAGGATTATACATAAAATTGAGGATCCTATACAAATTGGTCAAACTTCAATTTTAATGGTATTTTCGTTCAAAAAAATAGTAATAGGTGTATAGCCATAATATGTTTTGGGTCGGGTTCATAGCCTTAATATTTTGGAAACTTAGGATTATTCATGAAAATTGCCCATATATATATATATATTCAATGAGTCATTTTCTTACGATGAAGTCCTCACATAACCTTATGTGAGGACTAAGCTTTTAGCCCATGTAAGATAGATATTTTGAAAAATCGGTCGTTGGTTTGAATATTCTTTCTATGCATGACGTGCATGCCAAAAATCACAGTGATCTGACTGTCGATTTCTAAAATATAGACTATGAAAACTTATGATAATATTTAACGGTCACAGGTTTTCACAGTCTGTATTTTCAAAACTGACCGTTAGATCACTGTAATTTTTGGCATGCATGGCATACATTGAAATAATATCTAATCCAACAATAGATTTTCCAAAATTATCATATTACATTGACTAAAAAGCCAAGTCCTCATATAAGGAAGTTCTCATAAGAAAATTACTCTCAATATATATATATATATATATATATATATATATATATATATATATATATATATATATACAATCATGTTACAGTCAGGCCGGCCTGACTGTAGCATTTGTACGGTCACCCCATTTTGGGGGTGATGCGGGTCATAGGTCACAGTTTCGACCGTTTGATATCCTATTCAGGCAGTGCTTGTCATGCCTGCAAAAAATCACAGTGATCCGACGGTTGGTTTCTGAGAAAACTGACTTTGAAAAAAACTGGAATTCAAAGAATAAAAAATGACAGTTTTTTTCCAGTTTTTTTCAAAATCAGTTTTCTCATAAACCAACCGTCGGATCACTGTGATATTTTGCAGGCGTGAAAAGCACTGCCTGAATAGGATATCCAACGGTCGAAACTGTGACCTGTGACCTGCATCACCCCCAAAATGGGGTGACCGCACAAATTTTACAGTCAGGCCGGCCTGACTGTAACATTTCTGTATATATATATATATATACGGTTTTTCTATTAAGCGGTCGACCGCTTAAAGGTTGGACACGGCCGACTCTAAACGCCCCCGTTTTGGTTGTTAACTGATCAAAAGCAAAACAAGAGAGAGAGCTCACCTCGCGGGAGAAATCAAAAGCATCTCAAACCCATTTCGAAATACAGAGTCGGCGACCCTCTTTGGCGACGGCGACCCAACTGGTCCGGCGTCCCTCCGTCCGGCGACCCCATCCGTCCGGCGGTCTGCTCCATCTCAGCAGCAGTCTTGCTTTGCAACCATCAGCTCCCTCTCTCCGTCCGGCGACCCCGTTTGGGTTATGCGTGTTGCATAGATGAATCTACTATAAGACATGGATTAAGGAAGCTGAAATTTTGTTACATTGTTCACCCTATAGTGTATTGAATTGGGGTTACTCCATTTTTTTCACATTTTTTGCTGGAAGCTCACTGTTATGTTATGTAGGCATTTGAAATTTTGGTTCCAAATTAAACCTTGCTCCAGTGGACCAAAGTTTGGCTGAAAAGCTTTTGATTGTATTAGGGAACTTTATTATTCATGGCATTGAAGCGTTTCTTTGGGTTCTCTGATGGGGAGTTGATGAGATCAGATCCAAAACCCTGTTCTGGAAGCAAACAGGGGATTGGGTTATTTTTGAAGGTGTTGATTTTTGGTGATCTTCTTTGGTTTTGTAGGAAGGACGGATAGATGAAGATGGGAATTTGCAGTGTTCGTACCATGGACGGTCTCCGAGAGCATGTGCGACGAGATTTCCTACATTGGTGTCTCAGGGTCTGCTCTTTGTTTGATGTTAAATGCATCTTATATTGAGAGAGGGAGCTGATGGTTTGAGAGATCACTGCTGCTGAGAGTCGTGAGTCGCCGGACGGAGGGGGTCGCCGGACGGAGGTAGTCGCCGGACCATTTGGGTCGCCGTCCTGTCAGTCCACCTGGAAATTGCCTTTCCCCTTCTTTCTTCCTCTTCCCATATGTTGTTCCAGTTGCCTTTTCCCTTCTTTCTTCTGTTAAATCGATCTCTCCTTGTGCAGCTGGTAGTCATCACCTGGAAATTATATTTTCTGGCTGTTGACTCACCGGAGGTGGTGACTGAAGAACAGGGTTGATGTTTTTGTCTCTCCTGTATTATCAAGTTATTATAATTCATAAATTGATTCCATCCATTTTTCGCCCATTGAAAATTTGGGCCCTTTTATAATCCAACCTATTGTATTCATCTTTAAGGGGTCTTTGGATGTGCACCGATTTTAGTAAGCATTTGTCCAATAAGTAGGGCCGACAATTTCAACTCAATATCGTCAATCCACCCAAACCTGCCTTGTATTAACGGGTCTGGGTTAATATATTTTAATAAACAGAATGGATTTTGGTTACATGCACTCCAAATGCTTTCATTACTGTCCTGTTTTGCAAGTAAAAACAAATCCTCATCTGAGTGATTTCAAAGTATAAGTATTCAAGCAAAATTCTAGAATTGAGCTGTATATTTATGATGACATGCTATCTCAGAACAATATTACTGTAAATAAGAATAATAAGAAAAATATAATGTACGGTGTGGGTGATGATGGGTTGTGTGTAGAGAGAGGTGCTTGTTCCCCGGCAACCATGGGAGGCAGAAGGAAGAAAGAACCAGATGGGAAGAGGAAGAGATGTGCATGTGGGTCAAGAAGGAAGAGAGAGAGATGGGTTTCGTGTGGAGAGAGTGTGGGCAGGAGAGAGAGTGAAAAGTGAGAAAGAGGACCGCATGGGAAGGAGAGAGAAAATGCAAAAGTCAATTTTTTTTTTTTTTTTAAATCAATGCATTCATGAGCCTTAAATTAAAGTGAGAGGAATGGAGGAGATTAGGAGTTTTTATGAGAGTCAAATTAATGTGTCATGTGAACCGGCCCCATATATATATATATATGAAATATGAAATCCACTGTAAAAAAAAAAAAAAAGAATGTTTTCGGGAATGCTCAGGAAGAAAGGGACGTATTTTTCTCTTTTAAGAAATGAAACAAAATCTTATCCGCCGAATGATTGTACATTTCAATTTGAATTAGGGATTCCGCATACAAATACAAGTAGTCCTTAACTACATATGCATCTGATCATATATGTATCACCATTATGTATTACAATAAAGAATGAGGATTTTCAATGCGAGATCTAAAAACATATCTCTCCGTGGCACCGGTACTAAGTACTCTATGGTTCGGGTCTTTAGCAGGTCTATTGATAGAGATCAATCGTTTCTTCCCGGATGCGTTGACATTCCCTTTTTTTTCATTCTAGTTATTGACATGGGAAGGGTTGAAGAAGATTAGAGATACAATCAAATATCTGTGACTAATTCCTCTCCCCCTCTTTTTTTCTCTTTTTAGAAAGGGAGGAAAGAAAAAGAATAAAAGTGGATTCAACCTCAGTGAAACTCGGGTTCAGGTTCAGGCTCTAATTAAATTAAT
>JAESVK010000101.1:1445508-1523827 GCA_017140935.1 Hamamelis virginiana
CAATTAGAGTTTTAACTCTACAACAATCTTATCACCAACGTGATATATCAGGACCTGGTCTTCAGCCTAGCGTAGGTCCTATTCTTCAGGAGATCAGTTTGCATGTGTAGTCCACATGGACTCTTGCTTACACTTTGTCTATGCACTTAGTTCAGACTCTTGGCCTAGCAGTATGGTGTTTTTGAAATAGGATTGTCTCTGTCCGGAAAAATCATCTTTTTCTAGTTTGTTTCAAATGTAATAGGGATAATAATTAATGTGCATGCTCATTTAGCTGCCTCTTGGGCTTATAGGAACAATTAATGTGCATGCTTATTTAGCTGCCTCTTGGGCTTATAGGAACAATTAATGTGCATGCTTATTTAGCTGCCTCTTGGGCTTATAGGAACAATAAGTAAGGATCCTGGCCTTACTGAGAACTAGTTGAAAGCTTTGAATCCCTTATCACAGGCCATATAAATTAAGCCATTTGAAGCTCTACACATGTTTGAACTGACTACGAAAACAACAAAATGCGTATGACAAACATTTGTTGAAGTGGGGTTTCCCTTCAGTTATGCTCCATTTAAATTTTAGAAATGATGAGGGAAAGAAAAGAAAAGAAAATTCTTAAAAATTACTTAAATGCAATTTTGCAATTTGATGTGACAAAGTTAAAATTTGACTTCCTAAATTGCACAAAATGACACCTCTTTTTTTTTTTTTTTTTTTGGTTAAATGGCATCATATTTTGAATGCTATGCAATACCAAAATTTGACAACACCAAAGGGTAGACATCTATGCCCAAAATATGGAACCAATATACTACTGGCAATGGGGATTGAAACTCAAATTGCATAAACTATAAGATCAATAGCACAAAGTGAGTGGATTTCAATTCAAGAAAACGTCACTTCGTTCCATTAACATTACATAATCTATAATCACAAACTAATAGCCATCATGAGTCATGACAACAAAAAAGAAGAGAGAAAAAAAAAAAGAATGGTGATGTTTGAATCTCAGTCCATTTCTATTCTCTCCAGCTCCAATAGATGAGGCCATTGACACTCTTCAATGGTGATGTCTTAGCATTAAATTGAAATGAAAAACAAATTAGTAATCGAATTAAAGTGAAAACATAAATAGTTGAAGAACATATGTACCAAGCTTCAATCTCACTCCAACTAAGAAGGTGTGATGAATACTTCTTTATGTGAAAGTGAGGTACTAGCCATTGCAAGCAAAAAAGGCTTGCCAATTTGAGGTGTCTGGTGAACAAACTTCAATCTCACTCCAACACAAGCCTTTTTTCTTGGTCCCCTTTAAACATCATCACCCAGGCAAAAATATTTTATACCAAAAGAAAAACAACCAGGCAAACAGAAAGCATTGACTAAATCTAAACATACAGAAATATTGGCATGTTTGCCTATTTTGAAAATCGACAAAAATAAAAATAAATAAAAAAGGCATGTTTGCCTATTCTGCAGAACTAAAAGAATAAAAAATAAAAACAGATGAACTATGTGGGTTTGCTATCAGTTTCAGATTCACACACAAAAGGAATGCTCCGCTCAACCACTAAAGAGATAAGAGAGAGAGAAAGAGAGAGAGAGAGAGAGAGAGAGAGAGAGTGCGAAAGCTTACCTCCGGCGATTTGTGCACGGGTCCGGCAATGGTTTCATGTTGCTTTGATTTCCAAACAATCAAAAATGTAAAATTTGAGATCACACATATATTAGAAAATCCATGAGTGATCATCTCAATTTTCTGATTTGTTGTATTAAAAAAAAAAAAACTAACATCCCTACAATAGTGAGTATACATGCCATGGGGGAGAAGCGAGAGAGAGAGAGGGGGAAGTGTACTTGCTGTGGGGGTCTCGGCAATGGTGGAGGCGGCTATTGCTACCTCTCTGTCATGGCCTGTTACAGAGTTGATATGAGGGCGAAGATGAAGGCGAAGAGAGGAGAGAGAGAGAGAGAAAAAAAAAAGAAGGCAATACAGAGTCGCCGGACTGATACCTCTCAGTCACGGCCTGATACAAAGTCGAGATGAGGGAGAGGAGAGGATCTAATGAGGGAGAGGAGACAGAGAAGAAGAATGGAGATGAGAGATCTGCAGTGCCCACGTGATTTGGCAGCTTTTCCTTTTTATTTTTTCTTTCCTTGATGCAAGTGCATCATCCCAGCCATCCACATAATCCAACGGCTACCCTTAAAATGACTGCAACTTTTGTTTTACAGCTGGCCTGATAACATAAATTCTGTATATATATATATCAGTCATTCTATTATAAGGTCGACCTTGCATAAGGTTATGCAAGGTCGGCTCCATATCTCCAATTTTAGAAGACAATTCGTAAAACTGACCGTTGGATTAGATGTTTCCACTTTGTATGTCATGCTTGCAAAAAATCACAGTGATCCGACGATTAGTTTTTGAAATATGTCATTGTCAAAATATGCAACCTATTTGTTTTTCAAAATATCATCATTTTTTTTAACATCAGTTCTAATATAGAAATATGTTCTAGTGAGCATAAGTGCACTTTAAGCTAAAGTAAGCAAAGAACACAAACCCTTAGATTGGAATCTTGAAATGAATCTTCCATTAATTGAATGGAAATCCAAGGGCTTATGTTATTTGCTGACTTTAGTTAAAGAGCGCATATATGCTCACTAGATCACCTATATATATATATATATATATATATATATATATATATACAGACATGATAATATAAGGCCGACCTTACGCAAAGTTGCGTAAGGTCGGTCGGCTCCATATAGCTAATTTTAGACCACAGTCCATAAAACTGACCGTTGGATTAGATGCCCTATCTTTGTATGTCATGCTTGCAAAAAATCACAGTGATCTGACGGTTGGTTTTTGAAAGAACTGCTGTTGAAAAAATGATGATATTTTGAACAACAAATTAGTTAAAAAAATGATGATATTCTGAGGTCAAGCCGACCGTGCCTGAGGAGCCACACGGTTACAAATGCCAACCGTTGGATGAAATCAGACGGCCCACGTTTAAAAGCAAAAAACATGGCACCCAAAGAGAGAGAACAGTATTTTTTAAGATTTTGCAGGCTTTTATCTGATTTTGGTTTAAACCCATTCTCCACACTATTTCTCACTCTCTCTCGCTCTCTCCCTTATTCTTCTTCTCTCTCTCTTTTAGCAAACTCGGAGAAGACTCGCCGGACTGAAGAAGCATCGTCGGACTGGTGAAGACTCGTCGGACTGGTGAAGACTCACCGGATTGAAGAAGCATCGCCGAACTGGTGAAGACTCGCCGGACTGAAGAAGCGCCGGACTGAACTCGCCTCGCCGGACTGAACCACGGCGGATTGTAGCCTCGACAGACTGAAACCCCCCCCCCCCTTCACAGGTTATAATTCCATTTTTATAATATTTATTGCTCTTGCTGAAATCTGAAGAAAATCTCAAAGGCATTTTCTCGTAAATGCTTTTCTTTTTTCCTTTTTGGTAAAATCGCCGATGCCTTTTTACCACCGCCTCATTACAACCTAAGGAATGGTGGCCTGTCTAGGTATCACAATGACTTACTTACATTGTTTATGGATGTTAAGTGGCAACGGATAGTGTCGACATTAAATTAAAGTAGTGTCAACATATTATAAGACATGTCATGCACCTGGACAAAAAGATGAAATTAAAAATATTTGTTGCATGGCTCTTCTGCAGTTCCTACTTCCTAGTGTTGATGCCCATCTTCATGTCAGGTACATGGTTAATTAGAACATTGAACAACATTGGTCTATAATATCAGTGCCTATAACTGTAGATTAAGTATACAAGTTGGGTACTGGGTTTCTAGTATGAATCTTAACCTTGAACTGCATTAGGTCAGTTGTGCATCATCTAATTTCACTTCTGAGTCATCTTTTTTAATGAGAGCAACCCAAATAAATGGTCTCTTAATCTCTTATATTGTTAGCCACAAATCAGGTCTAACTAAGAATTTGTCTTAACAAGGTGAGTCTTCTAAGTTTGGGGAATCACTAGTGGGTCGATAGACCAAAAAAATTTGAAGAAGTTCCTTTTTCATCTCACTCAATGGACCAAAAAAGTACCTAATTAATGCTCATAAGAATCATCCATCTGCAGCCACAAACGAAAGAATTTAAGAGTGCCTACTAAACATACCCTCCATTTTATCATTTTCAATCTATATATCGTCCGAGTAGATATAATCCTAAAGTGGTATCTCATATAATTTTTAATGTCATGATATATAATATAATATATTGATGTGATAATGTGCCGCATTATGTTAAGTGTCACGTCAAGTGGTCGAATAAAAATAATAAAAGGAACAGTGTATTTGGAAAATTTTCAAATATAAAAATTCTTGTGGATAGGCTTTAGATATATACTATGACCTGATGCATACAACCATACATATGAAAAAACACACAATGGTTAATTTGTTATTTTTTTCAGTAGTTGATCTTATAAGTTAACAGGCTTTAATTTTCTTCAGGAGGTAGCTACATTGGATAGTTGTAACTATTCAAATTGTCTGATACCAACTATTTCATCCAATGTATATGGATACTTGCAATTCAGGGTTTTATTCATAGTCACGTAATGTTGATTGATGATGTCAAAAAGCAGCAAGGTGGAATATACTTAAATCTGGGACTGAAATGGTGTATCTTCTGGATACTTGCACCGGTGCGGCACTCAACCTGTAAACCTCCGACGGTCAAGTTAGTACGCAAAGACAAGAAACAGAGAGAATATTTGAAGGTTGGGTAGGGTTTTTAGTGCATACCTCGTATTGGATGTGACCTTTACCTTTTATAGGGTCGGTCGCATATTGTAATTACATGATATCCGTACGGGGTAGGGTCGGAAATACCCCTTTTAGGATATTTCCGTAACCGTTTCACCAAATCATGATGGCCTGTCACTGTTCAACATCAGACCTGCAAAACCCGCAGGTTTTGCAGAGGCCGTTAATGTAATGAGTGTCTACTTTACAGCTGGCTTTGTAGAGATTGGGTAGAACAAAGAGGTCAGGTATCATTTTGAGATTCGAAAATAATGAACACAGACAAATCGGGTTCACATTTCATCCACGTGTCATTAATAGATCGGTAGACTGTATTCTCCCACTTCAGTTGCCCCCTACTTGTGAATGTTCAACATAGATGAATTTTCACAAGTATATAAGATCTATGAGACGGGTTTTTGATTGATCGGTCTGTCGCCTTGCCGTGATATCGTAGATCGGTGTAACTTGATTTCAAAGTTTTAGATTGGTTGCGAATGTTCTTGGATTTATGGAACTTGATCGGTTTGTCCAAATTCGATTTTCGAGGCTCATGATTTGATCGTCGATTGGCTTTTCAAGGTCAGCCGTCACTCGGGGAGCGTGTTTTGAGGTATAGGTCTGCGGCCTCCAGCCTGTTGGTGGGGAATCGTGATCGAGGTGATGGTTGGCCGTCTTAGCCGTTTTTTGGGAGTCGAGAACGAGGCGACGGCTCGCAAACCTCATCATTTGTCCCTCTTGGTTGCTTCAATTGTCGCCACGTGTCACAGCTTCATTTAATCACCTGTCTGGCAGGTTATAAAAGAGAGAGTTAGGGTTTCTTCCCTCTCATTTCATCCTCCTCTCTATTCGAATTGCTGCCGGAGTTTCGTCAGAGCCTCGCCGGAGTATTTTCGGAATCCAGCCTTTATTTACCTTTGTTTCTCAGTTTTTTCAACCTCCCTTCCCGTTTACAAGGTATTTTCTCATCCTTTCTTTCACCGTTTTCGCATTTTTCGTTCATTTTCCCGTTTATTTCATTTCTTTAGTGTTTAGAACCACTGCACTTTTGAGTTTTCCGGCGAGTTCTTGAGGTCACCGGCCACTTTTCTTGAATTTTCCGGCCTCTTTTCTTGAGTTTTCTGGCCACTTTTCTTGTCAATCAAACAATTGAACCAAGTATGTCGGGTCGGGATCCGCCTGTAGATCGGCGTAGATCAGAATTCCGAGATGGCTCTGGAGCCAGTACATCGGGATCAAGGTTCAATACCTTAGAAGTCCCTCCGATCAGAGCTATCCCTCCTAATTCCGCTAAAAATCTAGAGGTCAATGAATCCCTTCCCCCAGCTCCATATCCATTCGTTCATATTAACCTCTTAAAAGAGGAAAATGAGACTGATATTAGGAGAGACTACCGGATCCCGAACTCCGTCAGTATCCGAATCCCGGGGCCAGAGATTCGTGCCACCGATGCTCTGCCGGGAGAAGTCTGCTTCTACGAAGAGACTTTTAAGATCGGCCTTAGATTTCCTCTCCAACCCTTCATCCGAGAGGTTCTTCTTAAGCTCGGGGTAACCCCCGTGATGCTCACGCCGAACTCATGGAGAGTACTCCTTGGGTTCATGGTATTGTGGAGATCGCTCGGATGGGAGCCGAACTTCTACGAGTTGAGGTGCATGTGCTCCTTGAAGGAGAATGCTCGGGCATCTCCTGGATGGTTGTTCTTGGGCAACCGAAAAAACAAACCAGGCATCGGTGATCTCCCCTCTTCCATAAAAGGGTGGAAGAACAGTTACTTCTTCAAAAGCGGCCCGGGATGGGAGTTCGGGGCCGACGAAGAACATAACTTTCATATTCCAAGGGAATGGAGGCCCGAACCAGGTAGTTTAGATCGGGTAGTGTTTGGTTGATTTCTTCTGTTTTTGCTTTCATATATGCTCTCGTGTTGAATCTAATAATATGTCGGTCTGCAGTTGACAAGATTACTCGTTGCCCCGTTTTGCCCGAGCGGACCATTGGTCGGATCGACCGTTTGTGGAGAGAAGAGCGAGGGTTTAACGGTCTTCGAGACGACAGGCTCTGGAAGCCGTATTATCTTAATCATCAATTCGCAGTTCGTCCTGCCGAACTAGTGCCTCGCCTTTTTAGGAGCATCACAACAGACGGTCGTCAAATAGAACCTCTCCTTCAGCAATATCGGAGGTTTTCAATTACTCCAAGAGATCGGGAGAGAGAGCTCGAGATTTTGAAGGTGATTGAGGACCGAAAGAACAGACAAAAGAACAACAAAAAAAGAAAAAGAGGTATCCCGATCTCAAAACATACAAATATATTTTCGTGTACTATTTCCTAATCGGGCTACCTTTTTTGTAGGCATGGATATCGATTTGGACGATGTTCTTGCCGGGGCCGCAGTTCCTCCTGGGTCTTCTTCAAGCCCGGTCACTGTTGCTCGAGCCTCGGCACAACCTGCTCGGAAGAAGAAACGACCGGCAGAAGAAGTTCCTACTGCTGTACCGGTCACTACGGAGATCGGGTCAGACTCTGGCGACGGCTCGGGATTGGGATCCCGACCTTCTCGTGCCGCTGCTGGAGAATGGTTCAGCGCTGGACTAGGGGCCCCTCTAAATCTTTCGGGTCTCTCAGTTGGGAGTTCATTTATGAACAGCCTGACTTTGAGCCTAAAGGCTTTTGAGGGTCTCCTGGGTCCGGTCGACCAAGAGACCCTTTGGAAAATGGCACCCAACGAGATCTCCGAGCAACTTGCTCACTCGGCCATTAAGGTAATTTTTCTTCGGTTTGGTCTTTCACACTTTGTCATGTGACCTTCTCTTCATAATTTGTTTACATTTTTCAAAGTGCCTTTCTTGGGCTTCATTCCCTCCGAGCAGCACGGGAGGCGAGAAGAGCCAAAGGCAATGCTGAGGTTATCACAAGAAAGCTGAAGGAGCAAGTGGAACAATCTGCCGAAGAGGTTCGGGGTCTCAAGACCTCACTGGAGCTTGAGAAAACAAAGTTGAAGAATCGGGAGGAGGAGTTTAAGAAGAGAATTGAGGCGCTTGAGGCCGATCTTCTACGAGCCAAGGAGGCCAAAAAAGAAATAGCTGAGAAGGCGGTTCAAGGCTACCGATCTTCTCCAGAGTTGAAGAATCTTGTGATCAAGACAGCCAGCCCTTTCCTTGCTAGGGGCTTCAATATGGCCAAAGACTTGGTTGCAAAGCTTGTGCTAGAGGCTGATCTTTCAATGGTCACTCTGGAGGAGATCAAAAGGCAGCGAGATGCAGCCAAAGCCCCCGCCGACCCTCCTGCCGAAGAGGATGAAGAGGCGACGATCAGTGATCGTGAGGGTACGGGCCAAAATATGCCGATTTCTCAGACTCCTGCCGATCCTTCTATTCCAAAAGAACGCTCCGATACCCCGACCTCTAAGGATCAGATGATCCATGTTGATGACTGATGTATTTTTTCTTTTTTGTGGTAACAATATGTACTGAACTTTTCATATTGAATGAAATGGAAGTTTTTGGTGCAATTTCTGTTGTATTGCTTTGAGTTTTTTTTTTTAAATCTCATTCTCGTAGATCTCATTCTCGTAGATGCCCCCTAGTTCGGAGTTATGTAGTACAATTCAATTTGAGTATCATACACCGAACTGTTTATTGAGATCGTTAAGTTATCTGGGATGGATACCGTAGTACCTGGGGGTAACATTAGGACGTTTAACCCCCGATCAATTTCAATGATCAATGAGCAAACTATCAGAAATTTGCTGGCCCGAGTTTGGGTCGGGACTTCCATGTTGAATGCACTCAAATTTTATGGAATAATAATTGACTAAGAAGGCAAAAATATTGGGAAGAAATATAACATTGGGAAAAAATAAAAAATAAAAACATAAACAACAATATTTGCATATAGAGAAACAATATATATAAATACAATGATCGGCAAGTAATCAGAGAAAGGAACAAAGATATTTGTATATATATTGAAAAAAGAAGAAACATACAGAAAAAATCTAAGTGAGATAGTTCGGGAGGATGAGTCCTCTACTGGTAGTACTTCTTGAGATGTGCGGCGTTCCAGGGACGCTTAAGCAATTTTCCTTGAAGGTCGGTAATCCAGTATGTGCCGATCCTATTGTAGTGCCGAACTTTGTATGGCCCTTCCCAGTTAGGTTCGAGCTTGCTAGGATTGAGGACTTTTTTAAGGACGAGGTCACCAGATTGAAAATGCCTTACTTTCACGTTCTTATTGTAAGCCCGAGCCATTTTTTGTTTGTAGGCGGCTATCCTGAGTCGGGCTGCCTCTCGTTTTTCTTCCAACATGTCGAGATTGTAACGAAGTTCGCGATCATTTTCTTCAGCATTGAAAATCTCGATTCGGTAAGATGGCATGCCGATCTCAACGGGAATCACCGCTTCAGTTCCTTAGGTAAGAGAGAAAGGGGTTTCTCCCGTAGAAACCCGACTGGTGGTATGATATGCCCATAAGACTGATGGGAGATCATCCACCCATAAACTTTTGGCCCTTTCCAGTCTTTTCTCCAAGGAATGGATAATTGTCCGATTGGTGATCTCGACCTGTCCATTGGCTTGGGGATGGCCCGGTGAGGAAAAGTTATTTTGAATACCAAGTTCGGTACATAACTTTCACAGTTCGGTATTATTAAACTGAGTTCCGTTGTCGGCAATCAAAACGCGCGGTATCCCGAATCTGCAGATAATGTTTTCCCAAATAAAGCTTCGAATGCAGCTTTCGGTGATTCGGGCAACAGGTCGGGCTTCTACCCATTTAGAGAAGTAATCAATCGCCACTATCAGAAATTTCTTTTGATCCTTTGCGTTCAGGAGGGGGCCAACAATATCAATCCCCCACTGCGCGAATGGCCAAGGACTTGAAATCGGGGTAAGGAAATTAGGAGGTTGATGCGGAATTGGGGCGAACCTTTGACATTTGTCGCATTGTCGGACCAAAGTCATCGCATCCTTCTCCATATGAGGCCAGTAGTAGCCCTGCCGAACTGTTTTCTTCACGAGTGATCGTGCTCCTGCATGGTTACCGCATACTCCTTCGTGAATCTCACGCAGAACATAGTTGGCTTCATCTGGCAGAACGCATCGGAGACAAGGTCCGTAGAATGAGCGTCGGTATAGGTTACTATTGATGACGCAATATCAAGCAGCCCGACTTTTAACTCTTCGAGCTTCAGCCCGATCTGTTGGAAGTTTACCCGTCATGATATAATCTTTGATTGGATCCATCCAAGTTGGTTCGGCAGTTATACTGAAGATTGGGATCTCAAGTGTATCTATTAGAGGACGTTTGGCAAGCTTGATAACTATTGATCTTGACAGGTCAGTCTGGACAGCTGAAGCCAGGTTTGCCAATGCGTCGGCGTGACAGTTTTCCTCTCTTGGAACTTGGCTGATGGAGGCTGATGTAAATTTGCTTAAGGCTTCTTTGGCTTTCTCTAAATACTTTTGCATTGTTGGTTCTTTGGTCAGGTAAATTCCATTGATCTGATTCACCACCAGTTGGGAGTCGCAGAATATATGCACATCACGAACAAAAAGGTCGGCAGCCATTTGTAGTCCAGCTAACAGTGCTTCGTATTCTGCTTCGTTGTTTGTGGTTTTAAAACAGAGCCTCAGGGCTTGCTCTATTTTTTCTCCCTCGGGAGAAATGAGCACAATTCCGGCTCCCGATCCTTTGGAGTTTGAAGATCCATCTACGAAAAGATGCCAGGCTGGGTAAAGCTGCGAATCTCTTGTATTTTCGGATGATGATTGGATCGGGATGATTGAAGTATCTTCTTTAGCGTCGGATGTGAATTCCGCTATGAAGTCAGCCAGTGCATGACCCTTTACTGCCAATCGAGGCCGGTAGTCGATATCGAATTCACCGAGTTCCACTGCCCATCTGACCATTCTTCCCGACGTGTCAGGTCGGTGTAAGATGTGCCTCAAAGGTTGATCGGTTAAGACAACAATCGGATGAGCTTGAAAATATTGTCTGAATTTTCTAGCGGAGGTGACAACTGAAAATGCAAGTTTTTCTAGGTAGGGGTACCTTATTTCAGCTCCGACCAAGGCTTTGCTGATATAGTAGATCGGCCTTTGTACCTCTTTATCTTCCCGGATGAGCACTGAACTGACCGCTGAAGGGGAAACACCAAAAAAAGGACCTCGTTTTGGATAGGTTTTGAAAGGAGTGGGGGTGACCCAAGGTAGACCTTTAGTCTTTGAAAAGCTTCCTCGGCTTCTGGAGTCCATTGAAATCTTTTATTCCCCTTGAGGAATTTAAAGAATTGTGATCCTTTGTCAGAAGATTTTGAAATGAACCTATTCAGCGCGGCCATCCGACCAGTAAGGCTTTGGATTTCCTTGATACTTGTTGGGGATTTCATTTCGAGCAAAGCTTTAATTTGATCGGGGTTGGCCTCAATCCCCCGCTCCGTCATAAGAAAGCCTAAAAATTTTCCAGATTTTACCCCGAAGGAACACTTTGTCGGGTTGAGACGCATCCCGAACCTTCGCATTATCTTGAAAGCTTCATCCAAATTTTTGATATGATCGGTGGCCTTTAGACTTTTGACCAGCATGTCGTCGATGTAGACCTCCATAGTTGATCCTAGAAGTAGTCCGAACATTCGCGTGACAGTTCTCTGGTAGGTCGATCCTGCATTCATAAGTCCAAACGGCATTCGTAGAAAACAAAACATGCCGATCGCCGTTATGAAAGCTGTCTTTTCCCGGTCGGAAGGTTGCATCATGATCTGGTTGTAACCTGAGTAAGCATCCATGAAGCTCAGGAGTTCATGACCAGCCGTGGCATCTACCATTTGATCGATGCGTGGGAGCGGAAAACTGTCCTTCGGGCAGGCTTTGTTCAGATCGGTAAAGTCAATGCATACCCTCCATTTGCCTGTCTTTTTCTTGACAACGACGCAGTTGGAAAGCCAGTCGGGGTGAAAGGTTTCTTGTATAAAACCAGCTTTGAGAAGCTTTTGTACTTTTTCTTGGATCGCCCTAGCCTTTTCTTCTGAAGTGACTCTCTTCTTTTGCCGGACAGGTTTGTAGGTCGGGTCAACATGTAGTTTATGAACTGCAACATTTGGATTAATCCCAGGCATGTCCTCGTGCCCCCATGCAAATATGTCGCAGTTCTTTCTGAGAAAAACAACCAGATCGGTCTTCATATGAGTCGAGAGTTCGGATCCTATCTTTGCTGTTTTGCTCGGATCAGTGGGGTGGATTTGAAATTCAAGAAGTCCTTCCAACGGGATCGTCCTAGAACTGGAACTATTTTCATCTCGAAGATCATCCATTCCGGACTCTTCCTGCTTTGATTGCTATAAACGATCATCGGACTTTTGGTCGGCTTGATTGTTGATATTTGAATCCTTTGAATCTGAAAGAAGGCTTTGGTTTGATGGTTCTTCCCTGTTGTCTAGTGAAATGTTGAAACATTAACGGGCTAGAGCTTTATCTGCTCTGACTGTACCGGTCCCATGGGAGGTCGGGAATTTGACACAAAGATGCAGGGTTGAGGCTGCCGCACCAAAATCGTTCAAGGTTGGTCGGCCGAAGATTGCGTTGTACGCCGACGGACAATCGACGACCATGAATGTTGCATCCCGAGTGGCTTGGGTGGGCTGGTCTCCGATCGTGATTGGCAAGTTTGCCCATCCAAGTGGTTGTAGGATCGACCCATTGAACCCGACCAAAGGAGTGTTGATTGGTAAGAGGTCGGCTATTCTTCTTCCCATTCTCTCGTACGCTGTGATGAACAGAATATCAGCCTAGCTCCCCGTGTCGATTAGGATTTTGCTTACCTCAAAATTTGCTATGATTGCCTTAATAACCAGGGGGTCATCATGTGGTAAGTGGACTCCTTTCAGGTCTTTCTCAGAGAAAGTTAGGAGGCCATATCTGTTTGGCCTTTGATGAGAAAGGTTATATACCTGGTCCGAAGCAGTAGAGTTTGCTGATCTTGAGTATGCTTTTCTCGCCGATCTGCTTTCTCCGGCATATGTAAATCCCCCATGAATAGTGTCTATTACACCCGCAAGCCTCTGGTTGGGTTGGCCAATCCTTTGATCTGGATTCTGTTGATGGGTGCTTTCGGCCTTTGACTGATCAATGAACTCCTTCAGAAACCCCCTTTTGATGAGGCTTTCGATTTCGTTCTTGAGATCGAAGCATTCTTCGGTAAGATGGCCATGATCCTTATAAAAGGCGCACCACTTATTATTGTCTCTCTTTTTTGGGTCAGACCTTAATCGTAGGGGCCACTTTACGTACGGCTGTGTGCCGACTTGATTCAAAACAGAGTTAATTGGTAATCGCAGCAGAGTAAAAGATGTAAATCTTCTTGGTGGAGAACGCCGTTGGTCGGTTGCCTCAGCCTTTTGTTTTTTGTTCGGTAGTTTCTTTTCCTCGGAGTCCCTGTCTTTCCTCTTTGGAGCCGAGTCATGGTCCTTTTTCTCTGAGTCAAAAGCATCATCCACCCCGATGTATTTCCTTGCTCTTTCCAGGAGCTCGGTTATCGTTTTTGGCTCTCTTTTAGCGAATGAGATCCTCAAGCTTCTGGCCCTGAGGCCCTTTATTATGGCGACGATCTCCATTCCTTCGTTTATGTCATCTATCTCGAGGAGGGCCGAGCTAAATCGTCGAATGTATGATTTCAGGTTCTCCTCCTTTTCCTGCTCGAGGTTCAGAAGATGAGTCGTGGGTCGCTTAGGTCGGTTGCTGCTAACGAAATGAGCGGTGAATGCAGAGCATAGACTCTGGAAAGTGTTGATCGAATTTGGAGCCAATCTTTGGAACCAAGTTCGGGCTGGTCCCTTCAAAGTCATCGGGAAAGCTCGGCACATAATCGGATCAGCAATACCTCTAAGGTACATGTGATCTTTGTATGTCATGATGTGTTCTCTTGCGTCGGTGGTCCCATCGTATGGATCAATGGTCGGTAGTTTGAACTTGTTGGGTAAAGGCTCACGTAGAACCCTGGAAATGAATGGGGAAGATTGATCAACTTCCCTAGAGTCGGGTCTGTTTTCCCTCGCTTGCTCCCCTCCCCTTGGATAAGGAGTGAACCGGGTAGTTTCTCACTGAGGGCGTCTCAACCTTGATCCTCCCATTCCCTGAGAACCTTCATCCTCGCGTTCTCGGTGTCGTTCAAGATTCGTAGGTCGTCTCCTTGACCCAATCTCAGAACTACTTCCTTCATCCTCCCGATGTCCGCTCCTATTTTCACGAGGTGCCGATCGTCTGCTTTCAACCGCCGTTCTCCTCGGGGGTGGTGGTTGCTGTGCCGTTTCCTGCCCTCTGGTTTGTTGAGGGAATGTTGGAATCGGTGGTTGGTTTTGAGGAGAGTGGTTGTGAGCTTCGTGCGATAGGAGCCTTTCTTGTTGACGGGTTAAGGTTTGAATGATGAGGGTCATGCTCTCCATTTGTTTTTGCATGTTTAGGAAATGGAGTTGATATGGGTTGTTCGAGGAAGACCCTATGTCGTATCGAGTAGGTGGTAATATCTGGGGTTCATGATGTTGGCTTGGCTCTTTGTTTGTTGAGGGTGGCCTTTCCGATCTTTCATGTTCATCGTCGAGAGGTGAGTTGCTGATTTGAGGCAAAACGGCCTGAGTGTTCGCCGTGATCGGAATGTTGAGGTCGTCATTGTTCAAAACCCTCGATCTAGTAATCACCATGGTCGACGTTGGATGAATAGGCGCCGAAAGATTAATGTTATCGGCCCCACGGTGGGCGCCAAACTGATGATGTCAAAAAGCAGCAAGGTGGAATATGCTTAAATCTGGGACTGAAATGGTGTATCTTCTGGATACTTGCACCGGTGCGGCACTCAACCTGTAAACCTCCGACGGTCAAGTTAGTACGCAAAGATAAGAAACAGATAGAATATTTGAAGGTTGGGTAGGGTTTTTAGTGCATACCTCGTATTGGATGTGATCTTTACCTTTTATAGGGTCGGTCGCATATTGTAATTACATGATATCCGTACGGGGTAGGGTCGGAAATACCCCTTTTAGGATATTTCCGTAACCGTTTCACCAAATCATGATGGCCTGTCACTGTTCAACATCAGACCTGCAAAACCCGCAGGTTTTGCAGAGGCCGTTAATGTAATGAGTGTCTACTTTACAGCTGGCTCTGTAGAGATCGGGTAGAACAAAGAGATCGGGTATCATTTTGAGATTCGAAAATAATGAACACAGACAAATCGGGTTCACATTTCATCCACGTGTCATTAATAGATCGGTAGACTGTATTCTCCCACTTCATTGATTTTTTTTAATTATATGAGTTTGATTCCATAAACTTTACTGATTCAAATGGACTAATTTCCTAACAACCATAGATCAATTATTTCATTCATTGATTATTCAATTTGGTGAAGGTTTATGCTGCAAAGGTTGGTGGTTCTTTCTACTGTAAATATGTTTGATCCCTTGAATTTGTTGTTACCCCTCTCAAGATTTAGTATAGTATAGTAGTGATTAAAACCCCAGTTAGTCACTCGTACCTAGACAATTACTCCTTTTTTTTCTTTGTTTCCCTCTTTAATATAATTGTTGAATATGTCTTTTTGCATTTAGGGGCTTAAGATTAGTGTTTTAAAATTAATTTTTTTCATATTGTATCAGATAAAATATGGACTTAGGTGGTTTGGATTGTTTTGAACATGATCAGTCTATTTCCTTTTTTGAAGAATCCTCTAACATGAATCATTTATCAAATGAACCTAGACCTCAATGTGAAGTCAATATATACACGCCTCAAGTTAGGGATGAACACAAACCTAAAATTGGACAAGAATTTATTACATCAGATGATGTTCATGTTTTTTACAACAACTATGCGAAGGTAGGGGGGTTTAGTATTCGAATTAATTCTAGTAGAAGGAGTAAGTGCAAGGATAGCATGAATGAAATTTTAATGAAGGAATATGTTTACTACAAGGAAGGGGAGAATAAAATAAGAAATGAAAATGCTGTTAAAAGGTGCATGTGGTGAGGTGTGAGAAGGTTGTAAGGCAAGACTTTGAGTTGTGAAGTCTCAATCGGGTCCACATTTCATAGTTTCCATATTTCATGAGGGTCACAATCATCCTCTTGCCACTCCAAGGAAATTGGGTTTTTTACGATCTCATCGTCATGTTAGTGATGTCAAGAAGTGTCTCACACAGCAGTTTTCCATGGCTAACATCCCTACTCACCAACAAATGAGTATCCTAGAGCTGCAGGCAGGGGGATTAGGTAACATAGGGTGCACAGAAAGGATATAAGAAACGAGTAATCTAGAATTCGTAAATTACTGGATGGCCATGGCGCCGATCTGCTATATGAACATTTTTACTCTGAACAAGAAAATAACCCATTGTTTAGATATGTCATTGAAGCTGATAATGATGGTAAGCTCACACATGTTTTATGGGCAGATGCATCGATGAGGATGGCATATTCTTATTTTGGAGATGTGATTGTTTTTTATACTACTTACAACACAAATCGGTATGGGATGATATTTGCACCGATTTTAGGGGTTAATAATCATGGGAAAACTGTTACATTTTCATGTGCATTTTTGTGTGATGAGTCAACAAAGTCGTTTGAGTGGTTGTTTAGTCAATTCTTAAGATTCATGCTAGGCCCTCCTCCTGGGATGATTATAACTAATCAAGATTTGACTATTGAAAAGGCAATAGCTAGCAAATTTGGAGGAACACACCACAGATTTTGCATTTGGCACATTACTAACAAATTCTTTGAGAAATTGGGACCACCCACATATGATGCTCAGTACAAATCCTTTAAAAGCTGTATTTGGGATTCAGAGAGTAGGGAAGAATTTGATGACAGATGGTTGAAATTGTTTGAAATAGCTAACTTGAAAAAGCACAAGTGGTTGAATTCTTTGTATGAGGTGCGAGAGAAATGGATACCTGCCTATGTGAACCACATATTTTTAGTTGGAATGTCAAGTAGTCAACATGCTAAAAGCCATCATGCATTCTTCAAGAAATATGAAAACAAGAGGGATTCTCTTATGGACTTCATCCTAAGATTTAATAGGGGACTTGCAAGACAACGACATGAAGAGTTAAATGATGATCATATAAATATCAATGAGCAACATTCTCTTAAAACCCTACTTCCAAGGGAGAAGCAAATGACATATTTGTATACTAGGTTCATTTTTTACAAGTTACAGAAAGAGTTGTGGCAAAGTATGTTGTATAGGGTGACAGTTATGAGTGATTGTGAGACCACACGCACTCACAAGGTGGTTAGGAAGAATGTAACATCTAGTAGAGAGTAAGTACTGGTTGAAAATAAAGTTTCCGAATTTCTCTCTTGTAGTTGCAAAAAATTTGAATGTGAAGGAATCCCATGTAGGCATATGATGCCATTTTTTAGGAAAAATGATATTGACTATTTGCCTACAAAGTATATTTTACGGTGATGGACTAAAGCGGCAAAAATAGAAAATGTAATTGATGATGTTGGGGTTGAGGTGAGCAATGTATGTGACAAATCCTTATTGGCACGTCGTACTATTTTGAGCCAACTTTCGAACATCATAATTGATGATGTATTGCGCAATGATGATAAGTTTGAAAGATTTAAAGAGAATTTGATAGCATATCGTGCCACAATAAAGCCATCAAATGCTAGTTCTGGTGTTGGGGATTCAACAACAAGTAATATACCTCACCAATCAATTTATAGTGAGCCAAGCCAAGTCAGTTTCAAGAGCTGTGGAAAACGTCTCAAAAGAGGGAAAGAGAAGTGTAAGCCAAAACGTCGTCGATGCAATTAGTGTGGTGAAGTTGGAGCGATACATGATAAAAGAAATTGTCCAAAAAAGAGAATTGGGTATGGATTTCATATTTTTTATTTATTTTTGCTTTGTATATCTTTAAAATATTAGATGTTTATAATAATTTTTAATTGTTTACATGTAGCGCTTCCCCTCTCGGCATTTGTGGATCCCCAAGTGAAAGTTCACCTAATGAGCAAGAATTTTTTACTACCGGTAATTTAGAAGTATTTTAAATTTAATTTTCATAGAAATTTATATTTAATTGGGATACTAATTTTTTTGTTTTTGTTTTTGTTTTTGTTTTTTTGGTTTTTTAGGCTTTGATGAGGAGGAAAGTTCATAGGTGATTTTAAATTTAACTTTCATGTGCATGTGGGGCTAATTAGAGCAATTTAGATATTACTATTGAATGTTCTGTTCTTCAACGTTATTACTAACTATTTTCATTCGAATATGCAGTCAGTCAACCACTGCAAGCACTCTGGTTGCGTAATCAAAGATTTATTACATGGAAAGATATGGAATGCTATATAGTAGCAGGACAAGCAAGACCTTCTGTTTAATTATATTGAAAGACCTCTGGCTAGACATGTGGGAACTCTGTATGGTTAAGATGAGGGAATCGTTTGTGGCTTTGTTATTTTAGGGATGGATAGAGAAGACAATGTTTTTATGTTTTTTTCATTGTTATTTTTGGGAACCAATGGCTGTGTTGTGGACCTATCAGATTCAGTGATCTAGTTATTGATGAATTTTAATTTATGGACTACATTTCTTATGTGAATTTGTGCCTTGAACAAACGTTTGAAAGTCTGCCTGGAGCTTTAATTATATACATCAGCTGAAACATGCAAGGACTTGGACTAAATTCATCTCACTTTTCCAAAATCCAGTGACACTACATTACCATAATTCTCATCCATATTATCGGTAATATGGGTAAAATCACTTCATCCTTTCTCTGTAATTAACTTTAGTTTTTAATACCCAAAATAAATCCACTTTTATACTCTTTTCTATTTCTTCTAGCTCTTTATGCCCACTACTTTATTCTCCAGAACATACTTTGCACATCAATCCCACGAATTTCCTCTGAAGAGGGTGAAAACTGATCTGATTCTTTGTCAACGGTTCATGACTTGTATGTTTCCGATTTAGTATCGTTGCCCGATCCAAATGTTGTCTTAGTCACCCGATCTGAGTAAATTTACTAAAATACCTTGATTTGACTCAAAACCGCGATGCTTATGATGGTTCGGTATTAGCTGGATAGATATTTCAAGCATTAATTGCATTTAATTGATCTGACATGTTTTTAGGATTTGCCCACATCAAATATCTAGATTCAGAAGATACTCCTTTTTCTATGATATGATAATGGTGGACAGTCACGAAGGATTGGGCCTATATAAAGGACAGACCTCCATTGAAAAGAGGTAAGTAACAAAAACCTCAAAACAAGAGTGATATTCTGATTATGCTTTTATTAAGTTTGACACTAATTTTATCATCCGAGCTTTTTCAGGCAAAACGCCACACCGGTGTAAGTCATCTGAGATCTTCATAAAGGAAATCCCAGATTAAATCTTTTTATTCTTGTTCTATCTGACTTTTGTCATCATCATCCTCCATAATTTTTCTCTCACCTCCACTTTAACATTTTTATTTCTTTATCCTTTCATCATTCTCCATTTAACCCATTCAATCTTCTCATTTTCTCCACTACTAACTCCACTCTCATTTTATTATAGTAGAATAATATCCATCATCTTCCACTTCACCTCTAAACCGCATCCATATATAATTTAACCTTCCACTAACATTATACCCCATTTTATGCTAATCTACTAAGCCCACTAAATGAGAGGATGGCTGGCATTAAAAAGGGAGCATTTCAATTGAAGAGGAGAGGTCGGCATAGGAGCATTTCAATTGAAGTGGGGGGTTTCAGTTTGGCGAGGCTACAATCCGCCGTTGTTCAGTCCAGTGAGTCTTCACCAGTCCGGCGATGCTTCTTCAGTCCGGTGAGTCTTCTCCAAGTTTGCTAAGAGAGAGAGAGAAGAAGAAGGGAGAGAGCGAGAGAGAGAGAGAGAGAGCCCGAGAGAGAGTGAGAGATAGCGTAGAGAATGGGTTTAAACCAAAATCAGACAAACGCCTGCAAAATCGCCAGCAAAATCTTACAAAATACTATTCTCTCTCTTTGGGTGCCATGTTTTTTGTTTTTAAACATGGGCCGTCTGATTTCATCCAACGGTTGGCATTTGTAACCGTGTGGCTCCTCAGGCACGGTCGGCCTGACCTCAGACTTCCTGTGTGACATACAGGTATATATATATATAATGACACTGTTGGATCTTCTATCATCAATTTGAGAACACAAAGGCGAGCCCTATTTAACATACAAGTCTAGTGCGAGTGTGCGACGCGTTTCGAGTCGCCTTGGAAAAACCAGGCTGGTGTGCGACGCGTTTCGAGTCGCCTTAGAGAAACCAGGCCGGTGCTAGAGTCCTCCGGTGCAAACCAGTAGCGATCTGTGAGTGAGGGTGGATGCCAGTGACTTTTTGTGAGATGGTGGCCGATGCATTAGGTCATAGTGAGTTTCATCCTCCACAATGGCTTGGTTCCAACGCCGTGAGATCGCTAAGCAATGTGCCTATGTATTTTCAAGGATGGAGGAGCTTTTAAAGGCAACACCATCACTAATAAAAACTGATTTAAAAAAAAAAAAGACTTTATGCAGTAAAATTTGGGTGGAGTTATTGCCACACCACAAACCACTTGTTCCACAACAATAGGGAGATTCTATTGCTAGTTTGCTACCCATCCATATTGCTAGTGGTTTTCACCAATTAATAATTTTTTTTTTATTACTATTGTACCCACATGTAAATTTACTATTAAGGATAATATTAGATAAATAAAATAAAATAAAATAAATCATATTACTTTTTACACCCACATTCTTTTTTCCACATTCATATTTTTTCTATAAACCCTAATATCAAAAACTTTTACAATCTCGTATAACTTTATAAACTCTAACAAAAAAATGATTATTGATTAATGGATAATGAAGTAGTCATATGGAATGATTCCAACAATGAAAAAGTACCGTTTTTTTTTTTTTTTTTTAAGTATGATTCACTTTTTTTTTAAGTTGTTTTAATTTCAAGTTCGTGCTTTTGTTCAGTCCTGCGATATTAAACATCAATCAATGTGTAGATTGAAGTAATTGAACATATCACTGTGATCAACCGAACGTATAAAAATGTTCAGCAATGGATGTTGAACATTACAGGATGTTCATTCACCCTAATCGAACTTATTCAAATGTTCAATAGGAGATGTTGAACATTACAAAATGTTTAGTAGATACTAGTAGAATATCATTTTATATTCAACAGTCATCATCCGAACATATTCGAATATTT
Organism: Hamamelis virginiana; assembly: GCA_017140935.1. Lineage (NCBI taxonomy): Eukaryota > Viridiplantae > Streptophyta > Magnoliopsida > Saxifragales > Hamamelidaceae > Hamamelis > Hamamelis virginiana. Next base: position 1,466,557 of record JAESVK010000101.1, read on the forward strand.
AGCACGCGAAATTAGAACATATTACAGAATGGTCGGCCTGCTTTCTATTCATGGAGTGAAAAAAATAAGCTAATTTGTGGGATGAATGGCGGAATGGTTAGGTTGCATTTTTCGTGGAGTGAAAAAAACGAGTTCCTCTTTGGATGGAAATAAAAAAAAAAAAAAATTTATTTGGGGCTTTTTGGTATTAGGTGGGTGTAAAAAAGAAACTTATAAGATCCAACACCATATATGGTAATTGCTGCAATCCACCCCAGTCATTTTAGTTTTTTACCATGGCCATTACTACTTTTTCAAACTCTAGTGCAATTGCTGCTCTGAGAGTACGCATTCACTAAGACCCATCTTATATACTTCATCTGTCCTACAAAGATAGAAATTCTTTTTTTTTTTTAGGCTGTTCTAAAATGATATCCCATTTTGAAAAGTTTTTGCTTGTATGTGTCTTTGTTTTTTATCTTTTAACCGAGTTTTTGTTTTTTTGTTTTTTGTTTTGTTTTGTTTTGTTTTTTTAAAAATTGACCTTTAAATATATATATATATGGGAGACTGACCTTCTCATAAAAATATTTGTGAGAGTGACCCTCTGACTCGGTCAAAGCTCTAAACCATAATTAGAAATAGCGGTTATAAGGTATAAGAAAGAACTGTTATTTGAAACAGCGGTTTTATATTAATACAAAAAGCTAATATTGATCTTGTCCCCCACTATCTCTCCTCTCCCAAACACGAGATGGCTCTCTTTCTCTCTCCTCTCCCAGACCCTTGCCACTGCCGGACCCGTGCACACGTCGCCGGAGGTAAGCTTTCGAACTCTCTCTCTCTCTCTCGTGGTTGAACAAAGTATGAACTGAGAATGGCAAACCCACATAGTTTTTCTGTTTTTATTTTTGCGGAGAGAGAGAGAGAGAGACAGAGTGAAGGAGAAGATATGTATGCTGCGGCAAAATCGCCAGCATGATCGACGCCGTCAGCAATCCTCACGGTGTGTTAGGTTTCGGAAGAGAGAAGGGAAATGAAGAGATCGAGTTTTTAGGAAGAAAGAGAAGTTGCATTTTAAAAAAAAAAAGGGTTATTTTGCAGATTTAATCTTAGTACAATGAGAATCTCAACTTTCAATCCATCTTCTTCGAGCAACGGTCTCACCGTTAACGGCCATTGCCGCCATTCTCGCTGACTCCATTGCAGGGAGAAATAGACAAAAACCTCTGTTGACAAACTCTCTTAAGCCTCTACGGCATAGCCCTTGCTCAACACCTCAAGGAAACCTCTCTTTTTCAACTCCTTAATCTCAACACCTCAATCTCATGCCTCTCTGATTTCCAATCTAAACTCAATTCTCTCTCTATCCTACCAAATCTCACCTCTCTCTGTTTCACCCTTTTCAATTTGTAATCACCCCCAATATCTGTGCCCACATCCAGAATCAAAACGATTGGCTTAACAAGCTCGGCCCCTATATCTCTTAATGCTGGTTGCAGCTGGTATTGTGAATGAATTAGTGCTTGAAAGTTCAAGTGCTATGACCTGTATTTTTGGGCTTTCGTTGAACAATCTAGGTCGGGGAGTAAAACCCATTCCAAGTTTGTTTTTGGCTTGACTGGAGCTGGTGTTGCTGTATTGGTTATGTCGTTTTTGTTGGGTTTGTTTTTGTTGTGGGATAGGAGGTTGAGGAAAAAGAAGAATATGAATGGTGAGAGAAGTAATAATTTGAGTTTTGGGTTTGAAGAAGAGGAGCAAGGGTCTTGGTTGCAATTGAGGCCGAATACTGGATCGATATGGTTAAAATTCATGAGCTCGTGAAAGCAACTACTAATTTTTCGCCTAAGAATTTTATTGGTTGGAGAATTTTACATATAGAAGCGCTCAATAATATTTTACATAAAGAACCGCTCAATAATGTAGAACCGCTCAACTACTAATCTAACAACGGTTTATTCATTTGACCGAGTCAGAGGGTCACTCTCACAAATATTTTTATGAGAAGGTCAGTCTTCCATATATATTTTTTTAAAAGGTCAATTTAAAAAAAAAAAAAAAAAAAAAAAAAACACCTTTTAACATTGGATTTAAAAAAAAAAAAAAAAAGGAAAAAAGAAACTCCTCTCATGGCCACTATAGTTCGGTGGACAACTTGGTTTTGATGGCCGCTATAGTCTTCGAAATCGTCCTTTGAAGGACTTGAATCAATCATACTTTTTTTGATCGATCTGGGTTCAAACCCAAACCCGCATCACAGAAACTGATCCGATTCACCCTTCTCCAAAGGGATCGCACTTCTATAAGCCCACTAATAACAATATACAGAAAAGTTTCTACTTGCCAATTTCAATAAAAAAAAATTTAGCACAGCTTCAACAAGGTATTCGTAAAAACTAAAGAGCAACGATTTCAAATTCACAGCCATGTTAAATGAGATGAGGGGGGAAGGGGCTATTTGTCGAAAGTACCGTACATAACAAAGAGAGAGTAAGTTTTGATTGTATTTAGATACTTTTTTGAAAGAAACTTATAGAAGGCGCTAATTTGATACAATCTAATAGTTTAGGAGTCAAATTGTTGCAATCAAAATCACATGAAACCAATTTAAAAATAACCTATAGTTTAAGGGGACAAAGTGTAATTTTCCAAAAAAAAATTACAGTTTGACTCCCTCAACTATTACCCCTCAACTACTACCAAAAGAAAAATATCATGCATTACTATAAAGTATGGCTGAATTTCTAAAATTACTGTGATTTTCAAAACTACCCTCATTTCTTCTCCATGGGATATTTATAGCAATTTCTTGTAGAGATGTATAGCATTATTGCTTTTGAAATTACACCTAGTATTAGGTGTAAATACAGATTGGATTAAATTCATTTTCATTTTCAGTTTTGTAGATCTGACGGCAGCGGATACTTGCAAAATAATTAAATTTTATTTATGAAATAACAACTACAAGAGCACTTGCATAAACAATGACTCACTCACACAACACTAATGCTACACACGTTTGCACACTAGCAAACTCACTCATTTACACCTAGTATTAGGTGTACTGACTTGCACCCAAGGACCACACTTGACACACTTTTATTGTACATTAGCTATGCTAGCTCACTTACACATATAGTTGGTACACACACTAACATACAAGGATATCTCACACACACTAGCTAGGAGACTTGCTTTCTCACACTACACTTGGATGCTTGTCTCTCACGTGCATATAGCAAGAGGGGTTTGCCCCTTTATATAGATGCTACCGCTGACCTTGTGAAGTCGGTGATGAACTCACTGAAATTCCTAGAGCCCTCTATTGTTGCTGCCAAGGGAGATTTTTAGAGAGAGAGAGGGAGAGATATAAGAAAGAGAGAAATCTAGAGACTGATTTCTCTAGAGCATCCAGGCGGTGGAAAAAAGGGAGAGAGAAAAATCTAGAGAGAGAAGATTCTAGAGAGACAGTGATGATCCTTAACAATTTTCATATTAGGAACATTAACGTGGTTGGCGCTTGTAATATCCAATTATTTTCTAGAGATAATTGGCCAAAAGTCCCACTTTGAGGATGCTTATTGCATAAAGTCCTCACACTTATTTATTTCTTTGAAAGGTCCTAATTAAAAAAAAAAATACTGCCTAAAGTCTTAATTTTTAAAAATCTATTTATTTGTGGACAGAATCGCCCTTAGATTCCCAGTGGCTTCTCGATGACCCCCCCCGCCCTCCTCTTTTTTCTCCCTTTTTTTTTCTTCTTCTTCTCCCACTGACTGACCATGGTAGCATATCCTCTGCTCCCCTCTCTCTTCCTCTCTATTTCTCTATCTTTTTCTCTCTTCTTTGTCCAACTTAGTAGGTATCAAAACGACATGGAGGTAGGAGGTTAACGGTCATGAAGGTCGCCGACTGCGAGATCAACAAGAAATCATGGAGGTCGCCGATGATCTTCCAGTCTGATGACGCTCCGGTCAGTGCGTGAGGATTGAAGATCTCATTCTCCTACCAGATCACACCCAACCAACCCACCGCCGAGTGCATATTTGATGTAAACCGCCAGATTTGCACACCATCTCCATCGCCATCTCCAGTTAGTGCGTGAGGACTGAGGATCTCATTCTCCGGCTAGATCTGTACACCATATCTGATGCAGACCTTCAGATCTGCACACCATCTCCATCGCTGATCTCCTTCTCCGGCGAGATTGTACCCAACCAACCCACCACTGAGTGCATATACAATGCAGACCGCTAGATCTGCACACCATCTCCATCGTCGATCTCCTTCTCCGGTGAGATCACATCCAACCATCCCACCGCTGAGTGCATATCTGATGCAGATACCTTTGTATTTCTCTCTCCATCTCTCTTTTTTCTCTCTGCTACATGTGAGAAATTGGAGGAGAGGAAGACTGCTTCGGCATTTGCAATCTCCATGGAAGACCCCTCTCTCTCTCTCTCTTTTGGAAGATCTGGCAGCAAGATACAAAAAAATATTGTGGATTCCAGCTACTTCTTTTTGTATTTTTTGGTGAATTAATTTTTGTTTGGTTTCTTGGAAAATGTAAGAAAAAGTAATATATATATATATATATATTTATTTATTTATTTATTTATTTTTCTGGCTGTTTGGAAAATGTAGGAAAAATAAATATTCCTTTTGTTATTTATTTATTTATTTTTGTTTGGTTGTTGGTAAAATGTGGGAAAAAAAAAAATTCAGGTTTAGTGAAATACGGTTCCAGCTTAGTGATTTCGGGATTTCGACGTATTGAAATGCGTTTCCGGCGTAGGGAAATGAGGTTTCCTTCATAGCGAAATGCATTTCCGCATTTCCGGCGTAGTGAAATGTGTTTTCGAGCATAGTGAACTCGAGGTTCGGCGTAGTGAAATGAGTTTTTTGGCATAGTGAAATGGAGTTTAGGCATAGTGAACTACGAGTCCGGCATAGTGAACTTGAGTTCAGGCGTAGTGAACTCAGGAGTTGGTGTAGGTGGCGATGAAGGTAGTTAGGAAGGAGGGTATTTTTGTCCAATTCATGCCAAAAGTTCTTTTGGCATGAATGATCTTTTGAGAGGATTTTTGGCATGAGAATCTTGTAAAGGAGGACCTTTCACCAATTTCTCCTATTTTCTATCCTACCGACAATCCCATTGACTCTGAGGTCTGAAATTTCTAAGTCTTCCATATATATTTCCACTTGCTGTTGGTAACGATAAATATCTTAGAATTTTAAGGTGCTCATGGAAGCTAGGAATTAATTGGTGATGTCATTAGACCATCTCCAATCATGTACTCAAACTCTTACTTAAATTGAGTAAAAATTTGAGTAAAAAGCTCCATTTGATAAGGAGCTCTCCAAACAGTTACTCAAATTTTTATTCAAACACAGCCAAACACACCAAAATCTGCTATTCTTTACACAACCAAACACAGCTCTTTCTACCTCTTACCTTATTTGCACATCCAAACACATCCCTTTCTCATCACAGCCGTAGATCAAAGCTATTTCATCAAGCTTCTGCTGGGGACGGAGAGACAGAGAGTTAGATTTGCAAGCTACCTTCGCTGTAGCTTCTGCAGGGGAGAGAGAGAGCTAGATTCACCGGAGAAGAAAGAGAGCATCGCCGGGGAGAGAAGGAGTTTCGCCGGGAAGACGTAGGGACTGGTTCGCCGAGAAGACGTCGGGCAAACGCAGGGCAGCCATGTCTGTGGGATGAAGACGAAGGCAGGGGAGGAGGAAGGTAAGCTTGCAACGGTAATATTTTCCTGACTCAAAAATTCGAGTTAGAACTCAGTATAAGTTTAAGTTTGAGTAAAACTCAAATTGAGTTTGAGTTTGAGTCAGGATTTGAGAAGGATTTTTGGGCTTTTTTACCCAAATTTGAATTTGGATTTGAGTTTGAGTCAGGATTGGAGATGTTCTTAGGACAATGACCTGAATACAACAGATTGGAAAATTATGGACTTTTTGTTTTTTGTTTGCTTGTGAAGCATAAACAATTGGGTTCTTTCTCTCTCTCTCTAAGCTAGATCTCACAATCTTCTCACAGCACTCATGGGTCTCTCACCTTTCTTCATTATTTTCTCTCTTTCTTGCTTCTTCTCCATCTTCATCAGCTACAATATTCCATACATTAACAAAAGGCTCATCTCTGTCCGTGGAGAATTTAGATGATGTTTTAATATCAGCAAATGGTATTTTCTCTGTTGGGTTTCACTCTGTTGGTCATAATGCTTTCTGTTTTGCAATATGGTTCACAAAATCCTCTGGTCCGACAGTTGTTTGGATGGCGAACCGAGATGAACCAGTTAATGGAAGAGGCTCAAAGTTCTCCTTATTGAAAACCGGCAATCTCATCTTAACAGATGCCGGTTGAGTCACAATTTGGACAATGGACACCGGCTCATCATCAGCTTCAGTGAAATTAGACCTCCTCAACAGTGGCAATCTTGTTCTCCACAGTTCAGAGAATAATTTTACTCTGTGGCAAAGCTTCGATTCACCTACAAATACCCTTCTTCCCCAACAACTACTCACCAGAGACAGAAGCCTTATCTCATCAAGAAGCCTAAACAACTATTCTTCTGTGTTTTATAAGCTTTATTTCTACAACGACAACATTATCCGCCTTCTCTTTAATGGTCCTGAAATATCCAGTGTCTACTGGCCAGACCCCGTGAAAGTGAGTTGGGATGTTGGACGGACGACGTACAATGACAGTCGAATTGCAGTATTAAATCCTTTAGGCAATTTTTCGTCCTCTGATGATTTAATGTTTATGGCAGCTGGTTATGGTATGGGGCCTCAGAGAAGATTGACACTTGATTTTGATGGTAACATTCGATTATATAGCCTGGAAGAGACATCAAAGAACTGGGTTGTTTCATGGCAAGCCTTTTTGGAACCATGCTAGATTCATGGCATTTGTGGACCCAACAGTTTGTGTAGTTACATTCCAGAGTCTGGTAGAAAATGTTCTTGCATATCAGGATACAAGATTAGAAATTTAACTGATTGGTCATATGGGTGTGAACCAGAATTCGATCTCCCCTGCAACAATTCTAATCAGGCTGGGTTTTTAAAGCTCTTTTATGTTGAATCCTATGGCTATGATTATGGCTTCTTCGAAAATTACACCTTTGAGAGATGTAAATCGCTGTGTTTGCAATTGTGTGAGTGCAAGGCTTTTATGCTCAAATATGCCTGTGGCATGCCTTCAAGTGTTTACAATTGTTACCCCAAGACCCGCTTGCTTAATGGATTTCGATCTCCAAGTTTTGATGGAATCCTCTACTTAAAGCTTCCCAAACGTAGTCTCATCAAGTACCAGGAGCCCATCGAAGAGTTAAGGTTGAATTGCTCAATTGAAGCTCATGTAATTACCCTGGATAGAACCTATGAGAAAAACTGTGAAAATGGGTATTGAAGTTTTTGCTTTGGTTCGCTTGTTCAGTGGGAGGTATAGAGATGGCATGTATTTTCCTGATATGGTGTTTCATGGATAAAATTGTCACTTACAAGAGTGAGTAAAAACCCTTTAATATTGTTGGAAATATTAAATCATAATTAGTATTATGTTGTAGATAGGTTGGTTCATGCATTTATTAGCAATCAGCTGTAAGATACATGTATTCTGATTATTTAATGAATAGTTGTCGAGAAGAGTCATTAAGGAATTAATGATGCACTTATGTAAGGGTCTACATAAAGAGCTACCCCACACTCAATGTAGGGGGAAAAATCGACTAGTAAAAGGGAAAGGTCAAAGAGAGACATGGCAATATACAAAGTTACTTTTATAAGAGCTTTGTACGGCCTTTTAAGGCGTATATCTCTATGAGCTCCATATATATATGTTGAGTGGTGCTATATAACGTTACTGGATTTCACTACGAAAATCACTACTGACATGGCAGACACACCCTCCAAAAAATGGAAGATTAATGACCCCACCTATCCCTCTCTCTTCTTCCCACACATCTGTCAAAACTTAAAATTGAAAAGTCTTTTCTTTCTACCTGCAATTTCCATTTCCGATGAACCTGCATCCTATCTCTGATGAACCGTGACCAATTTCCATTTTCAACCAGACCCATTGGCGGGGACATGCGAACTTGGGTCAGGTAAGCACTAGACTTTCATCCCAACAATGCTACATTGACGACAGGATTTGAAAGTAGTGATATTCATTTTTGGTTTTTTATTTTATTTTATAAACTCATCTTTGGTTTTTACCATTCAGAATCAAACACAAGCTCACCACTTAAACACCTAAATAACATTATTATTATTTTTTTTTCGTTCAAAATGAATTTTTAATGTCAATTTATACATGCTATAAAAAATGAATTATTTGCTGATTTAGTCTTCTAATTAAAATTAAATATCACAAGTGTAGAATCCTTTTGATTAATTTGGTCATTCCTTTGTTCTTTATTAATAGTTTAGAATTTTTTGTGCAATGTTTTTTATTGACTTTGTTTTACTTGTAACGTTACTTTTTTTGACTAATTTGATGTAGAAAATTATAGTTAGGTGTTGTTATTCAAATACATGTGGTGTATTTTGCATGGAATATTTTGCTCTCAATTCGATCATGAGATTTGTAATTTCACATTGAGAGAAAAGGCATATTTGATGTAAGCAAAATCTGAGAAGTATTGTATTCATTTTTGGAAATTCTTGGTTAGAATTGACTCTTTTTTCTTTTCTTTTTTTAATTTTATTTTGGTAAGGGTTAGAATGTGTGAAATTTTTTTCTTTTAAGGTGACTATGTAAGTAAAATGCTCCCAATTGATTTAGATAGACTAGCAAGACACAAAAAAGTGGGGAATGAGAGGGGTTGGTGGAGAGGAGAAAGAGAAGAGTTTAGTGGGCAAGAGAGAGAGACAAGGTGGGGAGCAGCTTGCACATCCTTGCGGGCCCACATTTAATTTTATTTCACTTCTTTTAATTAGAGAAATTTTTTATCAAATGTGAGTGGGTGGCCACATCAATAGCCTTGCGTGTAGCGATAACAGGCCGGTAGCGTTATACAACATTTTCCAAATATGTATATTTAGTGTTTGTGTGATTGTGGCCCACCACATTTCCATCAAAGTGGCATAAGAGCAAGCCACATACAAAGGGTGGAAAGGGTCACACATACCTTAAGATAAAAAAAGGTCGCACACACACCCTAATGGTTAAAAGGGTGGAAAGGGTTGTAAGACTATTGTGAAATGGATTAAATTCTCTATTGAGGAAAAAAAAAAAAAAGGAAGTGAAAAAAAAGTTGACTAAATTCATGTACTATAGGTATACATGGAAAAGGAAAGGGAAAATGCTAAACCTACCATATTGAGTTTCCGCACATTTTCCTTCAATGAAAATGCTGCCGCCGCTGTTACTAACGCTGCTTCTTCTTCTCTTCTTCTTTGTTGTTGCTGCTTCTTTAAAAAACACAGTGAAAATAAAAACATACAAGAAAAACACTGTGAAATTAAAAACACAAGAAAGAAAACACAATGAAAATGATAAAAACATAGGAAAAAAACACAATTAAAATGATAAAAATACATTGAAAATAAAAACACATTGAAAATAAAAACACAGGAAAAAACAGTGAAAATGATAAAATCACAGTGAAGTTTTCACTGTATTGAGGTTTTTACCGGGTCCAATGTTTTCACTGTTGGATGTTTCCACTGTGTCCAACATTTTCATTGTAGGACGGGAAATGGAAACAAGAAAGATGACGGGACGCCTAGCACCTCTCAACAAAAAAAAAAAAAAAAAAAAAAGAGTTCAAGTCTCAATTTTGTTCAAGACTATTTTGGAAGATTTTCTAGCTAGAGCTGCTATAGATTTGCCACCAGCACTTTTAGCTTGCAAAAATGTGGACCAGAACATGCTCCTGTTTATCGAGCAGAAGTGCATATTATGCATATAAACCATTTGCATGAAATTTATGGGAAAAGTGCTAAAAAGAAGAAGGAAGCGGGACAAGAAGTTGTATTTGAAGCAACAAAATTCTTGAAATACAAGTATGAGTATCTCAATCAACTCTATTAAGGGGCACCTATTGAAATTCATTAATTGAAGATGAAGTTAGCCCAAGTTGACGATAATATGAATGGAGGAGATAACATGTAAGAGTGAAAGAATTTTACAAATTATGAATTAAGGGGGATGTTGGAAATAGTAATTCGTAATTAGTATTATGTAGTATATACATGATATTTGGGTTGGTCCATGTATTTGCAATTAGTAATGTACATATATTTAGATTAGTTAATAAACAATTGTCCAGAAATAGGAAGAATCGTTACCGAATTAATGATGCATATATGTAAGGGTCTATATAAAGGGGCTACCCCACACACGATGTAAGAGGAAAAAGAAGAGACCAGTAAGAGTGACCAAAAGAGAAAGGTCAACAAGAGACATAGCAATATACAAAGTTCCTTCTCCTATTTTGAGTCTCTTGTATATTTGTATATATAGGAGCTTTGTCCTGCCTTTAAGGCGTGCATTTCCACGAGCTCCATATAAATGTTTATACTTAGTGTTTGTGTGATTGTGTCCACCATATTTCCAACAAAGTAGCATCAAATGATTCCACAGAATTTTCAATACATATAACCACCATCTATTTTCCATCCTGATACATCCTCCCATACAGTGGCAAAGCTACATATTGGTGCTTGGGTTGCCATGGTACCCCCTAAATTTTCAAATGCCCTTCTATCCTATGTATTATATAATGCATCATCTCTAGTGTTTTTGCAAGAGAGCACTGCTAGATGGCATCCCCTATAGGAATTAAGTTGGTCAGGCAAGAGAGAGAGAGGGAAAAGTCAATATATTTTTATCCCTCATCGTTTGTGTTTTTTCTTAATATGTAAACACTCTATTTTTAACATCATTATGCTGATTTGTAATGTTATTGAGCAAGTTTGAATCATATATGCTAGTTTGAAAGCTTGAAATACCCATACTTCACCCAAAAAAAAAAAAAAAAAAAGAAGCTTGGAATACCCATCCAGCTAGATAATTTTGAAAATTGTATGCATGACTTGCCTATACTAAACTCTTTAGTTTTCTCTAAAAAATTTTATGCTAGTATCATGAAGAATTTGTGATAAATTTTAGTGAATTTATTCATTGCAAAATTCAAAAATTTTATATATTGAGATAAAATATCAGTCTTCAATTTAATATATTTTCCATGCTTAAACTTTAAATTTTTTTTTTTTTTTTTTTTTTTTTTTTTTTTTTTTTTTTTTTTTTTTAAATTTTGGCATCCCTAGTAAAAAATTCTAGCTCCACCCTGCTCCCATGATCCAATTATGAGAGGACATGTCAGGGGAGAGGACGGTTAAAAAGGTGGTTGTATTGCATTTTTGTTTATATAATCTAAGAGTTCTAAAATCCGTAAGCAACTTTTAAGTTGATCTATCTAAACTTGTCATCCATGCATTGTTTGCACAAACTATGTCTACTGACTAAAACGTACCTTAACTCCATGCTTCCTCATTAATGGATGTAGAACGATGCTGAACAAGAATTCTTACAAGTCACATAGAATTGGATAATGATTCAAACCTGTTTTGTAAAATTAAGTAAAACATTTAAAAATAAATAAAAATGCTATTCAACCACCCATTTTAATCAATCCGGCCATTTTCCACCCTAATGTATTTTCTCATGATTAGAGTTAGATTAACATCTCTTACACATGTTGAACAAGAATCCTTACGAGTCACATGATGTATTCCGATGCAACACAATTAAAGAGGATGTGCCCAAGAAGTAACCGGAACTCAAGGCTCATTTTCCCTTTAGATCCTGTAACTAGCGGATCCAGATTTGCTAGTGATCTCAATGTAGATCACTAGGTAGTGATTTGCCGTTGAGTTGGCGCCACATAAGGTCTTGAGGAGATTCAAAAGTCTTTATTTATTTGTCTTGACTTGAGTACTAAAAGACATGTACTACAAGAATCTGGAAAGGGGTCTTGGGCTGTTAGCTTCTGATCAGATTTTATATGATTCATATAAAACAATATCTGAGCTCAGTACGTTGCAACTCAACCATATGGGAAAAGAGCTGAGGTTCCGTGAAGCCATGATCCATTTAAGCAAAACTCAATGTCTGCAAAAAACCCATTATTATCAGAAAGAGGGCTATCTCTGTTTGCTACCCATTCTGCTGTTTGCAGTGTGAAGCTGTAATACCATATCCCTGTTGGGGAGATTGGGGAGTCCAAAATCCAAGAAAGTAGATTCAATATACAAATTTGGAACCTATACTCACATAAAAAGCTTAAACCCATTATTTTTGAGTCTCATTCATTGTATATTGAGCCAAATCGATCTTTTTCTACTTTCTTTCTAGATGGAACAATCCACACATGAACCTCAACTATGGACGGAGCCAGGTTTCAAATTATCCTGGGTTAGGGTAAATCCATGAAATGCTTGTGTTATTTAAAAAAAAAAAAAAAATATGTGCGCATACATACACAGAAAGAAGAGGATTAAGTTGAAGACCAATTAAGATGGTGTTTGACGTAACTTTTGGGAGACTTCAATTGGACTTCCTAACCTTAAAAATCATTCTAGAAAAAAAAAAATTTATATTGTATGAATTCATGAAAATTAATGGATTTTTTTATGAAAAATCAATTGTTGAGAAGTCCATTTAGGAGAAGGTAAAAAAGTAGCTTTTGAAAACCCATGTTTGCATGAAGCATACCTTCCACACTTTTTGATACAAAAGAATTTTTAATATACAATTGCCAAACAATACTACCATGATCCAATATATATATATATATATAAATGGACATTAAGCATGGAAATGGCAAATTATTCATAAACCCCAATGAAAGCATATAATATAATATATAATGAAATGGTGCGAAAGACGAAGAAAAGCAAATCAAACACCAAACAATGTAAACATTTGTGGATTAGTAGGTTAGTGGGGTTGGACTGAAACCTTTAGGCTGGCGGGCCGGAATCAATTTTTTACAAGAATAAAATAGTTAGGCTGGAGGGATAGGTTTAAAGTTTGGGAGCGAACGTTGACACACCCTCAAGCTATTAGCCCACCCCTATCAATTTTGATGTTTTACCGTTTTATGAAAAAATACATTGTTTTTAAGAAAACTAGCTACGCTGTCCACTAGAAAACATCATTTTGAACAACTTTGTAGAAGAAACTTTTTCCAAAATCTATCATTTAAGTAGACTTTTTGGCATTTTTTACAAAATATTTTGTAAAAATAATAAATGGTCAAAAAAGTCTACTTAAATGATAGATTTTGGAAAAACTTTCTTCTACAAAGTTGTTCAAAATGATGTTTTCTAGTGGACAGCGTGGCTAGTTTTCTTAAAAACAATGTATTTTTTCATAAAACGGTAAAAAATCATAATTGATGGGGGTGGGCTAATAGCTTGAGGGTGTGTCAACATCCGCTCCCTTAAAGTTTTGTTAATTGGGTCCTTGTACAGTTGGGCTAGTGGGCTGGCTGGGCTAGTGGGCTATTACTTAGGTTGGATGGGCTAAACATAGAAGTAATTTTTTTTATTTGGGCTGAGCTATCCTGGGGAATAGCCCAGGTAGACCCCACTCTTCAGCTCCGCCCTGACCTCAACAATATCCCCACCACGTGTAATCCTACACTCTTACTTTTCATGAGTCACACCACACCATCATGAGCTTGTACTTGAGAATTTGCGCCTTACATTCTCACTTGACCACCGTTAACTCGAACCAAGAGGCCACCTTGCTGAGAAAATTTTATAGGATTGTGAGCCATCAACTATGATACCAGTTGCAGGGGAGAAGAGAAGTCCAAAATCGAAACAAAAAAAAAGGGTCAATATATAAATTCTGAACCCATACATACATAAAAGGTTATTGGTGAGTTCCATTGATTGTATATTAAACCAAATCTTATTTTAAGTTAGTCAGATGCACGAGGAAGGACGAAAAGAGAGGACAAAAATGATGGAGGAATAGAATTGTTGTATTTGTAATGATGATAGGAGATTCATGGTGAGCATATTGAAAACCCTTCATGTGAATTGATTGTTGTAGGTTTTATTTATTTGTTTGTATTTTGTAAGTTGACAGGAGGTTCGGGATAAGCCTATTGAAAATTTTTTTGGTGAATTGATTGTTGTAGGTCTTCTTTATTAGTTTAATTATATATAATTGTAATTATGATAGGAAGTTCGGGGTAGTCTATTGAAAACCTTATTTCTAATTTAATTGTTATAGGTTTTGTAATGGTGAAACGGTGATAGGAGGATTGGGGTGAGCCTATTGAAAATTCTTTTTGTGAGATTGTTGTAGGTTTTTGGTTATGAGAAATTAAGGTTCAAGAACTAAAATTTTACAAGCAATTTTTTTTTTTTTGTTAATATGTTGTAGGGGCAACATTTTAGGAGCTCGCTTAGGGCATCCAAAATCTCAGGGCGGCCCTGTCACTTATAGTATCAAGCTTTTGATTTATGATCAAAGACATGATTTGAATATAACTCTTGAAAGATATATTTTTCAAAATAACTTTAGAAAAAGCTAATGCAAATGGAATCTTAGCCACTGGGCATCCTGTCTAGCAAGACCAAGCAACATTCTAGGAGTAATGTGTTGGTTAAAATTTGGAATTTATGTTTTACTGCACAAACCTGGACCGAAAAGTTAATTATGCCCACCTTTCTTCTGGGGCTCGACTTGCATTAGGCTTCTTATATGCAACTTGTTGAGTACCTATTCATTCTTTCACGATAACATGATAAAATAGGATTGAGACCCTCCATCTAACCAGTTTCTCTATTAGTCTTCATCTTATGAGTCTCTATTATTGTGTTCGTTGGGCTAAGAAATTGGTTTAGGTTTGATTAGTTATAGTGGTCCTTTTAGATGTAAGAATGGTCTTTTTTGTTTTCTTGTTTTTTTTTTTTTTTTTTTCCTTCTGGATGGGTTTGAAAATGGAAAATAATAGGGCCTGTTTACTTCGTGAAAATTTTTATAATTTTTATTTTTTGTGAAAATTTTTTAAAAACAGTTTTCATTTTCAGTTTTCAAAATTTAGAAAATGTGTTTACTTTGCAAAAATTAAAACTGTTTTCAAAATCTAAAAATAGTGTAAATGTGTTTACTAAAACTATATATTATCTCTATATGTTTTATTATTTTCATTTTTTGGTTTTATAGTTGGTCTAAATATTTTTTTCCATGTTTATAAGTATTGCCACGATATAATCCTTGTTTTCAGTTTTTGTGAAAATACAAAAAACGTCTTTTTGATGTTTTCACATTTTCTTAAAAACTGAATTCATTTTCTTGAAAATAATTTTCATTTTTTACAAGCAAACGCGTTTTTTAGACCGTTTTCTGTTTTTATTAAAAATGAAAATGAAAATTGTGAAAATTTTCACGAAGTAAACAGGCCCATAGGTTTTCTAATTTCTATCAACAAGAATCCTAGCATGCACCCTCACAAAAGGGGTGAGGAATCCTCTAACGGGACGAAATTCTTGTCCGCAAGAAATTCAATGTTGCTCCTTCAAAAATCTTTCTTCAAAACAATCACAGAAGAAGTTTCTCTCTCTCGGATCAAAACAGTGGACTACAACCAAATGGCTTAAGTAAACAAATCAGGGTCCTTATTCCATTTTTTTGGGGCACAATAATGATGCATGATGCCCTCAAGCTCACGTTGGAATTCTCATAGCCAGGAAATTCAGCATTGCTCCTTAAAAAAATTTTGTTCAAAACAATCACGTAAGAAGCTCTCTCTCTATTATCAAAACAGTGGACTACAGCCAAATGGTTGATGTAGACAAATCAGGGTCCTCATTGCATTTTTTTGGGGGCACAAGAATGATGATGCCCTCAAGCTCACGTCTACTTGAATAAAAATCGAAGGAAGATTTTAACAACTCGGCCGTGTGATAGAGGTCATTGTGCGTTTGCCCATGTGATCATACTTGTTTTGGGTGAAAGTATATATGGACTTCATGATTAATCATCACATATTAATTTTTTTTTTAAAATAAATTATTATTTGACACCTACCATTAAGTACCTCTCTTACGTGGGATACATGTGAGATTCATCTCATTAAATGTTGGGGCTTATAAGAGAGGTGGTATACTTGATGACGAAATAGCAAAATCCTTAAAATTAAATGGTCATTGTTAGAAACAATTGGATCAGTTTAATAAAATGAACACTATTAATAACAATTATTTTTATTTGGCCAAAAAAAATACAATTGTTAATTTTTGAAAACTACCCAATTTGGATTTCGGGCAATCTGTTTATTATTAATTTTTTAAATTTATGTAAAAAGTGGAATATATATAGAAATGATTAAGTCATCATATGCTTATATAAGTTTGTATATATCAACATAAAGTTAATATATAATTGTGTGGTGCATCTTCTAAAAAATTGCCCGTTAGATTTGATACTATACTTATGCATGCCATGTATACCAAAAATAGATTTAACAGTCGGTTTTTCATAAATGTCACTGAGAAAAACTGTGATAGTTTTCAGCAGTCATAGTTTTTTAATTTTATATATATAGCCCCAATCTAGTCAACCTATGCTTACATAAGTTGTGTAAGCATGAAGTTCATAGATAATGTAGGATGCACATATTTTGAAAAACTGAGTGCTGGATTAGATACTGTACTTATGGATGTCACGCATGCCAAAAATCACGATAATATATATATATATATATATATATATATATATATATATATATATATACAGTCTTGTTCGAGTTAGCCCCAGCTGAAGCTTCCTAATATCAGCCCAATTTAAGTGGGCCGTTGGACCAATGGAATTGGGATCGTGTGGCTGTAAGGGAGGGAGGGTAAACACGTGGGTTAGAAATTAAAATGGGTTATAACCCATTTGCCAAGTGTGACCCGTTTACCAAATTTCAGAGTTAAGGGTTAGGTTTCTTCCATCTCGCACGAGCAGCAGCTTTGATCAAGACTGAAAGAGGAGAAGCGGGAGAGAGAATGGGGAAGCTTTGCTGCCATTGAAGCCGCGCGGGGTTCTCACAGCCGAGAACAAGACTGAAGACCCCATTCTCTTCCATCGCACGAGCAGCAGCAGCAGCAGCAGCAACCCCATTCTCTTCCATCGCACGAGCAGCAGCAGCAGCGTGGTGAGGAAGAAAGAGGAGAAACGGGAGAGAGAGAGAGAAAGACTGAACCGGAAAAGCTTTGCTGCCATTGAACCCTTGCTGCCATTAAAGCCATCTCGCTATCTCGCGCGGATCTCACAGGTTTGGTATGTAAAAAATAAGTTTTTCGCAATTTTTTTTTTCTTTCTAAAAAGCAATATTTGGGGATTTTTACATGATTTGAATGGAGGCTTGATTAATGTTCTCAGCAATGAGGAGTTATGCATCTAGGGTTTGTTTTGGGAAAAAAATGAAAGAAATTGGGTTAGGGTTTGAAAGAAGGTTTAACTCTGAAATCTGAGGTATGTTAGTGTTTGGGTGCCTAGAACAATGGGGAAAGAGTGGGAAATTTTGAAAAAAAAATTTCCTTCCTTACAGTCGGCTGCTAGCCTTTGTCAGTCGACTGTTAGGATGGGCTTCGAAATGTTCAAAAACACAGCCTCTGTCGGTCGACTGATAAAGGCTAACAGTCGACTGTTATTTTTTTTTTCCATTGATTCCATTTGTATTACATTAATGCTAAACTTTTGTGTTAGTCTGATGGTGTTTGGATATGTCATATCTATAATTAGGCAAACTGTTTGTGGAATATTTAGGGTATGGTTATGCTTAGTGCCTAAAGCTAATACTGTAGTTCTCATATGTTTATTTTGCTTACTTACGGTTGAATCAATTTGAATGACATGACTCAGCAAGAAATCCTTTTGCCCTTCATAACAAATGTGGATTCACATTGGGCTTATGTAACGCCCCACACAGGGTAACCCCTATGCGGAAATGATACAATACCATAAATCATCTAACACTCATCTTTGGATAATTCCAATACAAATTTAAGAGTTTTATAAAATACATAAAGTGCGGAAAATACTACATTCCAAAATATAAAGACAACAATGAGTACTAGTATATCATGTGAGTACAGTCCCGTAATGTACTCAAATTATTCTCAAACTCTAAATGAGTATTCACAGAGAGTAACACTGTCAGATCCATCCTCATAACTTCCCAATTTTCTCTTCCGAGTTACTGACTTGTTGATCCTGTGGGGGGGGAAAAATAAACGGGGTGAGCAAAAACCACTATTGCTCAGTAAGGTTCGTAAACCTCAAATATTACATGATGCTTTTAAAAGAAACATCAGGATTTTTAAATCCATCAATAAATCTCATCATCAATTAAACATCACATATAATATCCTTATTCATTGATATATTGCAGGATATATTCATCTCATTTTTATAAAAATAATCATGCTTTATGCATATGACAGATATACAATGCAATGCTCATGCAATTTTGTCTGCCATCTTCTCTGTCCTGTCTTTCTTACCAAACGGATATCAGTACTCAAATAGCAACCTTATTTTTAGGATTTACCATTTCATCATAACAGATGGCTACCTTATTTTTAAGGTACTCAACCATCTTACCACAACAGCATCCCCGCCTTTTTAGGATGTATATCACCCAGTCCCCGCCTTTTTAGGACCTACCGCGATTGTCACTCATTGACAAGAGGGTTTACGTACTGTTTTTAGCAAGGGTGATATATTAGTGCACTAACTGTTACCAGGATCTTTTGTCCATCGGTGGTGTCTCAATTCTTCAGTTACATAATTTATCACAAATGCATATGATTTTCTATGCAATATACCTCACATGTAACTGTGTCTCATGCCAGATGCAATTATTTCATGCAATACATATGGCATACATCTTATATCAACACTTCATGTATTACATTTCATGCATACATTTCATAGTATATCTGCTCATATATTTCATTTCAACAGTTATATCAATGATATACATATGAATCAACTTGAGCCACTACCTGTAACTGTGCCTTTGTAATTCTCCATACTTCTCCAAATAACAATATTTCTCGCTTTGCTTGTATGCACAACATACATACCCATACACGTATGTCTACATAACAAGCTCACGGTTTTATTTTCACAAATACATTGTTACTAGGAGATGTAAGGAATTTACTTAAAAGTCCAGTCACTTTCTTTCCAATACAACCACGTTGCCATACGCCAATTTATTTTGCAATTAGTATGGCAAATATCACATGCATATATTTTATGCATCATAAATAACATGCGCCATATACATTATGTTATTCATAATAAACAATAACAGCATGTTATAATCTTTATTATTATCTTATACTTGATTTTAAAAGAATCAAGATAATCACATCACCATTCGTAATATATATCATTACTGAATATAGGTCAACACAGTTCCCTAAGCAATATATTCATTCTCAGGGGTTTACCTTAAGTCCACAGTATCCATTTTTTCCAGATATCTCAACTAATTTGTATAAATACCCTTAGGTATCTAAAGAAATACTTCAATTCAATATTATCACTCAATTGAATTATCAACATCATTGACATATATATAATATTTATATATATCTCATAAAATAAAACCATTTTCCTGTCAATATTATTCATAAATTCGAAATGCTTCAAGGAAAAAGTATTTTCCTATGCTAAAATATTATTTAGCATCTCAAAACAAAAAGCTGGAAATATATATATTTGTTCAACCCAGCAATAGTATTTGAATTTTTAAAAATTCATCTCTTCGAATAAAAATGTGAAATTTTACAGGTAGAAACTAGATTCACGTATGAATACCTCCATAAATTTTCAAGATTTTAGGATGAGTGGAACATCATCCGATTTTAAATTCAAGTTGATACACAAAAACAGTGTGATTACCTGCTGTGTAACAGCCATTTCTAAAATCAAAGAAAAATAGTAAATCACATTATTTCTTCATAAAATTTTTATTGAAAACAAATTTAGAAGTTAGGAAACTATTCCAACAAACCTTGCTCAAAAACGATTTTTCTACATTTAATTAGAATTTCTATACTAAAACTGTTATGAATTGAAATCTGAAAAATTCAACGTATATGAACTTTAATTTTTTCAACCTCAAGCCAAATTCATTTTTGCATGAATTTATCAAACAAGATTTCTACTTCTAAAGAAGACAAGAAATCCTTATTTTCTTTCAAACTCAACATGAAATATATAAGATAGTAGAACCCTACCTTGGTTGTGTGTGTTGAACTTCAAGTGCCTACTCCTTGCCAACTCAAAGAGTACTTCTCACTCTTTTCTTTCTCTTTCTTTCTCTAAATTCTTTCTTCTCTACTACTTGTGTATTCATTAGCATTTGAAATGTGGTATTTATAGAGAAATGGTTCATCCTCCATTCTCAAATTTATCTACCACTCTTACATTCATCCATCATTCTCATCTTCCATTCTCAAATTTATCCACCATTCTCACATTCATCCATCATTCTCATCTTCCATTCTCAAATTTATCTACCACTCTTACATTCATCCATCATTCTCATCTTCCATTCTCAAATTTATCTACCACTCTCAAATTTAGCTACCACTCTTAGATTCATCCACCATTCATATATACCCACCATTCACATTTTAGATGTCACCCAAGGGTGTACATAAATTCTCATGCACCCTTCTTAATTGATGACCACATGGCACATTTCATTGCCCAATGGCAAAATGCCAAGTGTATATTTAAAATATAATAACAACAATCACATATATAAATAGATAAAATATATATATATGCTAAAAAAAAAAATTTTCGGGGTCTTACAGCTTAGTTGGGGTAGTGGCTTCCACTTTTTTCTTTTCATATTATATATACATATATATTTTGGGATGAAAGTTGCTACTATGCATGTAATATTTAGTTCAAGATGCTTAATTATGTGTGAAAAAAAAGTACTTTGCATTGCCATAAGTAATTTGTTTAAAAGGAATTATGCGTGTAGGTCTTTATAATATTATGTTTACTTAAATTCTTATTATAGTTGTACTTTTTTATGCTTATTTATTTGCATTTATTTTTCTCGAATGAAACATTTAACATTATTAAATAATTGTGAAGACACATTTAACATTTAGTGAAGTTGGCACGCTGAACCTCTAACCATGCTTTTACTTCACTTGTTATAATATAGTCCCATTTTTTTTTTTATTGAAACGCTTTGATAGATGTATTTATTGTATAATTATATGACCAATCAATATTAAACAATACGCTCTTTCTTATTGTCTTTGAATATTGTTGAGTAATTCTTAGTTTTTAACCTTATACAGTAAATGGATGATATGGATGACGTGCCATATAACTTGGATGAGGGTAATTATGAAGGGCCAAATACTGAGCAACCTGAAGAGTCTTCTTCAACAAATTCCGACATGCATTACATTCCTCAAGTCATGCATGGTCATAGACCTACGGTTGGCCAAGAATTTTCTTCTTTGGACGAAGTGTTTGAATTTTATAATAACTATGCGAGAGAGGGTGGGTTCAGTGTTCGTATTGGCTCTAGTCATAAGGGTGGGGATAATCAAATTAGGAGGAAGGTTTATGTGTGTTATAAAGAAGGAGTGAAGAGGATAAAACCCATTAGTGATCCGAAAAGGGTGCGTGAGCTTTCTCGGGAGGAATGTAAGGCAAAACTTTGTGTTGTTTTGGACAAATCAAGTTCCAAATACAAAGTTTCACAATTCATTGAGGAGCACACACACCCACTTGCCACGCCAAAAAAAGTACATTTTCTGAGGTCTCATCGTAAAGTTTCAGACGCTCAGAAGTGTCTCACGCAACAGCTTGCCAAACATCCCTACCCATCAACAAATGAGTATTCTGGAGTTACAGGCAGGTGGGTTACAGAACATCGGATGCACTGAGAGGGATATCAGAAATGCGAAGAGAGATTTAAGAAAAGTACTTGATGGTCATGATGCAGAGATGCTTTATGATTATTTTATTTCAGAACAAGAAAAAAACCCTGCATTTACTTTTACAATTGAGTCCGACAATGATAACTGTCTAACTCATTGTTTTTGGGCGGATGCTACATCTAGAAGGGTGTATAAAGCTTTCGGTGATGTTGTTGTGTTTGATACAACATATGAAACCAACAAGTACAGTATGATATTTGCACCATTGCTTGGGGTCAATAATCATGGTCAAACCATCCTGCTGGGCGCTGCATTCCTAGGCGATGAGACCACTGATTCATTTATATGACTGTTTGAGCAATGGTTGAAAGCTATGCCATCCGGTCCTCCTAAAATGATAATAACTGACCAAGACCCAGCAATGACCAAAGCTATTGCCCAAGTGCTTCATAATACTTTTAATAGGTACTGCATTTGGCACATTTTGAAAAAGTTCTCAGAAAAGATCCATGCAAAAACATATATGGATTTTTATCCTCAATTTAAAATATGCATTTGGGACTCGGAGACAGAAGATGAGTTTAATACTCGGTGGGATGCTATAATTGAGGAAAGTCAGTTGCAAGGGAATGGATGGTTGGCAGTAATGTTTGGGCTACGTGCAAAATGGATTCCGGCATATGTTAAGCATATTTTTTCAGCTGGAATGTCTAGTAGTCAACGAGCTGAAAGTTCTCATTCTTTTTTCAAAAGATATTTCAACTAAAAGAATTCTTTAATGGATTTTGTCACATGCTTCGATAGGGCACTTGCGAAGCAACGGCATTAAGAGTTAACTGCTGACCATGTTGACATCGATGAACAGCCTATACTTAAGACGATGATGCTCATGGAGTCACAAATGGCGGGTATCTATACCCGCACAATTTTTAGGAAATTCCAAAATGAGTTGTTAGAAAGTGTGCTCTTCATATTAACTGTTACAAGTGATGATCAATTGAGTACTGTTTTTGAAGTAACACATGCAAGTGGCTAGGAGAGGATGCGGCGATTGGTGGAGGATAAGTCTATTGATGTGGTTAAATGTAGTTGTAAAAAATTTGAGTGGGAAGGAATACCTTGCAGACACATGGTGGCCTTCTTCACAAGGAAACAGGTGTTAACCTTACCAGAGAAATACATAGTCAAGAGGTGGACAAAGGCAGCAAAGTTAGGTATGTCTTGTATTGATGATGGGGTGGAAATTCAGGACTCCTCTACTTCAGCTGTCTTGTTGAGGCGCAATGACTTATACCAAATTTTCAAGAATGTAGTTGACGATGCTGTTTTATGTGAAGAGAGATATGAAAAGCTCAAAGAACTATTATTGCTTGATTATGGTGTAGTAAAGGCAATCCCATATACCAAAGTTGTTGATATTTCAAAATCTGCCCTAAGTAACACTACTCATTCGGTTGCTTATAACGAGCCTAAGAAAGTTAGGGCGAAGGGATGTGGTAGTAGAGTCAAGGGAGGTAAAAAAAAGTCAATGGCCAAAGATCCCAATAGGCGATGTAATGGGTGCGGAAAATATGGGCAATCACATGACAAGAGGAACTGTCCAGTATTGACTAATAGGTAACCTTTCATTATGCATTTATTATATTATACATTAAATCTAATTATGCTGATGTTCCAATTATTTATTCTAGATCTTGTATGTGACTTTATTTAACCAATTACTGTTAGGAGTTCGCCAAGCACCAACATTGGAACTCCACATAGTTCAACTGACCATTTCTCCACCAACATAGGAAATCCACCTAGGTGATGCTACATTGCAAAGTTGTCTCATCCTGGGGAATTGAAAGAAATGCCAAGCTTGGAACGGGATATGATTTGTCCAAACTGATCTTCGATGTGTTTTATTAATTAAAACTGTTATGTGCTTTAAATTTGTAATGTCATGAACTTGAACAGTTGTGATTTAATTTTTTGCGTAATGGATGGGTAATGTCTTTACATGGATATGATGGATTGTAACTACCGTATCTGTAGCATGCTTTGCTGTTTTTGTTGAAAATTTGCAGGTATCTTTTGAAGAAGACATGGAAATTTATTCGCCTAAGAAACTTAAGAAAGGTTTTTGAATGAGTGGTTTCTCAAGCTAAATTGCATATCCATTTCTCTTGGATTGACAGTGATATTTTTGATATTCTTCCTGAGAATCTTTTGCAATCGGTAAGTCCATCATGAATTCGGTTGCTTCAATACTTTTCAGAGCATGTCTTTATCTTTCAACACTTGAGTTGCAGATGAAATTCGATCTGTTGCGGAGTGATTCACTTAGATAATAGATATATATCTTGTTTTGATAGATAATTCGAATGTCATTGAGCTACCCTTCTTTCCTTGTACATTCTTTATGTTATTTAATAGATATATATCTATTTCAGCATGTATTGGT
This sequence comes from Hamamelis virginiana, assembly GCA_017140935.1. Classification (NCBI taxonomy): domain Eukaryota; kingdom Viridiplantae; phylum Streptophyta; class Magnoliopsida; order Saxifragales; family Hamamelidaceae; genus Hamamelis; species Hamamelis virginiana. The sequence continues at coordinate 1,490,954 of JAESVK010000101.1, forward strand.
GTGGCTGTAGCAAAGGTATCTATTTCAGCATGTATCTTTATTTTACATAGCTGACTTGTGTGCTCAAATGCTATGTAAAACATATTGAGATGTTACTGTTTTTTCCATTTCCTTGGGATGTCTACATTCACTTGAAATGAACTAGTTTTTAGCTTCTGTTCGGAGAATCGAATGACATCTTATCAATATTTTGGATGAAGGATTTGAAGCGCGGTGGCTTCATACTTGTCTGTATGTGGGAGTGGGATGGGGAGGTGGTTCTCTAGCTTGTGCTTAAGAATGTGTAATGTATGTGGTTTGTGGTGACTTCATATCACTTGCTTTGCTTTGGAAACTTAAAAAACATGTGAGCATGAATTATCGGAGCAGTATTCGTAAACTTATAAGATGATGATTCATTTAGGTTGTAGCAGCTGGTGCAAACCCTGTTCAAATTACTAGGGGTATCGAGAACACAACAAAGGCTTTGGTGGCTGAACTCAAATTGATGTCAAAAGAGGTAAACTTGTGATGTTTTTCAACCCCTTTATACTCATTTTGAGTGTGGGTGCTTTTTGATTTGTTTGTAGATATTATAAACTGTTTTCCGCTTCTAAGCTAAGCATTTAGAATTTAGTTTTCAGGTTTGCTATATCTATATATAGTATTCGTAATTTCCATTGATATTGCTAAATTTATCATCTCTCAATATAGCAATCGAAGCCTAAGGGTTTGTAACACCAGAAACCTAATTTATTGTTTATTGCCTTGGAGGATGCCGCTCTTTCTCATCCTTTCCCATCTTCTATAACTTGAAGTAATTTTGTTACTTTTATCATGGCAGCTCTTCAAGATGGAGGATGTGAGGATGGGAATGTGGGTTGAGCAATTTAACAGCTCCACAGTAGTCCAGTACTCTCACAACTGGAAGTTTTGTCAATATGGGTGTATGGAGGACTATTTCACTGCACATTACCAATCTCCAAGACAAATGATCTGTCTGTGGGATCTGTTGGCACGTGGTCGGGCTCATTGCTGCAACTTTAGATGACAATGATGAGCAGCTAGCTCTTGTTGCCAAATATATTTGTACCCCTCCTGTTTCCCTTTTTCTACTTAGATTTTTTACCCCATTTGCCCATTTTTTGTCCATAGCTGCAGTGGCTGTGTTGAATTACAAGCAACTGATGTTTTGAAAGATGCAAATTGCTTCTGATTGTATCATCGTTGAGAATTACTGCATCTCTGGCTTGACTTCAAGTGGATTCAAATTGTAGAAGTATTTTGTATATGATTTGTGACCCATAAATTATGACATTTTGATTCCAAGTTTTGTTATGTGCAAATCTCATTAACCAATACATTCTGATTCCAAGTTTTGTAATAAATCCACAATGAAAGGAGATTAACTCAATACTTCCAGCACCATAACTGACATATCAAAGTTGCTCTCCAATTGTGTTCTCATTAACCATTCCAAGTTCACTGGTCTCAGAGGCCTGAAATTTAATCCTTTTCTTATTGTTTTACTATCTAGAGTCATATAATGATTATTTGGGGAGCCATCGCTATAAAAAAAAAAAAAAAAAAAAAAAAAAAAAAAAAAAGGAAGCAAAATTTATAAATCAAATATTAACTTACTATAAGCCTATTAAAATGGGAAACTCTTTTGCCTCAGATCATTGATCATATCAATATATTTGCTTGGAAGGTATTTCATACCTAAAACTTAAAAAAAAAGTCACTTTATGGACTCTCCCCTATGCAGTCAGTCCCCGAGTCAACAAAAACCACAACCTTACACTATGAATCACAGATTTTACCCCAAGATAATTAGTACACCTTGATGTCTAGGTTATCTTCATAGGCTCCCATATATAGGCAACATCATAGGATTGATATTTTCAGTCCTCAAAATCAGTACACAGTTCAACCAAGACAACTTTTTCTCAGATGCACTTTCATTTCCATTTGGAATTATCTCCAACCATACTTCACCAAGGCTTTCTATTGCTTTCCTTCATCAAATTCTCAAATTCTGGTGTCCCCTGTCCTGTGTTTTTGCAAGTATGCACACATGTTCTCATCAAGTAAACATAACCTTATACCATTTCTTCCAAGGATTTAATCATCAAGTAAACATAACCCCAATACAACAACCAAAACAAGGATTTAAATTTCTATGTTTCAATAATTTAATTCGGTCTAACCACAAAATGCTAAACTGAAGATATATCCAATATTAAACACAGACACGTTATTTTGTAAATAATAACCCCAATACAACAACCACCAAAAATAGTAAAATTAATGAGTGTCATCGCTGTGTTTGCTTGAATAGACGCTGTTCTTCCTGCAATTGAACCCATCGAGCATCACGATAGAACTTCATAGATGCTTCGTGTCCTGCTGGTCCATCAACTTTATACCGTGGAGAATCCCTGTGCTGCATACGCTCCACAAATTTGTCAACCCATTCAACGAATCCAGTACATTTACCATTGTTACAAGTTGAAGCGAAGCACAATCGTCCTGGATTATTATGGCTTTTAGATGTTCGTATGTCACATTGTCGCTTAAACCCGCAATCACAAACCCTCGTGGGCCATAAATTCGTTGAATAGGTAGTACTGCCTTGGGATGTCATTGTCTAATAATATGAGCCAAATATGTGTTATATAAGCACAGTAACAGATTCACAATAATTAAAAAAAAAATTATAAACCAACATGTGTTAACAGCATATAAACCAGTCAAAATAAATATAGACCAAATAAAGTAGTTTCATTTTACACTTTCGTTACCATCAATAGGGAAACCGAACAAAATTCCTTCTACATACAAAAAAACATCCAAAAAAATACACCAAACATGGACAAACAGTTTGAAATGTAAGCAAAATGTATTGGTCACTCGTTATCATCTTCATCAGCATCCATTGCTTGTTCCTCAGATGGATCATCTGTAATGCGTAGGTGTTGTTTGATTTTTTGTAAGTCTCTCCGTACAGCTTGTACATTAGAATCAATTGAGTTAACACGCTTCAACAACACAGATAAAATGTCTTTAATATGTGTAGGGGTTTCCTCCTCACTTGGGAGTGGTTTTAGAGTAGACCCGCTCAAAGAAGTGGAAGGTCGCGTAGATGCATGTTCGGCTACACCTTTCTTCACCCATTTCTTCTCATGCATTTCATATCCCATGCGAAGCAATGAAGTTTCAGAGTAAGATTCATTCGGAGTTTTGGATTTTTCATTTTCAAGTTTGACACAGAAACTCTTCAATGCAAGTGTGATTAAAGCACAATAGGGAAGAGCACTAGAAGTCTTTTTCATGCTAATTATCATGTTGCGGGCAATTATGTATGGAATATCAATAGGAAAACCAGTGTGAACTGCCCAAAGTAAAAACACATCCATATAGGACACATCATCACGACTACCCGCTCTAGGAATGATATTGTATGTGATGAAATGGTGCATTAGTCTGGATTCGAAATTGAGTTGAGATGCCTTGGGATGAAATGGTTCAGAGAAGTTATCATGTGCACAGATAAGTTTCAGTGCTGCCATGACATCAAATGTCTCGTGCTTATGCTAAGTTTTAGATTCAAAAATTTTGAACTTGCCCCTTGGAAGTTGTAACAGTTTTGCAATATCCGAGAAAAATAGGATAATATCTGAGCCCCTAACTTTAAAAGTGATGCAAGACTTATCTAAGTCGACAGATAGATTGGCATAAAAAAACTGCACCAAAATGGGGTATGTGTGTTCCCTAATGGCCAAGAAATCCAACCAACCTATACGAGTTAGTTTCTCATGTAACATGGGAATACAACTCGCTATAAAGTGTTTAGGAACGGGTTTACCATGCACCATAGAACGATATACAATTTCTCCTTCATGTTTTGCAGCAGCATCCTCAGACACAAATTCATTTGTGTCCCAACCACATTGCTTCCTCCGCTTTGAACAAGAATCATCACCAATTTTTTTTTTTTTAATTTTGCATTTGACGAAGATGCTCTTGGTGGAGCCATATAGCAGAAGTGCACAACCTAATCCAATCAAGATTGCAGGGTAAAATTTCACTAATGAATAAGAAAGAAATGTTTAATATAAGTAGAGGAAAATGTTATGCCATGTATATTCTTTGAGATAAATGGAAGAAGTAAAAAAAAAAAAATAATAATGGAAGAAGTAAGAGGAGACCATATGAATCAGACTTCTTGTGAGATAGACATGAAAAAAAATAAAGACTAGCAAAAGTGGTGAAGGACCGACAAAATATTAATGAGAATCTCATCTCATGTGAGGTGCGAAAAGAACAAATTAACATTTTATTATAGTTTTAGATTGAAAAAATTGTACAAAATCAGTTTGATCTTCTTCACTCAAATCTTATTGCATTTGTTCCACTAATTACAGGGGTATTTTTCTTTAGAAATTATTCAGTATGACGGTTATATATAACCTCCTAAATACAAAACACACAGATATATATATATATATATATATATATATATATATATATATATATATATCATATGCTGTCACGTGATAGTGCTATGTGTCTAAGAAGTTATATATATCCTATACACACAATAATTTTTCCTTTTACCTTCGGTGAGAAATGCAATTAGGGGTGAGAAAATTCCAAATGACAACAAAATCCCACCATCCAAACAGTACTAAAAAGCTCACCAGTGACAGCAGCAGCAGTACATTGGAAAAAGACCTTGTGTTTTGGAGCCTTTTGAAAGCCATAAATTAAGAGTCAAATGGGGACATGCCATGTACATTCTTATTGGAAGAAAAGGGCTACTTTTTCATGCCAAAAATATTTATTTCCAGTCCTGCCATTCTCTTGGAAGCACTGGTGGGTAGATATATGTATGTGAAGGAGGGTAAATTAAAACAGATAAATAGGCAAAAAAGATATGAAGCACTGGTGGGTAGATATAGTACTCTCTGTTAGCATATATTTATCAAAAAAGATAAATAGGCAAAAAAAGAAGCAGCAGCAGCATTACAGAAACCACAATACCAAGTATCAACAAGCTAGCTACCATGCACCTCTCATAGTGAAAGTGAAGTGTCATTGTAAACAATTCCAATTACATTTGATAGCATATATATATTCTATATATGCTAACAGATAGTACTATACTAGAGTCAAAACAAGTAGAATCGTAGCATGCTACTGTGCCCAATTACATTTGATAGCATATATAGCTATTTAAATTATAATACAAATGGAATCAAATGGAATCAATGGAAAAAAAAATAAAAAAATAAAATAACAGTCGACTGTTAGCCTTTATCAGTCTACCGACAGAGGCTGTGTTTTTGAACATTTCGAAGCCCATCCTAACAGTCGACTGATAAAGGCTAGCAGCTAATTGTTAGGAAGGAAATTTTTTTTTTCAAAATTTCCCACTCTTTCCCCATTGTTCTAGGCACCCAAACACTAACATGCCTCAGATTTTAGAGTTAAATCTTCTTTCAAACCCTAACCCAATTTCTTTCATTCTTTCCCAAAACAAACCCTAGATGCATAACTCCTCATTACTGAGAACATTAATCAAGCCTCCATTCAAATCATGTAAAAATCCCCAAATATTGCTTTTTAGAAAAAAAAAAATTGTGAAAAACTTATTTTTTACATACCAAACCTGTGAGATCCGCGCGAGATGGCGAGATGGCTTCAATGGCAGCAAGGGTTCAATGGCAGCAAAGCTTTTCCGGTTCAATCTTTCTTTCTCTCTCTCTCTCTCTCTCTCCCGTTTCTCCTATTTCTTCCTCACCACGCTGCTGTTGCTGCTCGTGCGATGGAAGAGAATGGGGCTGCTGCTGCTGCTCGTGCGATGGAAGAGAATGGGGTCTTCAGTCTTGTTCTCGGCTGTGAGAATCCCGCGCGGCTTCAATGGCAGCAAAGCTTCCCCATTCTCTCTCCCGTTTCTCCTCTTTCAGTCTTGATCAAAGCTGCTGCTCGTGCGAGATGGAAGAAACCTAACCCTTAACTCTGAAATTTGGTAAACGGGTCACACTTGGCAAATGGGTTATAACCCATTTTAATTTCTAACCCGCGTGTTTACCCTCCCTCCCTTACAGCCACACGATCCCAATTCCATTGATCCAACGGCCCACTTAAATTGGGCTGATATTAGGAAGCGTCAGCTGGGGCTGACTCGAACAAGACTGTACACACACACACACACACACACACACACACACACACACAGGTGCTAATATAAGGTGCACCTAATGCATCTTGCATAAAGTGCCCTCCTCTACGGCCACCTGTGATGAAAAATTTTAAAAACCGACCGTTGGATTAGATACTCCAATAATGTATGTCATGTTTGCCAAAAATCACAGTGATCCAACAGTCGGTTTATGAGAAAACTTACTGCTAAAAAATTTTGACTTTTTTGTTCTTTAAAATGTTATCATTTTTTAGCAATCAGTTTTAGGTCTGGTTTAATATCACCAAATGGTGTTCTCTCTAATGGGTTTCACTCTGTTGGTCATAATGCTTTCTGAATTATAAGTGATTGTGGTAAGTTTTGCTGCAGAAAACCAAATCTCTTTTCATAGAAAAAAAAATACAATTTTAGTACACATATTATTATATGTATCTTCTTTTTTTTTTAGGCCTGGTTTTTATTAGTTTTTTTTCTAAATTCGCTTTTGAAGCTCAAAATTCCATTTGATCTAAAAGATTAGATGATAATAATTTTTTAACAACTTGATGGGTGATACGATGGTTGACAAAAATTAAAATATTAGAAGTGATTGTGGTAAAAGTTAACCCGATCACTTAATAGTATCAAGATTTTGATATAGACATGGTTTGAATGTAACTCTCAAAAGATGTATCTTTCAAAAGTAACTTTAGAAAAAGTTAATGCAAATGGGATCTTAGCCACTGACGTTCTGGTTCAGCAAAACTAGGCATCATTCTAGGAGTAATGTGTGGTTAAAATTTGGAATTTATGTTTTGCTGCATAAAACTGGACCGAAAAGTTAATATTTATGCCCACCTTAATTTCTTCTGGGGGCTCGATGCACATTAGGCTTCTTACATGCAACTCATTGAGTACCTATTAATTCTTTCATGACAACAGGATAAAATAGGATTGATTAGTTATAGTGGTCCTTAACTACTTATAGTGGTCCTATTAGATATAAGAATGGTCTTTTTTGTTTTCTTGTTTCTGTTTTCCCCTTCTCTGTATGGGTCTGAAAAAGAAAAAGAATAGATTTTCTATCGACAAGAATCCTACACCCTCACAAAGGGGGTGTGGGAGAATCCTCTAACGGGACGGAAATCTTGTCTATTAGTAAGAAATTCAACATTGCTCCTTCAAAAATCTTTGTTCAAAACAATCACAGAAGAAGCTTCTCTCTGATCAAAATAGTGAACTACAGCCAAATGGCTTAAGTAAACAAATCAGGGTCCTAATTCCATTTTTTTGGGGGCACAATAATGATGCACGATGCCCTCAAGCTCACGTTGGAATTCTCGTCAACAAAAAATTCAGCATTGCTCCTTCAAAAATCTATGTTCAAAACAATCACAGAAGAAACTTCTCTCTCTATTCAAAACAGTGGACTACAGCCAGTAAACAAATCAGGGTCCTCATTATAATTTTTTTTGGGGCACAAGAATTATGATGCCCTCAAGCTCACGTCTACTTGAATAAAAATCGATGGGAGATTTTACCCCCAAAAAAAAAAAAATCAAAGGACGATTCTTCTCCTATTTTTTGGCATATAGGGCAAGCAACTCGGCCGTGTGCTAGAGGTCATTGTGCTTTTGCCGATGTGATCATGCTTGTTTTGGCCGAAAGTATATATGGACTGACATGATTAATCATCACATATTAATTTTTTAAAAAAATTATTATTTGACACCTACCATTAAATACCTCGATCTCTTACATGGGGTACAAGTGAGATTTATCTCATTAAATGTTGGGCTTATAAGAGAGGAGGTATAATTGATGACAAAATAGCAAAATCCTTAAAATTAAACGGTCATTATTAGAAACAATTGGATCAGTTTAATAAAATGAACACTATTAATAACAATTATTTTTATTTGGCCAAAAAAAAATACAATTGTTTTTGAAAACTTTCCAGTTTGGATTTCGGGCAATCTGATTTATTATTAATTTTTTTAATTTATATAAAAAGTGGAATATATATAAAAAAAAAATGATTAAGTTAGTATATATGCTTATATAAGTTTGTATCAACATGAAGTCAATATATAATTGTGTCATGCGTATTTTAAAAATTTGACCGTTAGATTTGATACTATACTTATGCATGCCATGTATGCCAAAAATTTGACCGTTAGATTTAACAGTCGGTTTTTCATAAATGTCAAAACTGTGATAGTTTTCAGCAGTTATAGTTTTTCATAGCTATATATCAAAATTTTGACATTAGATTATCGTAATTTTTGGTATGCATGACATCCATAAGTACAGTATCTAATCCAGAGATCAGTTTTTCAAAATATGCATCCTACATTATCTATGAACTTCATGCTTACCCAACTTATGTAAACATAAGCTGACTAGATATATGTTCCATTTTTTTTAGTATTAAAATAGAAAAATTTATTTCAAGCTCAATTTAAAAATAATCTCTATTGGATGCCTAGCAGATTGTACTATGAGGAACCTAGCCCAGATGATGCTAGCTACCAGTCTTCACTCCATTTTCATTTTCACATCAGGAACATTTACCTGGCACTTGCAGTACCGAATTATTTTCTACCCTTCCAAACAATCCCACTGACTCGGAGGTCTGAAATTTCCAAGCCTTCCACAATTCCACTTCCTGCTGGTGACTATAAATATTTGAAAATTTTAAGGTTCTTATCGTAGCTGGAGCCTGGAGTTATTACGACAATGACCTGAATTCAAAATATTGGAAAATTATAAACCTTTTGATTTTTAATTTTTGGCCGTACAAGACATGAAATAAACTTTTTGTTTGTAATTTTTGGGTCCTCCGGTCCTCCCTCTATAAGATCTCACACAAGTAGCTAACCACACTCCATCCATCAATCATCTCACAGCACTCATGGGTCTCTCACCTTTCTTCATCATTTTCTCTCTCTTTCTATCTTCTTCTCCATCTTCATCAGCTACAACATTCCAAACATTAACAAAAGGCTCTTCTCTGTCTCTGGAGAATTTAGATGATGTTTTAATATCACCAAATGGTGTTTTCTCTGCTGGGTTTCACTCTGTTGGTGATAATGCTTTCTGTTTTGCAATATGGTTCACAAAACCCACCGGATCTACAGTTGTTTGGATGGCGAACCGGGATAAACCGGTTAACGGAAAAGGGTCCAAGCTTTCCCTATTGAAAACCGGCAATCTCATCTTAGAAGATGCTGGTCGAGTCACAATTTGGAAAACTGACACTGCTTCATCAGCAGCTTCAGTGAAACTGGCCTTAACGATGGTAATCTTGTTCTCCACAGTTCAGATAACAATTTTGCCCTGTGGCAAAGCTTTGATTCACCTACAGATACCCTTCTTCCTCAACAGCTACTAACTAGAGATAGAAGCCTTATCTCGTCAAGAAGCCAAAACAACTATTCTTCTGGGTTTTATAAGCTTTATTTTGACAACGACAACATCATCCGCCTTCTCTTTAATGGTCTTGAAATATCCAGCATCTTCTGGCCAGATCCCTGGAAAGTGAGTTGGGATGTTGGACGGACAACGTACAACGACAGTCGAATTGCGGTTTTAAATTCTATAGGCAATTTTTCGTCATCCGATGATTTAACGTTTATGGCAGCTGATTATGGTATGGGGCCTCAGAGAAGATTGACACTTGATTTTGATGGTAACTTTCGAATGTATAGCCTGGAAGAGAGAAATAAGAGTTGGGTAGTTTCATGGCAAGCCATTTCAGAACCCTGCAAGATTCATGGTATTTGTGGTCCCAACAGTATGTGTAATTACGTTCGAGAGTCTGGTATAAGATGTTCTTGTATGCCTGGACACAAGATTAGAAATTTAACTGATTGGTCATATGGGTGTGAACCCGAATTCAATCTCCCCTGCAACAATTCTGATCAGACCAGTTTTTTAAAGCTCCCTGATGTTGAATCCTGTGGCTACGATTACGGCGTCTTCGAAAATTACACCTTTGGGAGATGTAAATCTCTGTGCTTGCAATTGTGCGAGTGCAAAGCTTTCCTGCTCAAATTTTCCTGGAACACGCCTGCAAGCTTTTACGATTGTTACCTCAAGACCCGCTTGCTTAATGGATACCGCTCACCATCTTTCCATGGAATCCTCTACTTAAAGCTGCCCAAAGATAGTCTCATAAAGTACCAGGAGCCCATCGACGAATTCAGATTGAATTGCTCAGTTGGAGCTCAAATAGTCAATATATCTAGAGCCTATGAGAAAAGCCATGAAAATGGGTCATTGAAGTTTTTGCTTTGGGTTGCCTGTTCACTGGGAGGTGTAGAAATGACATGTATTTTCATAATCTGGATTTTCTTATTTAGAACGCATCAAGACTCAACTGCAGTTATGCAGGGCTACCTCCTAGCTTGCTGCTACTGGATTCAAAAAATTCACCTACGCGGAGCTTAAAAAAGCGACTCGGGGTTTCAGAGAAGAGATTGGAAGAGGAGGGGGAGGCATTGTTTACAGTGGAAAATTATCAGATAATCGAGTTGCAGCAATCAAGCGACTCAACGAAGCTAATCGAGGAGAAGCTGAATTCCTTGCAGAGGTAAGCACAATTGGGAGACTTAACCACATGAACTTAATAGAAATGTGGGGATATTGCGCAGAGGGAAAGCATAGGCTTTTAGTATACGAGTACATGGAGTATGGATCATTAGCAGATAACCTCTGTTCCAATGCACTGAATTGGGAGAAGAGGTTTGGGATTGCCTTAGGTACTGCAAAAGGGTTAGCTTATTTACACGAAGAGTGCTTGGAATGGGTTCTTCATTGTGATGTAAAGCCTCAGAACATACTCTTGGACTCTAATTACAACCCAAAAGTGTCAGATTTTGGGTTGTCTAAGCTATTAAACAGAGCAGGCCTTAATGATTCGAGCTTCTCGAGGATAAGAGGAACTAGAGGTTATATGGCGCCTGAGTGGGTTTATAATCTACCGATTACCTCCAAAGTGGATGTTTATAGCTACGGGATCATGGTGTTGGAGATGGTGACGGGAAAGAGTGCGACGATGGGTGTTCATGGCGGTGAAGGTGGAGGAGAAATGGAGCAGAGAAGCTTGGTTATGTGGGTGAGAGAGAAGATGAATGAAGCTCCTACGGAGGCTTCGTGGATGGAAGAGATCATAGACACGACGATGGAAGGGAAGTTTGATGGTGGTAAGATGGAAATTTTGGTTTCAGTGGCTTTGCAGTGTGTTGAGGAAGACAGAGATGCAAGACCCTCCATGAGCCAGGTTGTTGAGATGCTTCGCCCCAATGAAGATGAACATCACATCATCCGCTAGGTGCGTGGAGTAAAGCTTGGAAGCATTGTAAAATATGGAAATGCTAATAAGTTGAAAAGGATTATTCAACATGTGTATTTCAGATAATGTCGTGGAAGGTCTAATACTTACTCTACTCTTAATAATAACTATAGGATTTTGGATGCAGAGAGGGAGAGAGAAGTACATCCTCGAGGTGCTTTCTTTGCCTTTTGTTCCTACACTCTCTTCTTCTCTTCTTAATTTACTCTTCTTATTTCTTTTTTATTGATTGTGAAAATATATGAAAATATTGTATAATTTTAAAATCTTTTGACTTTCTATATTATATAAATCAAATATTCAGGAATTTTTTTTTTCCAAGTTTCTATATACTCTAGGCTTTTTTTTCTTCGTTAAATATAGAACGTTTACACCATTTATATCTTCTTCTTCTTTTTCATTTTCTTCATCTTGCTTATATCAAAGTTCTAAAAAATGCATGGTGGGCTAACTAGACTTATATCAAAGTTCTAGAAAATGCCTTCCCACATGGTTGGAATCTCGGAATGTGGGAGAAATAAATTAATCCAATTTCTTCAATATAGTAAAGTCTCATAATAATTAATATTTATAAATATTAAATAGTGGGATATATAAATATTTTGATAGCCACATTTTTCTATTTTTATCTTTTAAATAATTAAATAGTGGATCCGTGGTGGGTAGCCACACTCAAATCAAAAGACTTTCATTACCATGCATTCTTATCTAGGTCCATGTTTCTACCGAGGGCTTGACTAACAAATAGAGCCTTCTCGCACACGCCTCATGGACTGCCAGCTATCCAAACAATCCCTCAGAGTGAAAACTACTTATTTTGGATTTCGGCAGTCTGCTTATTATTTTTCTAAAAAAAAAAATAATAAATAAATTATAATTTGATCCCTTCGAACTTAACCCCCTCGATTAATTATTACCAAAAGAAAAATGCTCTGCGTCGTTACAAAGTATTGTTATAAGGAATAAATATTGTGAACTTCTAAAACTACTATCATTTTCCAAAACATATACCCTCATTCCTTCTCTATAGGGTACCTGTAACGATTCCTTATAGAGATCGATTAATAGCATTATGGTTACTGAAATTCCATTTTTTATGAGCCTTAAAAAGAGGAGACTTCTCTTTCTTTTTTCTTTCTAAATCACAAAAATCTCAGAGGGTGCTGATATTTTTCTTTTTCTTCTTTTTAATTATTTTTCTAAAGCTCATATAAAAAAAATCTATTGGACACCTAACAAATTGTATATAAGGAACCTGACCCATATGATGCTAGGAATTTTAAGTTTGCAATATCCACTTATTTTCTACCCTGCTAAACAATCCCATTGACTCGGAGGTCTGAAATTTCTAAGTCTTCCATAGTTCCATGTGCTAGGAATTTTAAGTTTCTTACGGAAGCTAGGAATTAATTGGTCATTAGGACAATGACTGAATACAACATATTGGAAAATTTTGGACTTCTTATTTTCAATTTTGAGAAAATTACAGCTTGACCTCCTTAACTATCATTGATTTATATTTTGCATTCCTATGGTTTTAATTGTAACAATTGACCCCTATAGTTTTGATTTGTGACACTTTGCACTTTTCTGCCAGTTATCTATTTGTTTCTTTGATTGAAAAATGGTATTAGGCTTGTTATTTATGCAATATTTATTCCATATTGCTAATGTATATCAATGAAGTTTCATGATTTTTTTCAATATATTTTAATTTTTATGAATTATTTTTTTTCATAATAAATAAAATATATTAAGAAGAATCATGAAATTTCACCAATATATATATATATTGACACATCAACAATTTAGGATAAATACTGCATAAAACAATAATAAGCCTAACACTATATTTCTATCAAAGAAACAAATAACTAATTGATAGAGAGTGCAAAGTATCACAAATCAAAACTATAAGACCTCAATTGTTGAAACTGAAACTATAGTCAGTAGAGATATAAAATATAAAATAGTAATAGTTGAGGGAGTCAAATTATAATTTCTCCTCTAATGTTTGTTTGTTTGCGAAGCATAAAGAATTGGGTTCTCTCTCTCTCTCTATAAGATAGATTTCACAAGTTTTTTTTTTTTTTTTTTTAAACCCTCACTTATGGTGGAGGAAAACCATGGTCACAATTAGAGCAACTGGGAGATTACAATCCCTCCCAAATACAAACCAACAAAACCAAACAAAAAAACCAAAACAGGCCTAAAACAAAAAATGAATAAAAACTATACAAGCCTGAGGAAACTAAGACCAATAATAAAAAATAAACATAGAACAACCATCAAATAATTAACCTAATCGAATAGATGCCAATCCCACCAACTCCATCCTATACATCCCACGGACCTCTCTATGTAAGAGACTTACATCCCGCACTAGAGTATTATTACCTACTGCGCCATCTTTAGCAAACCAATATGCAACTTTATTACCTTCCCTGAAACAATGCTTTATAGAAAAATCAAACTCCTTAAGCAATATATTCAGTTTATCCCAAATGTCCCAAAGGTACCAAACTGTACAATTTTTTGAAAGAATCCAAGAGACCACCACCAACGAATCACACTCTATATCGATGCGCAAAAAACCTATCTCCATACAAAAAAGAAAACCCTCCAAAACCACTCTAAGCTCCACTTCATTATTAGAACAAGTACCAAAATATTTTGAGAAGGCAAAAATAAACTTTCCGTCACAATCCCTTAGGATGCACCCACCTCCAGCAGGCCCGGAATTTCCCAAATTAAGCTTGAACCTGCCCCTAGAAGGCCTTGTCCACTTTACCACCTGCAAATTTTTGGGCCTGGGTTCACTAACCTGTATCTCCAGCCGATTCAACAGACTTCTATCAACCTTTGATAATTTAGTAAATTTATTGATAGAACCAGCTATAGTTTTAATCCAATAAAGAATAGAAACCAAAACCTGATTTAAATTTTCAGACTTCCCTTTCATCCTTGCTAATTAAGCAGCGGCGACGCCATAATCTCCAAGTCACAACCACCAAAACAATACTCATAACAATCCCGACTTGAGAAGCTCTAGAAGCTCGGTTTATACAAGCTTGAAACCTTGCCTTCTAGCTCCGAACATTTTGAAACGGAAATCCAAATTCAACATAGGTCCGTTTCCATATTTCACTAGCAAATTCGCCATTGCATAAAACATAACCCAAGGTCCTCAACATGCCCCTCCAAACAACAATTACACTGAGAAACAAGAGAAATGCCGCATTTACTAATCTGCTCATCCACTGGTAAACACCGAAAAAATGCCCTCCAAATACAAAGAGACATTTTTTTTGGGTATCCAGCTATTCCATATCCATCTAGCCCAGTCAAAATTATGCATCTTCACCCTTATCACCTCCCATGCCGATTTAGTAGAGAAGATCCCTTTTTTCTCAGGCAGCCAAATCAGAGCATTCGACCTGCCTTGTACTCTATCCATAGAATTCTGAACTTCAGTGGCAAAAACATCCCCTAATAAAACTTTAAGCCGATCTACATCCCACACCTCATTGGAAATGAGATCTTTAATTTTCAGTTTCGGTTCCTGCAACTCTTCCACAAAATCACATAAAGGACTACGATCCAGAAACTTATCAAACCAAAGAGATACGTTACCCTCTCTGATTTTCCATTTAGAATTTTGCATAAATAAAGGAATTTGATCGGCCAATTTCTTCCAAAAACCATAACACACCACCAGCACTTCATGTCTGTATAAACCATCATTTTTTAAGTACTTAGCACGAAAATAAAATGCCCATAGCGAATCCTAAGTAACCAACTGCCAAACAAATTTCAAAAAAAGAGAATTTTGAAATTCAGCAAGATCTCTACACCCACCCCACCCTCTTCCACCAGCACACAAAGCTTTCTCTAAGATCTCCATTTTCTTTTACCAACTCCATTTACAACACCCCAAAAAAAAGAATCAAATAAACTATTAATTTTCCGAATCACAGTTTTCGGCATATATAACACTGAAAGCAAATGGAGAGGCATACTGGAAAGCGCATGCCTCAATAAAATCAATCTTCCTCCTTGCGACAGCAGCTTACATTTCTACCCGGCCAACTTCTTTCCAATCTTTTCCACCAAAGGATCAAAATGGGCAATTTTTAAAAATCCATCAACAATTGGAACCCCAAGGTAAGTAAATGGAAATTTCCCCTCCGAAAAACCAGTCTCACTAAGGATATCGTGGACTTGACTTGTATGCAAGAGTTTAGAAAAAAAAAATGGCAGATTTCTCTAAATTCATACATTGCCCCGACCACATTTCATACAATCTCAAAGTCCCCATCAACTCACGGATAGACCCTCTTGAGGCATTAGAAAAAATCATAACATCTTCACCATAATGTAAATGAGACACTGCAGGCGCACCCACTGATAAAGAAAATAAACCAATCTTTCCTTGAGCCACTTTATCCTTAATAATTCCTCCATAATAATAAACAAATACGGAGATAAAGAGTCTCCCTGGCGAAGACCCCTCTTAGACTTGAAAAAATCTTTAAACGTTCCATTCATCATTACCGAGAACCAAGGAGAACTAATACAATGGAAAATGAGAGAACATAATTTCTCAGGAAAACCGAATGCCTTCATAACCTCCATCACAAAATTCCAGTTGACCCGATCATAGGCCTTACTCATATCAATTTTAATCAACACATTGCCGCCTCTAGCTTTTTTATGAATCTGCTTCACCATCTCTTGGGTCAGAGATATATTATGAAAAATACTTCTTCCTTTAACAAAGGCCCCTTGCTCCTGGGATATAATCTTCTCAAGCACCACATAAATTCTATTTACCAACAACTTAACCAAAACTTTATAAAAAATAGTGCATAAGTTGATAGGATGGAATTTATCAAAAGAAACTGGTTCAGCCACTTTCGGAATAAGAACAACGAAAGAGGCAGAAAAAATCTTAAAAGCTCATTGCCTTGGAAAAAGTCTATCATTGCATTCATAACATCCATTTTCACTATATTCCAACAAAAGGAAAAGAAGAGAGACCCAAACCTGTCTGGACCCGGACTACTATTAATATCAATAGATTTAAAAGCCTTATAAACTTCATCTTCCTTCGGAAACAAGACCACTGACTGCTGCTCATCAACATACAAGATAGATTGGATAACATCACCCAAATACGGAAGTTCACTGGTCGAATTCTGAGTCAAAAAAGTTATGAAATAATTCACAGCTCCCTCATGCACCATCTCTGACGTTTCCAATAATCGGCCATCAGCAAGTCTCATTTTCTTTACACGAGCTTTTCTTCTCCTTTGAGCAACCATAGCATGAAAGAATCTGGAATTTTGGTCTCCATCACACTTCCACTTATTTTTCGTTAGCTGCATTAGCCTCATCTCCACTCTTTTTAACCATCCATCCATTTCTTTTTGATTTGCAATCAACTCGGCATTATCAACTTCTGAAAAATTTCTTTGTAACGATTCTTTCAAGGCTTTAATTTTTTCTCCAAGGTTTCGAATATGAGCATCAACTCTGCCAAACACCTCTTTATTCCAAGTCCTAAGACCCACTTTCATTCTTTTTAACTTACTAGCCAAAATATTCATCCCACCAACAACTGACAGATCTTCTTTCCAATTCCTCTCAACAAATTCTAGAAATTTACCATGATCCGTCCACATGTTTTGGAATCTAAAAAGGGAAGGACCATACCTGGAGGACGTCGGATTAATCTGAAGAATCATCGGAGAGTGATCCGATGATTGCCTTTTAAAATACTTCGCAGCCGCATTACCACACTTCAGGACAAAGACATTATTCACCAGTATTCTGTCAAGCTTCGCTCAACTTCTAGCCAAACCTTGGTGCCCGTTGCACCAGGACAACTGCTTTCCTTCCATTTTCAAGTCAACCAAACCACAAGAATTAATAAACGTATTAAACTCATCCATAGACGATCTGAGCCTCGAATTTCCACCAACCCTCTCTAAATTAGACCGAATAACATTAAAGTCACCCATCACCATCCAAGGCACTCCAACACTAGAGACATTACAGAGGTGCTCCCACAACTCCCTGCGCTCTTGCTGAAAACACTTTGCAAAAACAAAAGTAATAAGGAAAGCTCCTGTAGACATCCATTTTTTACCATGAGTAGGGTCATTAATGGTTGCCTGTGATTTGAGGTGAAATAGGGTGTTAAAACCCTAAGTTGCCAGTTTTACCCTTATGAGTAGTTAGATAGAGGTCATTATCGCATGTTGGTTTTTAGGTCAGATTGAGTCGGTTCTTTTTGTATTAGGTTTTTAGAGAGTCCATAGGTGTCCCTGCCAAGTTTCATTGCATTCTGAGTCAAGCATGATAGGTGATTAGGGTTTTTGCGACTTAAAGGGTAGTGTTGTCCCTCAAATCACAAAAGCGCTTAAAAACCTTCGAGTTGGTTTCGGATTGTCCCGAGACTTTGGCATGAATAGTTAGGGTGTATTTGGTATCTAAGTTGATCAGTGGCAAGGTCTGTTGAGCCTTCTGGCTCATGTTTGGCTCTTAAGGCCCAAAGGGCCCTATTTAGCTCAGATTAGGGTTTCAACCGGAAATGACCGAGATTCGATCTTTTTATCAAACTGAAGCCTTCACAAGCTTCAAAACACTTTCTTAAATGATTTTAAAACTTGTTTTTAGAAGAAGAAATTATTTCGAGAGCGATTGGTTAGCAAATTACAAACCCTAATTTGGGCCCAACAAGCCCAAAACAGTTAATCGGTTGACTTTCTCTTAAAACTTTGACTAAGGTCAATGTATTTTCACTTCAAACACTTCTCAAAACATGGAGAATTGAATCAAGGTCGTTTTGATACTTGAATCGTCTAATTTGGACTTAAAACGGGTTTAAAAAGCTGAAAAAAAAAAAAAAAACCAAAACCGAGTCAAAATGGGCTGAGATTGGCCCACATATGGCAAATTAGACCTGGGGGGTCGATGACCATCCCCCTAGGGACGGAAAACCGTCCATAGTGGATGGCCAACCATCCTAGGGTGGACGGTCACCCGAGCCTGGTTCTCCAGATTTGCCAAAGTTCAATCTTTTGAGTGTTTTAAGTGTTTTGGACTCTTCTACAGCCAAGTTGGGTTAGTTTGAAGCACTATGCATGACCTTGGAGACCTTGGAAGACACATTTAGGACCCTTGGATCATTTCCTAGGATTTTAATGTGAACCATTGATCAATTTGAAGCCTTTCCTATATATACATCACTTAGGAATTAGGTTGAAAGGAGCTACTATACCTTAAGTTTAAGAGACTTTGGCACCCTAGAGCTGCATCTAGAACCCTAGCTACGAGTTTAGAGGCCATTGGAGCTTGAAGAAGAGAGCTAGGAGCAAGGAAGAAGAAGGTTAAAGGTAAGGTTCTATACACCCTTGCTCTCACATCGATGATTTACATAACATAGTTAGGATTTAGTTTATTTAAAGTAGTTTGGTTATCTGCAGAATGTATAGGTTAGTTTCTTCTAACTATATGCATAATGTAGGATAGGAATGCATGTTTAAAGGTAATAGAAATAATGTGAATTGAGTCTTGCATATAGGAATTTAGTTTTGCATGGTTAATTTTCTGTTTTGAGTGATAGTATTAGTTTAGAATGTTTAAATGTTCTTGCATGATGAGTATGGTTTTCTTCCTAGTTTAAAAGCATGATGATTGATATATATATGAATGTTGTGAGCATGATTAGGATTTATTCCATGTTTAGAATGTATGCTAGGAATTGATTTTATTCTTATAATTTTCTATTTTTAGATAGAAATGCATATTAGATATAAAGTTTGAGTCTTTTACCATGTTAGGATGTTAGATGTAGGGTCATGCATTGTTCTTTCATAGATAGCATTGTCATTATTCTTAGTTATTAAAATTTATCACATGGAATGCCTAAGTGTGGATTGATATATGGATTATGTTCGAGGGAGCATGCTATGGTGAGTTTTTCCCCTTGTGATAAATGTCATTAATTTAAGTATGATTATGATGTGATTTCTTGATTGTTTTGCATAGTGTTTTAGCATATTATATATCTTAGTATGCATATTAGTTTGCATATTAGTCATTCTCACATTTTTATTTGTTATTTTTATAAGTTTTAATCCACTTTTCAAAGGTGCATTCAAATCTGTCCACAAATTGAAAGCATCTTTAAAGTGGATTAAATGTCACTTTTAGGACCAAATTTAACTTAGAAACAGGCCTAGGTTCACTTAGTAAGATTAGATTGCATTTAGGACATTTTCATGCATATTAGTTGAAAAACCTAATCCCTACTAGATCACAAGTATTTCACACCTTTTAAAATCAAGCAACAAATATTTGTAAATCAACCACAATCAACAAACATATTTTGAATTGTAAAATGAACACCAAACAACATGTAGATAGAGAACACAATATAAATCAACTATCAAGAGGGATCCATGAACACAAGTATCATTCCATCCTTCTTGAAAGAAGAGTTACAGAGATTATACCATACACTCGATCTCACCAACCATGGCCTAGTGTACTAAGATCTCATCAACTCAGTCCGTCGAGTCCTCCTTTTTCAAAGCTTGCTCAGCAACTACTCAAGTAGCCTCACTCTTGATGCATTCATTCAAGAGCCATGAGAAAGATCATATCTCCATAGAAGATTCTCACCAAAGGTATTTGAATACGGTTTCCAAGGTTTCTAATCTAATCTCAGATCAATCCATGATCAATCAATAGATATTCAAGTTGAATCTCAATAAGGAAAGAGAAGAACAACAGCACACAAGAGGGAAACAAAGTTGTCTCAAAATAAAAATGTTCTCTGGCAGCTGAGGTCACTAGAATCTCAAGTGACCTAATGCTTATATAGTGGGTTAAGTGACCAATCAGAAAACAGGGTAAAAAGAAGGAAAATTAGGGTTTTCACGAACTTGGATCGATCTAGCCATAACTTGGATCGATCCAAATTGAAATGACCAAAAACGTAGCTTCTGTAGTTGAGTTTAAATTGAAATTGGATCGATCCAGCTTGACCAGTTTTCTACAAAGCTACCGTGGTTGAGATGAAATTGACATTGGATCGATCCAGGGCATCCTTGGATCGATCCATGTACTTAGAAAGTCCCATCTTCAAACATTTAAAACATGACATGGTCAATAGCAAGGGATGTAATGAATTCTAACCACATAGGCTCAATCCTTAGGTCACTAAGTCATTTACCATCCTAATCCATGGTGAGATAGGAGCTTTGAGCGCAGCTTAACTTGAGATCATTAGCACACATCTATAAATGTACAACCCAAACCAAGTTTTGAAACGAAACAAGCCAACACTCATAAACTAAATCTAACATTAGTTGATTGTTTTATTGCATTTTTATGCATTTTCCAGAATTTCCAGCATGCATTATTTTAGTATTCTAGGTTAATTAGACTAATTTAGGTTGTAGTTAGGGACTCTAGGTTAGGGGAGCTACTTGGCTTCACTTAGGATTCCCCTTTGTTGTAAGAATCACATTAAATTTAAGATTCTAATGAGTTTAGGATTCTATGTTCGAGAGGATTTTCAAAACTAGTGTTTTATTAAAATTAATCCACCATTAAATGAATCCCAATGAAATTGAAATTCTTGAAATTGACTTGGAATGAAATTTCACATTTTGAAAGAATTTGACTCGGGATAGAATACCCATTTTGAAAAGAGTTGTGATTGGATTTGAATTGTGTTTTAAACAAGAGTTCCAAGTTCATGAGGAATCTACTAATTGATGAATTATTTTCTGAAAATTATTTTAAACAAATAAAAACTCTCGAAGTTAGAGTCTTATATAAGATAGAATTCTAATGATAGTGTAGTTCATTACAACAGGAGAATCCTAGGTGATCGAACTACGTGGACTTTGATTCTTATCAAGAAACCGGTAAGGTACGTAGGCAGTCAATAGAGCGCAAGTCCAACCTTTGGATGACTCTGTGTTTCCTAAGGTCTTTAGGATTTTTGTTTCTTTATTATTATTATCATTATTATCTAGTATTATCTATACTACTTTCTTGGCTGATTAGATATGATAGGATTGTCATGATGAGATTTTGATAAAGCCCAAAAGTATTTGGGAGACCTTTAAATTAGGGTGAGGTGGGTGCCTACAAGGAGTTCCTTGGAACCTTCTCACTTCATAACCTAGCCCCTGAATCCTACTTTGGTTCGAAGACTGCTTTTCCTTAAAAAATTGAGTCAAAGTTGTATTGAAAATAAAACTCTTTTATGGTTTCCTTAATCCTTAAAAATAAGGTGGCGACTACTAGTTTTTATCAAACTCATTTCCTTTTTCAAAACCTAATCTAAGTGGACTCCCACAATAGAGAATGATGATTAGGATAGGATGATCTTGAGTGGATAATAGAGAAGGATAAAACATGTAGATAAAAGAGAAAGATAAATAGAGAAGGATAATGAATTATCTACAATCCACGATGATAGAGAATCCAATTCCAAAGCATAACAAAAGAGATGGGAACTGTGTGCCGTGTGGGCGCATGTTGTGGCGAGTTCACAGCTCCACCCGAATCCGAAAATAAAACTGTAATACTTTGACTATTTGCATCAATAATCTCAACATCAACATCTTCTTTCCAGCAAAGCCAGATTTTCCCTCCTACATTGACATTGTCAAAAACACAAGGGAGATCAATACTACACGCCCATCCTTTAAGTTTGTCCACATTCTGAAAAGGCTCAGAAATAGCACAAATCGAAACATCAAATTTCCTCACTAACTGCTTAATTATTCTCTTGGATGTCCCCAATCCGCGGACATTCCACATAAAAATATTATCAATCATAAATTTAGTTTTATAGCTCAGGCTTTCACCCTTCGGGACCTTCGAACAACCTCATCTTTTGATGCTTGAGTTTCAAGAACAATATTCCTTGAACCCGGATAAGAGTCATAGTCTTTAGAAACATCAAAGTCCACTCCTTCATCACCCTTGGACAGTACCACAAATCTGTTACCACAACAAATAGGTCCTTCCTCAATCGCCTGATCTCCCTCATGAACTTCATCAAACGGTACTACCCCAAGAGCTTCAACATACCCCTCTTCCACCTCTACTTCTACAATATTAATCCCCTCTCTAATCTCACCTTCGTCCACCTCAGGCTCCACAATTCTAATATCCCCCGAACGCTCACCACCATATTTTTGTTCAATAACAGGCAAGCAATTTTCCACCACCACAATATTTTTATCTTTATCAATATCACCATATTTGTCCCCATCATCATTAGCCTCGGAGACACCAATCTCCCCCTCAGTATCTCCGATCCCATGACCTTCCTTATTTTTCTTACCAACTTCCTTCCACACTTTATCATCAAATTTTTTCATATCCTTAACATGACCGTTCTGCTTAGCACCCTTATTTACCAGAGCACCAGATCGACACACCACTTCCATATGACCCTGTCTAAAAAATTTCTTACAATAAAATCCAGGCTTCTCATACACAACTTCTTGCCAAAACATATGATGCCCCAACACAATAGGGAATCCTTTCACCAAATCAGACAAACAAATCAGTTTCCACACAAATCCTAGCCCCAGTAGCACGAGTCCTGTATAACATAGCATTATCTGTACCCAGATAGATCTCACAAGTTGCTAACCACACACTCCATCCATCAATCTTCTCATAGCACTCATGGATCTCTCACCTAGCTTTCTTCATGATTTTCTCTCTCTTTCTAGCTTCTTCTCCATCTTCATCAGCTACAATATTCCATACATTAACAAAAGGCTCATCTCTGTCTGTGGAGAATTTAGATGAAGTTTTAATATCACAAAATGGTGTTTTCTCTGCTGGGTTTCACTCTGTTGGTCATAATGCTTTCTGTTTTGCAATATGGTTCACAAAATCCTCTGCTCCGACAGTTGTTTGGATGGCGAACCGGGATGAACCGGTTAATGGAAGAGGCTCGAAGTTTTCCTTAATGAAAACCGGCAATCTCATCTTAACAGATGCAGGTCGAGTCACAATTTGGACAACGGACACTGCCTCATCAACAGCTTCAGTGAAATTAGAGCTCCTTAACAGTGGCAATCTTGTTCTCCACAGTTCAGAGAACAATTTTACTCTGTGGCAAAGCTACGATTCACCTACAGATACTTTTCTTCCTCAACAACTACTCACCAGAGACAGAACCCTTATCTCATCAAGAAGCGTAAACAACTTTTCTTCTGGGTTTTATAAGCTTTATTTTGACAATGATATAACATCATCCGCCTTCTCTTTAATGGTCCTGAGATATCCAGCGTCTACTGGCCAGACCCCGGGCTAGTGAGCTGGGAGGTTGGAAGGACGACCTACAACGACAATCGAATTGCAGTATTAAATTCTTTAGGCAATTTTTCATCGTGATTTTGAGTTTATGGTAGCTGATTTTGGTATGGGGCCTCAGAGAAGACTGACACTTGATTTTGATGGCAACCATCGGTTGTATAGCCTGGAAGAGAGAAATAAGAGTTGGGTTGTTTCATGGCAAGTCATTTCACAACCATGCAAGATTCATGGCATTTGTGGACCAATCAGTTTGTGCAGTTACATTCCAGAGTCTGGTAGAATATGTTCTTGCATACCAGGATACAAGATTAGAAATTTAACCGGTTAGTCATATGGGTGTGAACCAGAATTCAATCTCCCCTGCAAGAACTCTGATCAGACCGGTTTTTTAAAGCTCCCTTATGTTGAATCCTATGGCTACGATTACGGCTTCTTCCCAGGTTACACCTTCAAGAGATGTAGATCGCTGTGCTTGCAATTGTTCGAGTGCAAGGCTTTCCTGCTCAAATTTTCTTGGAGCTCGCCTTCAAGTAATTACAATTGTTACCCCAAGACCCAAATCCAGTCTCGTCAAGTACCAGGAGCCCGACGAATTCAGACTGAAATGCTCAGTTGAAGCTCATGTAATCACACTGGATAGAACCTATGAGAAAAACCATGAAAATGGGTCATTGAAGTTTTTGCTTTGGTTTGCTTGTTCACTATGAGGTGTAGAGGTGGCATGTATTTTCCTAACCTGGTGTTTCTTATTTAGAACACATCAAGACTCGAATACAGTTATGAAGGGCTACCTCCTTGCTGCAACTGGGTTCAAAAAATTCACCTATGCCGAGCTTAAAAAGGCGACTCGGCATTTCAGTGAAGAGATTGGAAGAGGAGGGGCAGGGGTTGTTTACAAAGGCAAATTGTTAGATGATCGAGTTGCAGCCATCAAGCGACTCAACAATGCTAATCAAGGAGAAGCTGAATTCCTCGCAAAAGTAAGCACAATTGGGAAGCTTAACCACATGAACTTAATAGAAATGTGGGGATATTGTGCAGAGGGAAAGCACAAGCTTTTAGTTTACGAGTACATGGAACATGGATCATTAGCAGATAACCTCTGTTTTAACGAACTAAATTGGGAAAAGAGGTTTGAGATTGCCTTAGGTACTGCAAAAGGCTTAGCTTATTTACACGAAGAGTGTTTGGAATGGGTTCTTCACTGTGATATAAAGCCTCATAACATACTCTTGGATACTAATTACCACCCAAAAGTGGCAGATTTTGGCTTGTCTAAGCTACTGAACAGAACCGGCCTTGACAATTCGAGCTTCTTGAGGATTAAAGGAACTAGAGGTTATATGGCTCCTGAATGGGTTTTCAATCTACCCATTACCTCCAAAGTGGATGTTTATAGCTACGGGATCGTCGTGTAGGAGACGCTGACGGGAAATAGTGTGATGATGGATGTTCATGGCGGTGAAGGTGAAAGGGAGACGACGTTGCACAAAAGGTTGGTTACTGGGGTGAGAGAAAAGATGAATGAAGCTCCTACGAAGGCTTCATGGATGGAAGAGATCGTAGACCCAACAATGGAAGGCAAGTATGCTGCTAGTAAGATGGAGATTTTGATTGGAGTGGCTTTGCAGTGCGTTGAGGAAGATAAAGATGCAAGACCCTCCATGAGCCAGGTGGTTGAGATGCTTCAGTCGAATGAGGATGACGAGCAGCATAATATTATCGGCTAGGTTTGTGGAGTAAGCATAATTAGAAGCACTACTAATGTATTTCGCTTGGAATAAATATGGAAAATACAAAATAAAGTGAAATGATTAAGTAAGAGATACCTTATTTAATTTATTAAAATAAGTTAATGACCAACGACCGTCAAATCTCGACGGTGAGATGAGATCTAATAGTCGTGGGACATTACCTTATTTTAATAAAATAAGGTATCTCTTACTTGATCCTTACACACAAAATAAATTACTCTTTATTGTAAAAGTGTTTCTCAAAGGAGCGTTGATTAGTCAGGCTCTCACAGTTGGGACACCCCTGCTGCTTTGCAAAAAAAAAAAAAAAAAAAAAAAAAAAAATGATATGGCAGAAGATTTAATGCTTCTCTTTTTAACAAATTGTAACTTTAATAATAACTAGAAATGCATCATAGGCGTTGCATGTGTTAATTTTTGCAGGAAAAAATATTTTTTTTGAAATCAAATATAATGTGAACAATGGAATTAAGATGAAATATTTAAGGTTATTACAAATTTGTGATTAAAAAAGTTTGAAAAATCTAAATTGTATAAAAATAATATTAAATCAATACATACGAACTTAATAAATTATAAAATTTTGATATTAAAAACTTAAAAAATAAAAAGGTATTAAAAATATTAGCAAAACTAAATTTATTTTTGTATTGGAAATGAGAAATAGAAAGAAATTTATTTCGTATTTTATAGTAATTAATTGTTTGAAAATCATGTTTTACATAGAAATGAATTGGAATTTGAAAGAAATTTAATTTAATTAAGAATATTTTTACATTATTTAGTAGAATTTCATATTAATAATATTTTATTGGTGAAATTCAATGAGATTATGTTTGAAAAATTGCGTTATACTTAAAAATAAATTAATATTCATAAATAAT
The DNA here is from genome assembly GCA_017140935.1 of Hamamelis virginiana. Classification (NCBI taxonomy): domain Eukaryota; kingdom Viridiplantae; phylum Streptophyta; class Magnoliopsida; order Saxifragales; family Hamamelidaceae; genus Hamamelis; species Hamamelis virginiana. Next base: position 1,517,480 of record JAESVK010000101.1, read on the forward strand.
TTCAATTCAATTTTTTTAGAAAGCCTATTTATATATATGGATTTTTTGATCAATCAAAAGATTTTTAAGTATTCCACATCTAACTCTTACAAGAAATTATTCCACATCTAACCTCGTTGACCAAGTCAACTACCTCGTGTCAATGTAAAATTAAAAACAACAGATCTTTTTTTTTTTTATAATTAATTTTCCTTTTTATTTTTTCTTGTATATTATATTATGATATATTTGATTTTTCTAAACTTGCAAAAGAGGGGTGCCGTTTTATTTTTTATTATATATATTAAAAACTGACTTTAGATAAATTGCTTACGAATTTCATGTTCACAAAAAAAAAAAAAAAAAAAAAAAAAAATCTCAAATATCCAATGGCTAGTTTCTGAAAAGATCAATTGAAAAAGTAGTGATATTTTAAACAAAAAAAATTCACAAATTTTCCTAATTGATTTTTTCAGTAACAACCGTTTGATCAATGTGATTTTTTGTGAACATGAAATTCATAAGCAATTTATCTAATCGAACAGTCAGTTTTTTTTTTAAAATATTATGTAATTGATTATATGTTCTATAATTTATCTTATCGAACAGTCAATTTTTTTCCAATTGATTTTTTATTTTTTTAAGAGACAAACCGTTTGATCACTGTGATTTTTTGTGAATATGAAATTCGTATGTAATTTATCTAATCAAACTATCAGTTTTTTATATATATAATAAAAAATAAAATGGCACCCCTTTTTGGCAAGTTTAGAAAATTCTAATATATCATTATATAATATACAAGAAAAAATAAGAAGGATAATTAAAAAATAATAATAATAATAAAAACACGAAGAACCGCTGTTTTTTAATTTTAGATCACCCAGTGGAGGTTGACTTGGTCAAAGAGGTAAGATGTGGAATAATTTTTTGAAGGAGGTTAGATGTGGAATATTTTCTTAAAAGTTCAATTTTGGAAAAAACTCTATTTATATTGATGTGTGGAATTTGAATGGACAATGTTTAATTATGTACTTTTAAAATTATATATGGATATTTTAATCAATCAAAAGATTTTCTCACATTCACACTTATATATATATATATTATAGATTATAGATATATAAGTATAGATATGGATTAAGTGCATTGGATTTATCTGGATTCTATTTTTAAATTTTTGGGGAAGGTAAAAAATTCCATTTAAAAATATTTTACTTTCTTTAGCCCTTTCAAAGGATTTTTCATGCCAAAAGTTTTTGGCAATGTTATCAAACCCGGACTGGACCGGCCGGTTCAACCGGTTGAACCGAGAACCGGTCTCCTCTCCGGTTGGTTTAACCCACAAAAATCCATTTTTAAAAAAACCGTTCAACCCGTTGTTTTTTTTTTTTTTTATAATTTTTTTAAGGTCCTAAAATGACTAAAATAGTCCCAATATTTTTAAAATCTCTTAAAACCAAGAAGGCTAAAAAGGTAAATTAGTCTAAAAAAATCTCAAATAACAAAAAAGAAACCCAAGCACCTAATTTAATAATACAATATTCTTATCTTGCATTTTAAAAAATATATATAATAAAGATTGATCAATAGTAGTAATTATCAATTTTCAATTTTGATGATTGCACATAAATTCAAATATATGAATTGATTGTACAAACATTTAAAAAAAAATTATATTTTGAATCATTTACAGCTTTTATTCTAATAAATAAATAAATAAATAATATATTTATGACGTCATGGTTCAATCCGGTTGACTCGACGGTTGAACCGGTTGACCCTTAATCCGGTAACTTTACCGGTTCGATGAACGGTCCGGGTTTTAAAACAATGGTATTTGGTATGAGTTGGACAAAAATACTTTTCTTTTCCCAAAAAGGAGAACACAAAGGCGAGCCCTATTCAACACGCGAGTCTAGTGCGAGTGTCCGACGCTTTTCGAGTCGCCTTGGAGAAACCAGGCCGGTGCTAGAGTCCTCCGGTGCAAACCAGCAGCGATCTGTGAATGAGGGTGGATGCCAGTGACTTTTTGTGAGATGGTGGCTGATGCATTAGGTCATAGTGAGTTTCATCCTCCACAATGGCTTGGTTCCAACGCCGTGAGAGCTAAGAAATGTGCCTATGTATCTTTCAAGGATGGAGGAGCTCTTAAAGGCAACACCATCACTAATAAAACTGATTTTTTTTAAAAAAAAGGACTTTATGCAATAAAATTTGGGTGGAGTTATTGCCACATCACAAACCACTTCTTCCACAACAATAGGGAGATTCTATTGCTAGTTTGCTACCCATCCATATTGCTAGTGGTTTCCACCAATTAATAAATTTTTTTATTATTGATGTACCACATGTAAATTTACTATTAAAGATAATATTCGATAAATAAAATAAAATAAAATAAATCATATTACTTTATGCACCCACATTCTTCTTTCCACATTCATATTTTTTTTATAAATAATATCAAAAACCTTTACAATCTCGTATAACTTTATGAAAACTCTAACAAAAAAGTGTTTATTGATTAATGGATAATGAAGTGGCCATATGGAATGATTTCAACAATGAAAAAGTACATTTTTTAAAAGTATGATTCACTTTTTTTAAGTTGTTTTAATTTCAAATTCGTGCTTTTGTTCAGTCCTGTGATATTAAACATCAGTCAATGTTCATCTAGAAGTAATTGAACATATCACTGTGATCAACTGAACGTATAAAAATGTTCAGCAAGGGATGTTGAACATTACAGGATGTTCATTCACCCTAACCGAACATATACAAATTTTCAATAGGAGATGTTGAACATTGCAGAATGTTCAGTAGATACTAGTAGAATATCATTTTATATTCAACAGTCATCATCTGAACATATTAGAATATTTAGCACGCGAAATTAGAACATATTACAGAATGGTTGGCCTGCTTTCTCTTCATGGAGTGAAGAAAATAAGCTCATTTGTGGGATGAATGACGTAATGGTTGGGTTGCATTTTTCGTGGAGTGAAAAAAACAAGCTCCTCTTTGGATGGAAATTAAAAAAAAAAAAAAATTATTTGGGGTTTTTTGGTATTAGGTGGGTGTAAAAAAGAAACTTATAAAATCCAACACCATATATGGTAATTGCTGCAATCCACCCCAGTCATTTTAGTTTTTTACCATGGCCATTACTGCTTTTTCAAACTCTAGTACAATTGTTGCCTTGAGAGCACGCATTCATTGCGACCCATCTTATATACTTCCTCTGTCCTACAAAGATAGGCTTTTTTTTTTTTTTTTGGCTGTTCTAAAATGATATCCCATTTTGAAAAGTTTTTGCTCGTATGTGTCTTTGTTTTTTTATCTTTTAACCAAGTTTTATTTATTTATTTATTATTTTAAATGACCTTTAAAAAAAATAATAATATGGGAGACTGACCTTCTCATAAAAATATTTGTGAGTGTGACCCTCTGACTCAGTCAAAGCTATAAACCGCAGTTAGAAACAGTGGTTATAAGGTATCAAAAAGAACCGTTATTTGAAACAGCGGTTTTACATTAATACAAAAAGCTAATATTGATCTGGTCCCCCGATCTATCTCTCTTCTCCCAAACACGAGATGGCTCTCTTTCTCTCTCCTCTTCCAGACCCTTGCCACTACTGGACCCGTGCACATGTCGCAGGAGGTAAGCTTTCGAACTTTCTTTCTCGTGGTTGAACATAGTATGAACTGAGAATGGCAAACCCACATAGCTTTTATGTTTTTATTTTTGCGAAGAGAGAGAGAGAGAGAGAGAGACAGAGACAGAGTAAAGAAGAAGATATGTAACCTGCGGAAAAATCGCTGGCATGATCGGCGCCATCAGCAATCCTCACGGTGTGTTAGGTTTCGGAAGAGAGAAGGGAAAGAAAGAGATCGAGTTTTTAGGAAGAAAGAGAAGTTGCATTTTTTTTTTTAAATGGGACATTTTGCATATTTAATCTTAGTACAGTGAGAATCTCAACTTTCAACCCATCTTCTCCGAGCAACGGTCTCACCGTTAACGACCATTGCCGCCATTCTCGCCGACTTCATTGCAGGGAGGAAGAGACAAAAACCACTGTTTTCAAACTCTCTTAAGCCTCTACGGCATAGCCCTTGCTCAACACCTCAAAGAAACCTCTCTCTTTCAACTCCCTAATCTCAACACCTCAATCTCATGCCTCTCTGATTTCCAATCTATACTCAATTCTCTCTCTATCCCACCAAATCTCACCTCTCTCTGTTTCACCCTTCTCAATTTGTAATCACCCCCAATATATGTGCCCGCATCCAGAATCAAAGCGAATGGCTTAACAAGCTCGGCCCTCAACATCTTTTAATGTTGGTTGAGGTTGGTATTGTGAATAAATTAGGGCCTGAAAGTTCTGGTGCTATGACCTGTATTTTTGGGCTTTTGATCGAACAATCTGGGTTGGGGAGTAAAACCCATTCCAAGCTTATTTTTGGCTTGACTGGAGCTGGTGTTGCTGTATTGGTTATGTTGTTTTTGTTGGGTTTGTTTTTGTTGTGGGATAGGAGGTTGAGGAAGAAGAAAAAGATGAATGGTGAGAGAAGTAATAATTCTGGTTTTGGGTTTGAAGAAGAGGAACAGGGGTCTAGGTTGCAATTGAGGCCGAATACTGGATTGATATGGTTTAAAATTCATGAGCTTGTGAAAGCAACTAATAATTTTTCGCCTAAGAATTTTATTGGTCGGAGAATTTTACATATAGAACCGCTCAATAACCGCTGTTTCTAACAGCGGTTTATTCCTTTGACCGAGTCATAGGTCACTCTCACAAATATTTTTATGAGAAGGTTAGTCTTCCATATATATTTTTTTAAAAGGTCAATATAAAAAAAAAAATCCTTTTAACCTTGTATGGAAAAGGAAAAAAAAAAGAAAGGAAAAAAGAAACTCCTCTCATGGCCACTATAGTTCGGTGGCAACTTGGTTTTGTTGGCCGCTATAGTCTTCGAAATCGTCCTTTGAAGGACTTGAATCAATCATACTTTTTTTGATCGATCTGGGTTCAAACCCAAACCCCAATGACAGAATCTGATCCAATTCATCCTTCTCCAAAGGGATTGCACTTCTATAAGCCCACTAATAACAATATACAGAAAGGTTTCTACTTGCCAATTTCAATAAAAAAAATTTAGCACAGCTTCAACAAGGTATTCCTAAAAACTAAAGAGCAACGATTTCATATACACAGCCATGTTAAATGAGATGAGGGGGGAATGGGCTATTTGTCAAAAGTACCGTACATAACAAAGAGAGAGTAAGTTTTGATTGTTTTTGACATTTAATGATGGGCAAAATGGTCAACCCAGTGCATAACTTTTTTTCTCATTGTGGAAGAAGTGTTTTGCCGTTGTGGCAATCACGCCACCCTAAATTTTTTCTAAATAGGACTTGGAAAGAAAATTCTTTTAAAAGGATTTTTTTTCCCAATATGCAACCTTAAAAGGGGCTTTTGGCCTGATTACCTTGATTTTTTTTAGGGGAATTCGGCCGTAGGTCCTAATTAAAAAGAATCTACTTCCTCTGATCCTAAAAATAAGATTTTAATGTAAGAGGTCCATTTGGCCAAATCGGACAAAATTGCCCCTCTCACGCGACGCGCGAAATCAAATCTTCCATAATCACCTTTTTCAAAACAGAAACCACCTTTTTCATAATTAAACCAGACGAAACTCATTTTCATCGTCACAAACCGAAATGCTCTGTACCCATTTTCTCATACGTATCACACCTTACAGTTTGCTTCTCTCAAGCTTCTTTTCTGCATATCTCCATCGTCAACAACACCTCTCTACTCGAAAATGGCTAAGAAGATGAGAAGCACAAGGATTTGGAGGCAAGAAGAACCAAGAAGAAAAACTAGTAAGAAAAGAACCCTAGAACCAACATAGAACCCTAGAATCAATTTATATTGTTAAATCGATCTACCATCTCAAATATTTCACTAATTTAAACTACAAATTTTTTATCCAAACCCATATTGACTTCTAAAATCAGTTCCTGTTTTATTTGAGATATGTGTTTGATTTAGGGCTCTATTCAATAGTTTCTCGGTCTATGGACATAAATGTTTACTACATTCATTTTTTTTCTGGCCACATTGTTTCTCTAGCTTGAAAAATGGTTTGGGTTCCTACATGGTTTCTATGTTGTGATGGGTGCCATATATGTGTGGTTTTTGTAACCATTTTGCTATCCCTCTACGATTTCTTACGTGTGTTTGGGTTGTCAAACTCGCAGACACTATACTATTTGTTTTGATGCAACAGTATTTCTCTAGCTTGAAAAATGGTTTGGGTTCCTACATTGTTTCTATGTTGTGTTGGGTGCCATATTTGT
>JAESVK010000101.1:1525366-1551073 GCA_017140935.1 Hamamelis virginiana
ATATATATATATATATATATATATATATATATATATATATATATTTACACCTGCTATTTGGTCTCCTCTTGCAGTGACCTATATTCACCTGTTTTCACATATAAAATTATGTTTCCTAACATCATATATCATCCCATTTCACCAATACATGTACATAAAAGAGAATTGCAAAATATGGTTCACTTCATTATCAACATATATCCAAATTACATGTTTACCGCAAACCAACATATCCAAAGTACATGTTTACCAAGTACAAATTTTTTGTTCAAAAAATAAAAAATATATGGTTCTATTACATCCAAAACATTCTCATGAGCAAATGGCAATAAAAGTATAGCTTCCAAAACACGTTTGCAAGTCTTCGACACGCAAAATGTAGCTTCATGTTGTCTTTGATTGGCTTCGTATTCTCTAGGACCCTGTGAGAAAAATATACATATGCAAATTTTAGTAATTATAACTTTATATTGCACCTGTGTTGATAATGTAAAATATCGAAGTATATATGAAAAGTGTAAATGATAAGCCAAAACAAAAGCTATATATATATATATATATATGACCTTCAACAGTCACATTTACGTACCTAATGTTGACTTCAGTAATTAAGAAAAGTAATTACCTTCTTTCATCCTATTATTATTATTATTATTATTATTATTATTATAAGGCAAGGCTGGCATTACCCACAAAAAATAGGGCAAGGTTTCCTTTACAAATCACAAGGAGTCATGAAGAAATGCCTCCTTCCATTGCAGCAACAAATGGAGGATTTCTCCTATCTATAACTTGCAATCTGTTTATTAAAACTCAATGGGTTCAGTTCGAGATAATAATTGTAAGAAAAATGGAAAGAAACAAAAATCCAATAAAAAAAGACCCATACAAAAATGTAAAGAAAAAGAAACCAAGGCCCTCAAGGTAAGGAATTTAATTCATACATCTTCCTACCATAGACCACTTTAAACTATGCCAATCAACACAAACTGCTATTTTCTCAATGCATCCATGTCTTCTATGGACCAACATTCACTTGTATAAATGTGCAAAGGCGAAATCAAATATGGGGGTTCAATTAAGAAATGGACCCAGCAAGAAAGTTGATGTTATGACTTGTGAGAGCAAACAAAGAGTCAGGAATAAAATATGCTCTCCACATCAATAAAAAAAGCGCCTGCGCGCGCGCACGCACACACACACAGAGAGAGAGAGAGAGCACCTTAATTTGAAAGAGCATCAGAGGACCTCAGTTCTTCAGAATTCGCTTCAGATTTCCATACAACATCTTTTAATCCTGATGAGAAGCTTTTGTAGAACTACAATTTGATTGGAGAATTGGGAAACCAAATCAGTCAATAGTAAACTAGGCCTTTAAAATACAAGGTTCCTCGAAATGAAAACATCGTAAAGATTTTAGGAATTAAACTATGACATACCTGCCATTGCCTTTCCCAATCAAGCAGCATAGGCCAAGTCCCAAACCAAGCTCCAATAACAGCTCCATGTGCTGGTAAACAGATCATATAATCTATGGATCCAACTGGCCTGAAAATGAATAATATGAAACATCATAATAGCACATAATTGGCCAACTGCCAAAGGGATGGCATAAGTGCATAAAAACCTTTTCCAGTTGTGGAAACTAGTGATGGTTATAGAATGTTCTATACCAAGATAATTATAAATTCATATGTCAGTATGGTGGGGCTTTTGAGTATTAGGAATTTCAGAATACGTATCCTTAACATATATACATATATAGCTCACTTATTATTAATACAATAAGATCTCTCTGTTGAAAATACTTCTTCCAGGCTTACTACTACAATTTTTATCAGATCATACTTGTAAAGTAGTATTCATTAATATTCAAATATATAAATTCACAAAAACAATACCCCTTCCATCTCATTTTGTTAAGAGTACTTTGACAACACACACAAAGGAAAACAATTAATGTACTGACTTTTCACTTGTTTAACTTCGCCACAATACCTTCTGTTATATTAAAATTTACCTTTATAAAGGAAAAAAAAAAGATAATAAAAAGGGTCATAGACACATAAAAAAACACTCATGGACAAGAGCGCAATGAGAAATTCAATTCCAAAATAATCCCACTGTAGAGTCACTGCATACTTCAAACCATTGATCACATGAAGGCTCCTTAACTAGTTGTTTCCACTTTCCATAAATATTTGACATAATATCTTACATATATCACAAGTACCTACAAATCCAACCATTAAAATATTGCTGAAATACTTTCAAACATTTGGAAAAAAAAGAAAAAGAAAAAAAGAAAGGCAAATATACATGTGCAGTCACCACCATATATGCTAATTTCACAAGTCAATTAAAGCACTCCAAATATTATCGAATATGGGGTTCTCACTAAAAAAGAGAGCCAGGATATTATCCAATAGAGGCCATCTAATAAATATAAGTTCAAAATTGAATACCTTTGTTAAACAGTTTATGCAAGTAACAAGAGTTCTCTCATCTTCACTAACCAAAAAGGGTACAATAACCTGCAAAGTTAGAAAGCAAGAAAGAACATTATGGATGTCTGAGAAACACAGTGAATGAACTAGCAGAAATTTCTGGAAGATAAGTTACACACACTCAGAGATCTGAAAGGATCATATTCGGATAACACAGTATACAGACATTGTTCTGCTTCATTTGAAACCTGAAAACAGAATTAGATGTACATAATTTTTTTCTAGAAGCTAATTAAATATTCATAATAACTGCCCTTCAAGCTTCATTGTAAAATATAGATCAAGATAATTGAAGCCTTGAAAAAAATGAGGAAATTTTCCTAAGAAAAGTATAAATTTTAGCTTAAATTAGATAGTATATATTTACCAAAGCTAATAGCGAAAGATGACCAAATTTCCTCAAGTTTCATGGTGAAATATCCTTCAAGATGGGAGTGAGTCTAAGAACTATTATTCCAGGAACTTTTTTTTTGTAGAAACAAGCAGAGCCTAAACAAAAGAGATGGGGGTCTCTCAATTAGTATTATTACTTAGATTATTTTACTAGAGTTTGATCTTCCTGGTTTAAGTAGAGAAGAACTATTGTTAGATTATTACTTAGTTATATATCCACGAGCCATAGATAAACTCTAAGGATGTTTTCCATGAACCCGTATTTCTTAAAAATAAGGCAATCACATTAATAATAACAAAAGAGCAATAGCTTGAGAGGGAAAGAGAATAACCCATGTATATATAACTCAAATTTCTTCACATATTGTCATTGCAGCAAAAATCTTCTGCAACGTCAAGTTCAACTATCAAAATTTGTCTAAAAATCCTCTAGGGAAAGAGATATCATTTCTCCATGAGAGATGATATCAAGAAGAGCACAGAGAGAGAAATTTAACCTCTTGCCTGTGATTTTCCGTATTAATTCGAGTAGAATCTTCTAGGGAGTTCCCATTGAGGCGGTCCTTTATGGACCTGTTGGTCCCGGCCTCCATGAGAGCTGATGACGGCACCGAGAGAGAGGCGGCACAGAGAGAGAAGAGAGGGTTAGGGTTTGATGAGGGCCGGGAGTGTTTCGAGGGGGGGGGGGTTTGAAGTGTTTTCTTTGTTTTGCTAGGGAAATTGTAGGGCAAATTGAAGGGGATACTGGGAAGTTCAAAATATTTATCGTCAAACCCAAAAATTTTAGAGCCAAACCCAAAATTTTAAGCGCCAAGACCCAAACGGCAACGTTTAGAATGTTTGATTCAATTTTTTAATGTTATTATAGTATTTTAAATATATATTTGAAAAATTATAGAACGAATTTTAGAAAATATTTTAAAAAATTGACCGTTAGATTGGATAAATTTTTCCTGAATTTCATGCTCTCCAAAAATCATAGTGATCCAATGGTCAGTTTGAAAAAATCGATGGAGAAAAATGGTGATATTTTGAATAACAAAAGTTACAAATTTTCACATTGACACTTCACATAAATAGACCGTTGGATCACAATGATTTTTGGCGAGCATGAAATTCATAATCAATGTATCTAATCCAACGGTCAATTTTTTAAAATCTATTTTGTAGTTGTCACTACACATGTCATCTTACCAATAGTTTACGAGTGATTTTAACAATTTAAATGTTTTCTCAAAAACCAACCGTCGGATCTATGTGATTTTTTGCATATACAATGTTTTTATATGGAGCATCTTATCCAACAGTCAGTTTCTTAAAATAGTACCCCCCATATGTTAACATTTGTACTATATATCTATCTATCCACATATATATATATATATATAAGCTAGCTAGAACCATATATGATACACAAGTTTAACGTACAATTTAAATGTTTTCCCAAAAACCAACCGTCGGATCTATGTAATTTTTTGCATGCACAATGTGTTTATATGGAACATCTCATCCAACGGTCGGTTTCACAAAATAGTACCCCCATGTTAACATTTTTACAATATGAATTAAGAACCATATGATACACATACAAGTTTAAATAATTTAAATGTTTTCTCAAAAACCAACCGTCGGATCTATGTGATTTTTTGATTGCACAATGTGTTTATATGGAACATCTTATCCAACGGTCGGTTTCTCAAAATAGTTCCCCCATATATGTTAACATATGTACAATTAATATATATGAATATATAAGAATCATATATTATATATATATATATTGATATATGTACAGCTAATTAATTAATTAGTTGATCGATGATCAAACCCATGCCAACATCTATATAGATGTTGGCATGGGTTTAATCATCGATCAGCTAATTAATTAATTACCTGTATATCAATCATATAAGGGCCGGCCGGTTGGATCATTAATTAAGGTCAACTTTGTACCGTTGGATCACAATTGAGCTAGCTAGGGTTAATTAGGGCCGGTTTCAGGAACGCGCATAGAAATAATGGGTAGGCGCGCTCGCGAAAGGACAAATACACGAACATATGGACAAGGGAAATGGTGTCATATATGGATAAAAGATCGATGACCCAATTAAATACATTAATTTGCACGTCACTTATATAAGTGTCGTTATAAACCTTGTCTTCACAACATTTTTATAAGTGTCGTTAAACCTTTTCTTCACGACATTTGTGTAAAAGTGTCGTTATAAACCTTGACTTAACGACATTTGTGTAAAAGTGTCGTGAATAGTAATAAGTTTACGACAGTTTTTTAGAAAATGTCATATTATGGTCACTTCAACTACACTTGTCCAAAGTGTCGTGGTATGTCCAAAAAAATGTGTCATCTTTGACAGTTTTTCTAGTAGTGTTGGGTTAGTTCCAGATTCACTACAAGTTTGGCTTGTGAGCATAGTGTTTCTTTAAAACCCAATTTGGTTGGGGTTCCTACGTGGTTGGTTTTTTATGATGGGTGGCCATATGGGACGACTTCAATTTTTTTTGCATTTGGGCTACCCTTTAATTATGTCATACGTGCATTTGCGTTAGTTTCCCAGTCGCTACAAGTTTGGCTTGTGAGCATAGTGTTTCTTTAAAACCAATTTGGTTATGGTTCCTACGTGGTTGGTTTATTGTAATAGGTGCCCATATGGGTGTGGCTTCAATTTTTTTTGCCTTTGGGCTACCCTTTAATTATGTCCTACGTGCATTTGCGTTAGTTTCCCAGTCCCTACAAGTTTGGCTTGTGAGCATAGTGTTTCTTTAAAACCCAATTTGGTTATGGTTCCTATGTGGTTGGTTTGTGTGATGGGTGGCCATATGAGTGTGGCTTCATTTTTTTTTTTGCATTTGGCTACCCTTTAATTATGTCCTACGTGCATTTGCGTTAGTTTCCCAGTCCGTACAAGGTTGGCTTGTGAGCATAGTGCTTCTTTAAAACCCAATTTGGTTAGACTTCCTACGTGGTTGGTTTCTTGTGATGGTTAACCATATGAGTGTGGCTTCAATTTTTTTTGCATTTGGGCTACCCCTTAATTATGTCCTACATACATTTTGGTTAGTTCCATATTCACTATAAGTTTGGCTTGTGAGCATTATGTTTCTTTAAAACTCAATTTGGTTATGGTTCCTACTTGGTTGGTTTGTTGTGATGGGTGCCCATATGGGTATGGCTTCAATTTTTTTTGCATTTGGCTACCCTTTAATTATGTCCTACATGCATTTGCGTTAGTTTCCTAGTCCCTACAAGTTTGGCTTGTGAGCATAGTATTTCTTTAAAACCCAATTTGGTTAGAGTTCCTACGTGGTTGGTTTCTTGTGATGGGTGGCCATATGAGTGTGGCTTCAATTTTTTTTGCATTTGGGCTACCCCTTAATTATGTCCTACATACATTTGGGTTAGTTGTGATGGGTGACCATATGACTTTGGTTTTTTATACATTATACTACCCCTGCATTATTTCCTACATGAATATGCTTACTCTAAATGAATTTGGTGTCGCTTCCTATATGATTTCCTAGTGACTACATTATTTTTTTTTCCATTAGCTAATGGGACTATATTTCTTTACAGGAAAACAAGAAAAAAAGAAAGAGGACTTGAGTGAAACACAAAATTACATACCACAGTTTAGGTCCAACCTAAACTCAATCTGTACACTATTGCAATCTCTAAATTTTACTAACAATCACAAAGCAGCTCTTCAAAGAACTGCCTTCTGGCACTTCTTCAATGCCATTATTAACGGAAATATACTGACAAATATTTTAACAAAGTCATGCTAAGATGTTGTTAAGTTGTTCAAGCCTATAATCCTACCACAATAAGGATAAAGCTAGGAAGATGGCAACTTCAGCTCAAACCAGGAGACGTATCTCTAATTTTTGGTATTTCTTCTGGAACAAATAGCATGGAGAATTCCTAAGCAACCATTGAACCATCATCATTCATTCGACGAAAGTTCCCGAAGACAAAGAAAATCATTTCGCCACAGATAAAAAAACAGATATTAAGTGCTTATCAAGGCAACACAGAACATGAAATTGAGGATGTGGCAAGGTTACTATGTATATGTATGCATGTTCAACCCTCTTCTTCTCAACTTCTGGCCATCACATTCCATGGAAATATGTTAGATACATAGAGGATTTGGACAACATGCAGACATATGCATGGTCATATGAGATCGTTAGCAAATTAATTAAAGGCCTAGATAAGTCGGTTTCAGATCCTAACAAAGCTACTGGATGTGTCCATTTTTTACTGGTACGTATCCTAACCCAAGAGTTTACTTCACAAAAAAATACTTATTGTTCATACTAATTGCTACAAAAAAATAAAAATAAAAATTCATTTCTTATCTTTTCTTTTCTTTTTGTTTAAAGTTTTGGCTTTGTGAGCACTCTACAATTTTGGATACACCAAAAGAAAAGCTATTCCCCAGATTTATCAATTGGGATCTAAGAAAGCTTCATGACACTCTAAAAAATATAGACTTAAGTAAGCTCAAAAGCAATCAGGTACTTCACAAAACAATCAAAATTCACTTTATTATACTTCCCTATTTCACTACATTTTATTCACTATATGTTTGTTCTTTTCTCTACTATTATAAGTTCTAGAAGTTGATGAGCTCACACCTACCCAAGAAGAACAAATTCTACAACTAGATGGGGCACAAGAAGATGATGATGAAGCTAATGACGTAAGTTCACTAAAATCTATAATTTTAACCATTCAAGTTTCAAATATCTAAATAAGACATGCAAAATGGCAGTAATGCTAACTTTTAAATTCACTACACCTTTTTATCATTCCACTATGGGTTCCTACATGCTTTCCATGTTTTAACGGCTGCCCATATCTAAGAGGTTTTTTTTTTTTTTTTTTTTTTTTTTTTTTTTTTTTTTTTTTTTTTTTGTTTTTGCATTTTGGTTCAGTTATATTGTTTGCTACATAAGTTGAGCTTGACCTTGAGGTTTCTACATGATTTGCATTTAACTTTGCCCATATTCTACTTGGTTTGAAGTCATTTCACTACGTAACTTTGAGTTCTTCATATGAGTTTGGTTGAGGTTGTTCATATTCAACTTTCAGTAAATATCTAAAAAAAAACATTCAAATGAATTAGTGTTAACTTTTAATTTCACTACAATCTTAACAGCCATTGCAGATAAAGAATTCATTAGAATCAAAACAATCTGAGGAAAAATCTGAATCAGACAAAGCTGAAGAGTTTGAGGAACTTTTTGAAGAAAACAGTGAAGAAATGGAAGAGGAAGAAGATGAGCAACACAAACAAATGGAGGGTGAAGAAGACAATCAATTCAAAGATACAGAACTCCATAAAACTGTGGATGAATGTCCTGAACAAACCCAACAAAAAAGTGAAAGCACGCAGATTTCGATGCATCTTGCTACAGGGGACACAACCTCCAAGTTTGCAAAAAGCAGTGGCCAATATGATATTTCTGAACAAAATCTACTATCCTCCACATCTTTGCAACCAACAGTTAGCCTTGGAGAGGACATGACACTTGTCCATTGGAAAGTTCAAGAACCGAACCAAAATATTGAAGAAATTCAGAAAAATAACATGAAGAAACTGGATGAAATCAGACACCAATATGAGATTGAGGTAGAAAGCTTCGAGAACAAATTAAACAAAATACAGAGGATGTAGCCAAAGTCAAAGAGGACAGTGTGCAGCAGCAACAGCAGCTGAAGCAGCACCATGAAGTTGAGATGAAAGCACTTCAAGCACAGTTGAGCCGAGAAAAAGAAGAACAAGATGACGTGGTTCAAAAACTTATCACAGAGAAAGAAGTTCAAGCTGCTTACTACATTGAGACTATTTACTGCCTTAAAATGCAAATTTCAAGACTCAATAGTCATAACACAAAGCTTAAAGATACCATTGATGACTATGAAGTTCACAAGGTCACACAACAAACCGCACCAAAATCAGTTGGTGATGAACAGAAGGAAGAAGTGAATGAGCCACCATTCTACATTCAGCGCATAAAAAACAAAAAAAAAAAAAAAAAGAGCTGCAAAAAGAGATACTGATTTCACGTACCAGAAAACAAAGAAGCTCAGGAAAAAGAATAAGGAAGAAGTTGCCAAAAATGAAGAGAATGAAAAAGAATTTATTGAAGTGGAGGAGTTACCTGACACCAAGCAAAAGAAAGACAACATGAACTTCCTTGCAGCAATTCAAACTTCTCCAGTTTCAAACTTCTTGACTGCAGAAGAAAAACAAAGGCTTAATGAAATATTTGAGCACATAGGAATAACATAAGATAACAAACCCAATTTTATATTATAATTTCTCTTTTCTTTACTTTTTTTCTTATTCCATTTTCGGTTAACTGCCTATGTCTACATGATACAGTGGTCAAATTTGGTCTAGTGAAAAAAATAGCCATGTCTACATGGACGACATATATGAACTCCTGGTTGAAGGGCAAGTTTCAAACAATGTATGTTAACATCAGTTCACTACCTCGAATTCTTTTCACTAATTCTAAATTACTAATTGTTTACTGCTGCTGAACCTGCATATATTCAGTATAAGATTGTTCTCATATATACTAATATGTTAACATCAGTTCACTACATGGTTTCTATGTTGTTTTCGGTCCATGTGTGTGTGGTTTTTGTACTCATTTTGCTAGCCCTCTACAATTTCCTACATGTATTTGGGATGTTAAATTTCCGGTCACTACATTCATTTGTTTTGTGGCCACAGTGTTTATCTAACTTGAAAAATCGCATAAATTTTTATCAACAGATAGTTGATGCCTATGGTGAGCGATTGGAAAGATATATCAAGGAAACAAGAAAAAAAGATGATAGATCTTTCTTTTTTTCCAGCTTGTGTTGGGTAATGAGCACTTAACTAAATACCATAATATACTGCTGTTGATTATCAACTTCTCGTATATATGACGCTTATAATATACTGTTGTTGATTATCAACTTCTCGTATATATGACGCTTGTTGCTTCTTAACAGACATTCATCAAGCAGAAAAATAATTACCAGCTGGAACACCACATCAACAAGTACTTGCTGGGGAAGGAAAGACAAACTACCTTTTTGCACTTCCCCATCAACACCAGTGGCAGGAAATTGGTAGTGAATCACTGGACCTTGCTTGTATTTGATAGGCGTCATGGACAGTGGACCCACTACAACTCCTTAAAACCAAGGACAGCACAAAACAAGGACCAGTACTTTGAGCATGCCAAAAAACTTGTAAGACTCATACCTTATACTAAATTAGACAAATAGACTTCCTAATAAAAATTGCTTTCCACTTACTGATTTCTTCACTTGATTTCTTCACTAAATTACTCTACTATTTATAGATCAAATATATTCAAAAGTTTATGGAGGAGCATGTTAAAATCAGTTTTTTCAAAGAAAATGATCTTGATGGTCCACTTCAGTCTTCTGTCGAATGCCCACAGCAAGATTCTTCTAGGTAATAGTTTACATATTCAATACATTAACTTCCTAAAATTGAAATGAAACTGACCATCAACCAAATTTTCTCCTGCAGTGTTGATTGTGGAGTTTATGTTTGTTATCTCATGAGGCAATTGAGTACATAAGAAAGTTCAGAGCAAAACTCATTCGTGCATTCCTACCTGACAAAGGCAGATCTTGGGACAGAGAAGTGTATGAAGCTGACCTTTAAATTGCCAAAAATTATGAACAATGAATCTTTTGATGAAGTGTACAAAATTCATTTGAATTTTTGTAACGAGCCACTTATTAATTGATTAACTAGTTTTGAATTTTTGTACTCCTAATGAAGTATACAATATTCATTTAACTAGTTTTGAATTTTTGTACTCCATATGAACAAATTTCATTTGAAAATGGTATGGGTTCCTACATGGTTTCATGTAGTGACTGGGAAATGGTCCCGAAATGGTTAATGTTATTGGGTATTTGAATGGCATAACATGGAATGCAGCCTCCACAATTAGTGACCACAACTTGTTAAATGCAGCCACCACATTTATTCACATTTAATATATATATATATAAAAAAGGAAGTTTTAAGGTTTGAAGCTGCAATGGGGGTGGTTCTCTTGATGCTATGGGTACAAAAATAAGCATTGGCCTCACTATTTCAGTCATAATCCATGACATTTAAATACATACATCTTTAGATGAGGTGGTTGTTGCTTTGCTTTTTTATTTTTTTTTATGGAAGAACTTGATCCACATACTTCATAGTCTTATTGGTCTGTTGATGCTTTTTGTGACTTGGCTGGTAAACTCCATTTACCTCCCCTGTCATGGTTGACTATTCCCATAAATATTTTACGTTCCTACAAGATGGGTCTGCCAATACTTCAAAGATATCATCTGTTGAGCTTCTTACCAACCAACTCTTACTAGCATCAAAAGACGCAACTAACCTCTTATCCATTTTAGGGCAAATCTCACTATTACACTTCAATGCTTTGACTCTCCTTTTTGCCATTTGATTCATTAACATCAATCTTATTGCATCAACCATCTTTGTTACAGGCAAAAACCTAGCATCCTTAACCCAAGAATTAAAAGACTCTGCAACATTGGACCACAACTCACCATAACGTTTCCCCTTAAAATATGCATTGTTCCAATTCTCAATTGGGAGGTCCTCCAAAAATTTCTCTACTTTCTTACCGCATTATTTCTTCAAAGACTCAATAGTTTTCTCAAACAAATCTATAGTTGGAACATATGCACATGCTCCAAATTTATTAACCAACCTCTCACGAATACCACTATACTTACCTCCAAGTAGAGTCCTCAAATTTCCTTTTAAGTGGTGAAGGTAGTATGCGTGATAGCAATTAGGGAAAACATCCCTTATAGCTTTCACAAGACCCATATTCCGATATGAAATGAAAGTTAGTGTCCGATTTCTAGAAACCACCCCACGTAATTGTTCAAGGAACCAAACCCAATTTTCATAAATTTCTGAGTCCATTACTGCAAAGGCAAAAGGATAAAAATCTACAAAAAATAAAATAAAAAAGTTAACTACTTACTTAATAATAAACAAACAAAACATAAATGAGGAACTACTACTACCAGTACAAAAAAGTTCTCTGCCTTCGTAGTGAATTGTTTTGTACCTATAGTGAATCTGAACCACAATGCCTAAAACTTGACATCCAAACAACTAACAAAAAAAAAAAAAAAAACAAGGAATTACTAACCTTGATTACCATCTTTACCAGTGCACCTAACAGATTCCCCTTGAACCTACCTTTCAAGAATGTGCCATCATAACATAGGCCGGCAATGATTGAAACCCTCAATGCATGCATGAAAGGCAACAAACAACCTCTTAAATTGACTAGTAAAAGGATCAAAATCTAGCATAAGCCTACTACCCGGATTTGTTCTCTCCACTTCACTAACATACCACCTTAGTTGATCAAAAGAAAGAGCATAATCCCCAAACAACTGAATCCTTGCCTTCTCAACTCCCAACCAAGCAAGATTATATGTTATATATTGCCCGTACTTTGACTTAAACATACACACAATTTGGATAGGACGGGTTCCATTATCATCACGAACTGTATCAACAATCTCACTTGCCACCAAATTTAAACTCATACGTGAATTCTTTAATGTCCGAACAGCAGCCCCACATGTGTGAATATTATTTAACTCTTTAATATAAGAGAATTCATTTATAGGATTGGACCGAGCATGCACACGCCATGTACATCCATTTACCCCTTTATATTTGCAAATAGCTGTTACCTTCTTCAAGTCATTCTTCAAATACGAATACTCAAAACCTATCTCTATAGAAAACTTAGACAGAACATTTCAAAATTCTAATGCCCCACCCTCAAAACGTTGACCCACAGTTTTAATTCCATGCGCCCATGCCTCATACAATAACGTCTTTGGCTTGTGAGAACAATATGTCGAAAGAACATCTAACTGACCATCAAACTCCAACTCTAATTGCATATGTAAGTTATCTTCATCTTCATAATCATCACCATTGTCCACATCTCTTCACAAACAATAGCATCAACAAAATGTTCCCCACTATCATATGCTAATGAAACAACATTAACCAAATCAGCATCACAATCAACAACACACTTGGCATGTTTTGGTAAAGTACAAGTAATAAAAAATGAATCATGCTTCAAAGCCCTCCACTTTCTACACAATTAATCAATAACCTCATCAAAACAAATACTATCACCCAACCTCACAAAGCATGAAAGCTCGCCATACTTACATAAAAGAGTAACACCATGAACCATATCTTCTAGTATGCTGCAATATCCAAATAAGATATATCTTAATAAATTAGACATATATGTGAAGCAAAAGTAACATAAATCCAATACATATATTTTACAAAAACTACAATCAATGCAGTCATCATCCAAAATCTTAATGTTTCCACAGTTAATGTCAGATTCACTACACTGACAGTGTTGTGACTCTGACAATGTAATACACTAAACTAACCTCCAGTTCAGCTGATATACTAAAACTCACAAACAAAAAATCAAACAAAATGAATGACTACATTGATTAACATAAATGTATTGGATTTATGTTATTTGTAACAAAAAAACCTCATTGGGAAAGTTCAACAATATAAGGGAAAGTTCTAATAAAGAGGCTTAAAACTTGATGCCCCTTGGTTGACAAAACCAAAACTCAAAACAGGGTGATAACTTAGTTAAATAACTGTTATTACTGCAATCTAATACATGGACTAACAAATTTGGGAATCACAAAATGATGCATGGACTATATTAGCAGATGCCCTAAAGACTGGGAAATCCTATTTGATATCTAACCTTCAAGAATTAAAGTACCTTC
Organism: Hamamelis virginiana; assembly: GCA_017140935.1. Classification (NCBI taxonomy): domain Eukaryota; kingdom Viridiplantae; phylum Streptophyta; class Magnoliopsida; order Saxifragales; family Hamamelidaceae; genus Hamamelis; species Hamamelis virginiana. The sequence continues at coordinate 1,539,164 of JAESVK010000101.1, forward strand.
TCTCATTCAGAGAAAGAGATTTCTCTGTGCGAGCCTAAAATCTTTATTAAAAAAAATAAAAATAAAGTTTGTTTCCACAATTAGTGTTAGATTCACTACACTGACAGTGTAGTGACTCTGACAATGTAATACACTGAACTAACCTCCAGTTCAGCTGATATACTAAAACTTGCAAACAAAAAATCACAAAAATCAAATACATATATTTTACAAAAACTAGAATCAATGCAGTCATGATCCAATTCTTAATGTTTCCACAGTTAGTGTCACGTTCGCTACACTAACAGTGTAGTGACTGGCCATCAAAAATAAAATGTATTCACATCACAAAACTGTTTAACTACAACATGTATTAATGAATAAAACCTAGAAGAATCAAATTTAAACTAAAAGCAACGATCAAATAAGGTTCAATTGCAAATCAGACAACACCATAAATCACAAAAACTCAACAAATAGTTACAATCGCACACATCCAAAACACAAAATCAAGAACGTCCATATTGAAATCCTCAACAAAAATCGCAAAGAAAACAATAAAAAATCAACACCAGGATCAATCACACACATCCAAATCACAAAATCAATGTCTGCAATAAAATTCTCAACGAGAATCGTAAAGAAAACAAAATACTAACCTGATTCAGAAACCGAGAATGCAAAAACACTTCAATCGCAACAAGAACTCTATCCTCAAACCCAAAAAGAACTCTAAAAAACAAATGACAAAACCTCAAGGTCTGTAACATGAACTCAGCAAATCGAACAAACTTCCCTCAAATGAGCACCACAAGGTTGAAATCCCATAATCTAACAACAATCTAGGGTTTCCAAATCGAGAACAACGGCTCCAGCAAAAACCACGAACGCGCACAGACATAATACAAGAACGCTTGCACAAATCTACCTTTTAATTTGAATATATCGTATATAACTGTAAAAACAAACAAATTCAGCTTAAATATGGGCAATTTAGACATTTTAAAAAATATTTTTTTTTAAAAGGATCTTAGGCAGTATAACTCTTTAAATTAGGACTTTTCAAAATAAAAAATATATAAGTGGACTTTATCAAATAAGAAATTATATAATAGGACTTTACACCAAATATCCCTTTTTTTTTTATGCTTGGATTTGTTTCGACTCTCATCATCGAAATATATCATTCATATCTTATTTTAAATGACATGTCACGATTAAATACCCAAACAAATTCAAGTACAAAAATAACCCAAGCAGAGAATCCAATCTATATTTAGATAATTTTTTGAAAAAAACTAACAGAAGGTGCTAATTTGTTACAATCTAATAGTTTAGGAGGCAAATTGTTGTAATCAAAACCACATGAATCCAATTTAAAAATAACCTATAGTTTAAGGGGTCAAAGTGCAATTTTCCAAAAAAAATTACAGTTTGACTCCCTCAACTATTACCCCTCAACTACTACCAAAAGAAAAATACCATGCATTACTATAAAGTATGGCTGAATTTCTAAAATTACTGTGATTTTCAAAACTACCCTCATTTCTTCTCCATGGTATACTTATAGCAATTTCTTGTAGAGATGTATAGCATTATTGCTTTTGAAATTTACACCTAGTATTAGGTGTAAATACAGATTGGATTAAATTCATTTTCATTTTCATTTTTGTAGAGTCTGACGGCAGCGGATACTTTCAAAATAATTAAATTTTATTTATAAAATAACAACTACAAGAGCACTTGCATAAACAATGACTCACTCACACAACACTAATGCTACAAACATTTGCACACTAGCAAACTCACTCATTTACACCTAGTATTAGGTGTACTGACTTGCACCCAAGGGCCACACTTGACACACCTTTACTGTACATTGGCTATGCTCACTTACACATATAATTGGTACACACACTAACATACAAGGATATCTCACACACACAAGCTAGGAGACTTGCTTTCTCACACTACACTTGGATGCTTGTCTCTCACGTGCATATAGCAAGTGGGGTTTGCCCCTTTATATAGATGCTACCGCCGACCTTGTGAAGTCAGTGATGAACTGATTGAAATTTCTAGAGCCTTCCATTGTCGCTGCCAAGGGAGATTTTTAGAGAGAGGGAGAGATATAAGAAAGAGAGAAATCTAGAGATTGATTTCTCTAGAGCATCCAGGCGGTGGAAAAAAAGGTAGAGAGAAAAATCTAGAGAGACAGTGATGATCCTTAACAATTTTCATATCAGGAACATTAACGTGGTTGGCGCTTGCAATATCCAATTATTTTTTAGAGATAATTGACCAAAAGTCCCACTTTGAGGATGCTTATTGCATAAAGCCCTCACACATTTTTTTTTTCTTTGAAAAGTTCTAATTAAAAATAATAATTACTGCCTAAAGTCCTAATTTTTAAAAATCTATTTATTTGTGGATAAAATTGCCCTTAGATTCCCAGTGGCTTCTCGACGCCCCCGCCCTCCTCTTTTTTCTCCCCCTTTTTTTTTTCTTCTTCTCCTCCCACTGACTGACCATGGTAGCATATGCTCTGCTCCCCTCTCTCTTCCTCTCTATTTCTCTATCTTTTTCTCTCTTCTTTGTCCAACTCAGTAGGTATCAAAACGACATGAAGGTAGGAGGCTAACGGCCATGAAGGTCGCCGACTGCGAGATCAACAAGATCTGATGACGCTCCGGTCAGTGGGTGAGGACTAAGGATCTCATTCTCCTACAAGATCTGATGACGCTCCGGTCAGTGCGTGAGGACTGAGGATCTCATTCTCCTACAAGATCGCACCCAACCAACCCACCGCCGAATGCATATTTGATGTAGGCCGCCAGATTTGCACACCATCTCCATCGCCATCTCCAGTTAGTGCGTGAGGACTGAGGATCTCAATCTCCTGCTAGATCTGCACACCATAGCTGATGCAGACCGCCAGATCTGCACACCATCTCTATCGCTAATCTCCTTCTCCGGCGAGATTGTACCCAACCAACCCACCACTGAGTGCATATACAATGCAGACCGCTAGATCTGCACACCATCTCCATCGTCGATCTCCTTCTCTAGTGAGATCACATCCAACCATCCCACCGCTGAGTGCATATCTGATGCAAATACCTCCGTATTTCAGTCTCCATTTCTCTTTTTTCTCTTTGCTACATGTGATAAATGTGAGGAGAGGAAGACTGCTTCGGCATTTGCAATATCCAAGGAAGACCTCTCTCTCTCTCTCTCTCTCTCTCTCTTTTGGAAAATCTGGCATCAAGATACAAAAAAATGTTGTGGATTCCAGCTGCTTCTTTTTGTATTTTTTGGTGAATTAATTTTTGTTTGGTTTCTTGGAAAATGAAAGAAAAAGTGAGATATATTTTTTAGTCTTTTTTTTTGTTGGCTACTGGGAAAATGTAGGAAAAATAAAATGTGGGAAAAGTTCTTTTGTTTGGTTGTTGATAAAATGTGGGAAAAATAAAAAAAAATATATTCAGGCGTAGTGAAATATGGTTCCGGCTTAGTGATTTTGGGATTTTGAAGTATTGGAACGCGTTTCCGGCATAGGGAAATGCGGTTTCCTGCGTAGTGAAATGCATTTCCGACATAGTGAAATGTGTTTTGCAGCATAGTGAACTCGAGGTTCGGCGTAGTGAAATGAGTTTTCCGGCGTAGTGAAATGGAGTTTCGGTGTAGTGAACTGCAGGTCCAATATAGTGACCCTGGGTTTAGGCGTAGTGAACTCAGGAGTTGGGGTATAGGTGGCGATGAAGGTAGTTAGAAAGGAGGGTATTTTTGTCCAATTCATGCCAAAAGTTCTTTTGGCATGAAGGATCTTTTGAGAGGATTTTTGGCATGAGAATCTTGTAAAGGAGGACCTTTTGCCAATTTCTCCTATTTTCTATCCTACCAACAATCCCATTGACTCTGAGGTTTGAAATTTCTAAGTCTTCCATATATAGTTCCACTTGCTGTTGGTAACGATAAATATCTGAGAATTTTGAGGTGCTTATGGATGCTAGGAATTAATTGGTGATGTCATTAGGACAATGACCCGAATACAACAGATTAGAAAATTATGGACTTTTTGTTGTTTGTTTGGTTGTGAAGCATAAACAATTGGGTTCTTTCTCTCTCTCTCTAAGCTAGATCTCACAAGTAGCTAACCACACTCCATCCTATTGGGAATAAATCCACAATAGAAATGAACACCCAAGATATTAAGCACAAGAAAGAAAAATAGCAAACACACACAATAAAGAACACAGGGAACTTTTACGTGGTTCGGCTAAATTGCCTACGCCCACGAGAGTGATTGCCTCCTTCACTTATAAGAGAACAAAGAGAGCACAATTGGTACAAGAAGTTCACTTAGGATATACCCCAAACCCAAGTCCCTTGAACCCAAGTACACCCCACTCAACTTACACTCTCAATACCCTAAAGAAAGGAATCACTCAAGAAGAAAACTTGCAGCTAAATAGAGCCCGGCGTTTTCACAAGTAGCTCTCCAATGTGCTGCAAATATCCTTTAGCACCCCAAACTTCAACACGATTTCTACATATATATATAAATATGTATGTATGTGGCAGCCTTTTCAAAGTAGCCATGCACCATCAGCCTTCCCATGCAAGCAAGCAATTACCATCACATTGAAAATAGTCATGGCAGCCACAAGAAATCAAGCATGAGAGGCTTGATTTCCCATGCATCCACAGTGGATTCACGAGACAATCAATGTGGAGTGGGCACCCAAAGCAATCTGCTAACTAATTTCCTTGAAAATGGACACACATTGAAAGCCACCATAAACCATGCATGGCAAAGACACAAGTTACACAAAAATAATTGATTTTACCAATGAAAAATTTAATCCACTTTGGGTGGATTTCCCAACCCCCTCCACCCAAAAAGGGATAAAATTGCCATGGGAACACTCCCTTAATGGGAATGTCTAGCACCCCCTAAAGTTGGCATACCATAAACTTTACCTTTGCCATTAGGTGGCTCCATCTCTACCCCATCAATTGACAGAACATTGCTACTAATTAAATCAATAGTCAAATTTGAAGCAAAATTAACTTTCTTTTTCTCAATATAGGCTTTTTTGCTAGACCAATTTTAGAAGTGTCTTTTACCTCATTTGAACACAAGATTTGTGTATGCTTAGGCCTCGACACTTGCTTCAATTTTGGTTGTACTACACTTGCCTTGGGCTTGATGTCAACTCCATGAGTCACAACGCACCCATCAAGTTTGTACAAATTGTTGATTCTCTTCCCTTGCAACAATACACGTCCTCCCTTGGAAATTTTGAGAACTCCACCATTAGAAGAAAAGTTGCATCCCTTAGAATCAAACATACCTAAAGAAATTAAATTTTTCTTTAATTTTGGCAAATGTCGAACATTGGCCAAAGTGATGAAATCTCCATCATCCTTTTGAAATTTCACACTACCAATACCAATAACATTGCACACAGTATTGTTAGCCATTAGAACAATGCCCCCATTGTTTTTTTTATAATTTGAAAAATACTCCTTCGACGAGCACATGTGAAAAGAGCAACCCGAATCAAGCACCCAATCTAATTTTTCTGAATTTTGAAAAACTGAAAGTACATCACCTTCATCGGATTCCAAAAGTGCACTAGTATCTTCGGATTTTTCTTTACCTTTGAGAGCTTTGAACTTCTCACACTTCCAAATTTTGTGACCCTCTTCATCACAAAAATAGCATCGCACCTGACCCCGAGACTTGGAACGCCCCTTGTGTTGCCTAGAGCCATCTTGCCTTCCCTTGTTCTACCCCGGTTTTGGCCATGGTTCGAAGCAACCATAACATGCCCCTCGTATGTCTTGACACCCTCTTTCTTCCGCAAGGTCTGATGGGAAATTAGAGTAGCAACTATCTCACTCAAGATGATGGTTTCTTTCCCATACATTAGTGTGGTCCTCAAATGCTCATAGGACGAAGGCAATGATCTTAGGAGAAGAATTGCCTTATCTTCCTCTTCAATCTTCGCACCAACAGCCTCCAATTCCGTTAATAACCGATTGAACTCGTCCAAGTGCTCCATGAAGTTCGCTCCCTCTTCCATTTGCAACGCATAAAGGGTCTTCAATCTTCAAGAGTAATCGACTTGATTGTGATTTGGACTTGTACCTACTCTCCAACTTTGCCCAAGTAGTTGCCGGATCGGTTTCATTGATGACCTCCCGAAGAGTATTATTGCCGAGATAAAGTTGGATTGTACTATTAGCCAACTCCCTCATCTCCACCCACTCGTCATCCTTCAGTTTTTCTGGCTTCTCCGACTTGTCCTTAAGAGCTTTAATAAGTCCCTCCCTTGTAAGAATATTCTTCACCCTTTGTTGCCACAAAGTGAAGTCATTGTTGCCATTAAAGGCTTCAATTACAAAACCAAAATTTTTTGCCATGTTGTATAACACCCTTGTGCTTCAACCAAAGCTCTGATACCACTTGTTGGGAATAAATCCAACAAGAGAAATAAACATCCAAGATATTAAGCACAAGAAAGAAAAATAGCAAACACACACAATAAAGAACACAAGGAATTTCTATGTGGTTCGGCTAAATTGCCTACGTCCACGAAAGTGATTGTCTCCTTCACTTATGAGAGAAAAAAAAGAGTACAATTGGTACAAGAAGTTCACTTAGGATATACCCCAAACCCAAGTCCCTTGAACCCAAGTACACTCCACTCAACTTACACTCTCAATACCCCAAAGAAAGGAATCACTCAAGAAGAAAACTTGCAGCTAAATAGAGCTCAGCGTCTTCACAAGCAGCTCTCTAATGTGCTACAAATATCCTTCAACACCCCAAACTTCAACACGGTTTCTGCATATATATATATAAATATGTATGTATGTGGCAGCCTTTTCAAAGTAGTCGTGCACCATCAGCCTTCCCATGCAAGCAAGCAATTACCATCACATTGAAAATTGTCACAGCAGCCACAAGAAATCAAGCATGAGTGGCTTGATTTCCCATGCATCCAAAGTCGCTTCACGAGACAATCAATGTGGAGTGGGCACCCAAAGCAATCTGCTAACTAATTTCCTTGAAAATGGACACACATTGAAAGCCACCATATACCCTGCATGGCAAAGACACAAGTTACACAAAAATAATTGATTTTACCAATGAAAAATTTAATCCACTTTGGGTGGATTTCCCAACACATCCATCAATCTTCTCACAGCACTCATGGGTCTCTCACATTTCTTCATTATTTTCTCTCTCTTTCTAGCTTCTTCTCCATCTTCATCAGCTACAATATTCCATACATTAACAAAAGGCTCATCTCCGTCTGTGGAGAATTTAGATGATGTTTTAATATCACCAAATGGTGTTTTCTCTGCTGGGTTACACTCTGTTGGTCATAATGCTTTCTGTTTTGCAATATGGTTCACAAAATCCTCTGGTCCAACGGTAGTTAGGATGGCGAACCGGGATGAACCGGTTAATGGAAGAGGCTCAAAGTTTTCCTTATTGAAAACAGGCAATCTCATCTTAACAGATGCCGGTCGAGCCACAATTTGGACCACTGACACTGCCCATCAACAGCTTCAGTGAAATTGGACCTCCTCAACAGTGGCAATCTTGTTCTCCACAGTTCAGAGAGCAATTTTACTCTGTGGCAAAGCTTCGATTCACCTACAAATACCCTTCTTCCTCAACAACTACTCACCAGAAACAGAAGCCTTATCTCATCAAGAAGCCAAAACAAATATTCTTCTGGGTTTTATAAGCTTTATTTTGGCAACGACAACATCATCCGCCGTCTCTTTAATGGTCCTGAAATATCCAGCGTCTACTGGGCAGACCCCGGGAAAGTGAGTTGGGATGTTGGACGGACGACGTACAACGACAGTCGAATTGCAGTAATAAATCCTTTAGGCAATTTTTCGTCGTCCGATGATGTAATGTTTACGGCAGCTGATTATGGTATGGGACCTCAGATTAGATTGACATGCACTTGATTTTGATGGTAACATTCGATTATATAGCCTGGAAGAGACATCAACGAGCTGGGTTGTTTCATGGCAAGCCTTTTCGGAACCATGCTAGATTCATGGCATTTGTGGACCCAACAGTTTCTGTAGTTACATTCCAGAGTGGTAGAAAATGTTCTTGCATACCAGGATACAAGATTAGAAATTTAACTGATTGGTCATATGGGTGTGAATCAGAATTCAATCTCCCCTGCAACAATTCTAATCAGGCCGGGTTTTTAAAGCTCCCTTATGTTGAATCCTATGGCTGTGATTATGGCTTCTTCGAAAATTACACCTTTAAGAGATGTAAATCGCTGTGTTTGCAATTGTGCGAGTGCAAGGCTTCATGCTCAAATTTGCCAGGGGCATGCCTTCAAGTGTTTACAATTGTTACCCCCAAGACCCGCTTGCTTAATGGATTTCGATCACCGAGTTTGATAGAATCCTCTACTTAAAGCTACCCAAACGTAGTCTCATCAAGTACCGGGAGCCCATCGAAGAATTAAGGTTGAATTGCTCAATTGAAGATCATGTAATTATCCTGGATAGAACCTATGATGCTATGAGAAAAGCCGTGAAAATGGGTCATTGAAGTTTTTGCTTTGGTTAGCTTGTTCAGTGGGAGGTATAGAGATGGCATGTATTTTCCTGATTTGGTGTTTCATGGATAAAATTGTCACTTACAAGAGTGAGTAAGAACCCAGTCATATTGTTGGAAATATTAAATCATAATTAGTATTATGTTGTAGATAGCTTGGTTCATGAATGTATTAGCAATCAGTAAGATACATGTATTTTGATTAGTTAATAAATAGTTGTCGAGAAAAGTCATTTAGTATTGTAAAAGTAATAAAAAGTAGAATAGAAGAGATAGGAGAAGAAAATGGTGTCTTGCATGTATCTTATTCAAGGGGCCTAAGTCCTCCTTTTATAGGCTTACAATATTTAATAAGGAGAGACAAAAGGGTGTAGGTTATAAGCCTTAAAGCTAAAGGGGGTTATAAACCTTAAAGCTAGAGGGGGTTACATAGTAGAAAATGGGTAGTCATCCACTAGTAGAAGATGGGTGGTCATCCACCATATTTACAATACTCCCCCTTGGATATCCACCACGCTAAGATAATGTAACTCATTAAAACCTTGCTAGAAAAACCTGTGAGAAAAAATGTAGCAAAGGAAAAACGAGTACAACATTTTGTAAGTCTTAGAGTGATGTTGGACGCACTAAAGAAACTGCCTCATTAAAACCTTGCCAGTAAAACACAGTGGGAAAAAACCTGGATGAAGGAAAAAGAGTACAGCGTGCATATGTCCAGATAAGCTGTAGACTTGATGATAATACTCCCCCTGATGAGTATCAACTTGACTAATCACAAACACGACGCATCCCGATATCATATGTCAATTTCTTGAATGTTGATGATAGCAAAGCTTTGGTAAATAAATCTGCAACATTATCACTGGATCGTATTTGCTTCACTTCAATTTCATGACTCTTCTGGAGTTCGTGAGTGAAGAAAAACTTTGGTGAGATATGCTTGGTTCTATCACCTTTGATGTATCCTTCTTTGATTTGTTCAATACATGCAGCATTGTCTTCATAAATTTTTGTTGGAGTGCTTGTAATCAAAGATAAACCACATCAATTTCGAATGTGTTGTACCACTGATCTTAACCATACACATTCACGGCTTGCTTCATGAAGTGCAATTATCTCAGAGTGATTAGAGGAAGTGGCAGTCAAAGTCTGCTTAGTTGATCGCCAAAAAATTGTAGTATTGCCACATGTGAATACATACCCTGTTTGTGAGCGGGCTTTGTGAGGATCATAAAGGTATCCAGAATCTGCATACCCTTTTAGAGTTGATTCATTTGAATAAAATAAACCCAAATCTGTAGTCCCACGAAGGTAACGTAAGATATGTTTTACGCCATTCCAGTGTCGTCGAGTTGGTGCAAAGCTGAATCTTGCCAACATATTAACTGAAAATGCAATATCTGGCCTTGTACATTGTGCTAAGTATAACAAAGCACCATTGCACTAAGATATGGTACTTCACGACCAAGGAGTGCTTCATTTTCTTCTTTTGGACGAAAATGATCTTTCTTAACATCAAGGGATCTAACAACCATTGGAGAACTTAATGGATGTGCTTTATCCATGTTAAATCACTTCAAGACCTTTTCAATATATGTTGACTGATGAATGAGAATTCCATTAGACTTATGCTCGATTTGCAAGCCGAGACAATATTTAGTTTTTCCTAAGTCTTTCATCTCAAATTCATCCTTCAAATATTTAGCCGCTTTTGTGAGCTCTTCAGGAGTTCCAAATAAATTTATATCATCAACTTATACTGCAAGGATGGCAAATCCTAATTCTGATTTCTTTATAAAAACACAAGGGCATATAGGATTGTTAATATACCCATCCTTGATCAAATACTCACTGAGACGATTATACCACATCCTTCCGGATTGTTTTAATCCATATAATGATCGTCTCAACTTAATTGAGTACATATTTCGTGGTTGCGATGTATTTACTTCAGGCAATTGAAATCCTTCAGGGACTTTCATATAAATATCTTTTTCAAGCATGCCATACAAATATGCAGTAATTATGTCCATGAGACGCATGTCTAGTCCTTCTGAGACTGACAGACTAATTAAATATCGAAACGTAATAATATCCATTACAGGTGAATACGTTTCTTCATAATCAATCCCAGGTCTTTGTGAGAAACCTTGTGCCACTAGACATGCTTTGTATCTAGCAATTTCATTTTTATCATTACGTTTTCTTACAAATACCCATTTGTAACTTACAGGTTTCACATCATTGGGTGTTGGGACTACAGGCCCAAATACTTTGCATTTTGCTAGAGAATCCAATTCTACTTGGATTGCTTCTTTCCACTTTGACCAATCTTGTCTACTGCGACATTCATTGACACTGTGTAACACCCCACACAGGGTAACCCCTATGCGGAAATGCCACAGTGACATAAAACACCAAGCGCTTATCTTTTGAGTAATTTCTTTTTAAAATTAACACAGTTTATCAAAATACGCGTGCGGAAGTCTTTAAATATTTTTTTTTTTTTTTTTCCAACATCTCAACAATTAAAGATAGCGCTGAGTACTAGTTTGTATCCTGAGTACAGTCCCGTAATGTACCCAAATTTCAAAAACATCCATTTAGTTTACTGAGTTGGATAGAGTCTCATGCTGATAACGTGTCATCCTCTTAAAGAAAACACATAGCAGAAAAATAAACAAACACCAGGATTTACGTGGTTCGGCAAAATTGCCTACTCCACGGCGAGTCATTTTTATTATTATTGTAATTCATATTACAAGAATACAATATCTTCTTTTCTCAATACATTCAGAAATATTCACATCCTTCCATCCTCTCATATCTGTCAACAAATTTTGTCATTCGCCAAATATCACATAAATAAATCATTATATCTGTAATTCATTTATATATATTACAGAATATATCCATCACTTTTTCACAATAAATAATTTTACAGTACATGCATGCTTTATGCATATGACAGATATATGATGCAATGCTCATGCAGTCATACCTGTCATTTTCTCTGTTCTGCTTTTCCTGCAAAACATCACATAACAGATGGCTACCTCATTTTTAAGGTATTCAACCATCTTTCTGTCCTGCTTTTCCTGTCATTTTCTCTGTTCTGCTTTTCCTGCAAAACATCACATAACAGATGGCTACCTCATTTTTAAGGTACTCAACCATCTTTCTGTCCTGCTTTTCCTGCAAAACATCAACCATTCACATCACAGATGGCTACCTCATTTTTTTAAGGTACTCAACCATCTGAACCACAACAGCATCCCCGCCTTTTTAGGATGTATATCACCCAGTCCCCGCCTTTT